>JAMAJW010000013.1:0-503849 GCA_023628855.1 Coniochaeta sp. PK30-01 | reverse complement strand
GGGTGGAGATCTTCGTCGTTGACATTGCTGACTTCTTCCACCATTGTGTTGCACCGAGCGACCTGAAAATGAGGTGCGCACATCTTGATGAGCTGGCTTGACACGTCGTCGCCTTGTGAGGTTTTCCCCATACCGATCATAACCTTCGAAAAGACAAACTGGGGCTCTTCTGTTGCTTCCGCATCACCCCAAGCAATCTGGAACCAGACAGCGGTGTTTTGCAGATTCTTGCTGTATATATTCCATCGCACGGTTGCAGGGAACTTGGCGATCTCGTGTGCAGTGGCACGCCAGATGTTCTCACGGCTATCACGCATTAGACGATGCCTCAATAATAGGGGAGGAATGTACATACACTACCATCAGACGACAGGACAGGGAGGTGACTGATTCGGATACGGACGTGACTTGCTGGGTCAACTGCCAGACTTGTGCGTTCGTGGTGTCGTAAAGCTCGGTCATCTCGTCCAGTGCCGGCTGCAGCAAGGACCTGATAGTGCTAAGGGCCTCGGTTAGAAGAAGTGTGAGGATATTTGATTGAAGAATTACCCGGTAGTGAAGAAACCATTACTCCTTCCACATTTTGATCAGCAAAACAGTTCCTTCCCCAAGTTGCTGTTATGACAGCCAGTCAACTAATCTTTGGGCAGTTGACCTTGGGCTCTGTCAAGGAAGACCTGCAAGACTCCACCATTTTCGCCATCTTGGCCCGACTTTTCCTTTGCCAAAAACACCGAGAATGGAATGTGCCATCCGGGACGGCAAAATCTCTGCAATTGCGACCAGATGGCGGAGCCAGAGTCGCAAGAGTGATTTCCACCGAGCCAAACATAAGCGATGCGGGGCCTTGGGACCGAAGGATTATGACCCGAGTTAAGACCTGTTTGGAGTTCATGGTACCCCAGGCTATTCATAACTTCTGTTGTGCTGAGAAAAGACTGTGGAAGTTTCGGCCCAGAAGTGGTGTCGCGGATGTTGCCGAGCTGATCAGCCAGGGAGACCAGGGAGGTGAAGTTTGGCGAAGAACAGTTGCAGATGGAAAAGTGGTATCCTCGTGTTTTTTGAAAAAAAGCAATATGGATCAAGAGTTGTATGCTTCAAGAAGCTTGGAATAATGGAGAGTTGGCAAAGGGTTATTTTCTTTTTATATATGAAGAAAAGAGCCTGGCGTTGCTATTATGAGGTTATTGTCGCAGCTGCCATTTACAGCGAAGAGG
Source organism: Coniochaeta sp. PK30-01 (assembly GCA_023628855.1). NCBI lineage: Eukaryota > Fungi > Ascomycota > Sordariomycetes > Coniochaetales > Coniochaetaceae > Coniochaeta > Coniochaeta sp. PK30-01. Next base: position 502,632 of record JAMAJW010000013.1, on the reverse strand, counting down.
AGGACAGAAATGAACTGCTCCTTCCCAGCGTCCCTGGTGAGAACCCGATGAGAACGCTCCTTCTTCGTGGTTTCTATTATTTTGTGTTCAATGATATTCTCGCAGCGGGATCTACGGCCACGGACTATCCAGAGGCTCGAAGGGCACCGAGAAATGAACAGAAATTGTAAGAACAACGACATGAATGATGAACTGCGGCTCAGGGCCAATATGGTTGGCCGTAATGAGCTTAGACTTCACCTGCGTGAATTCCTTGTTGTGCCGAATCAACTTAGGGTTGAGGAAAGAGGGCACAAGGGGGTATCTATGGTTCGAAGGTGGAGGTCAAAGCCGGGTGTTGTCTACCTTGAAGCTCTTGAAGACGGCTTTGTCAGGTGTAAGAGTGTGTACTTACCCAAATAATTTGGTCAAACATTTCGCAAGCCTTTGCTAGGTATGTTTTCGAAGATTTCCACGAAAGCGTACCTCACAGATGTCCCAACGCAGTTAGTCGAAGTCCCTGCTTTCCTTCACCTTGGGTAAGGTACCTTAGGCAGCGTTAGATAAGTCCCGCCTGACAATACCTACTACTATCACAGCACTATAGGGAAGAGCAACAAAATACCCTGCTCGTTTCGGCACCACTGAGGTTGCATAGGTACGATTACCCAAGCTGACGCCTTCATGCTGGCGGGCCGGAAGACTTCAGTAATATTGATGGCTCGGCAACTTGCTCCCTCTCGACGTGACCAGATTCATGCCATGATACAGTAGGCGCAGTGCATCTCGCTCATTTTGTAGGCTGCGGCGTAGGGCTGATTCCGATGTTTTGCAAAAGGTACGATTAAACGTTTGTGCATTGAACAAAGAGGCGATAGCCACGCAAAACACCCAACGCATGTAGTCAGTTCGGCATTGTACCTGCGACTCCGTTCCCACCCTGGTTATAGACCTTATCTTGGCTAGGAGGAGGTCTTAGACGACCCCAAGGATTTTTTATAGCAACTCTCCTCCTCCCTGTGTTCATGATACTCGCACGGATGCGTGAACAGCTGCTTCGCCAAACATTGCTTTGCCTCTAATAGCGCAACAGCAAGATCAAAGAGGAAGTCCTTCGGCAAGTCCGTGTCCTTATCAGCCCACTTTGTCAGCCAGTTGCCGAGGGCATTACGTACATATATATCTACCAGCAAATTCCGCGCCTTGGATTTAGGCGTCGTGTTATCGTAGATACAAGCAATGACAGGTCCCACGGGATACCAGCACAAGCCGTCTGTTTTTTTGCAACTTGACGATCATGGTATCGGTGCACGCGTCGCAGAATGCCACGTCTTGCAGCCGATCGCCGAGAACGTAGGCACGCGCCAGGGCTAGGTACTCGGCGTTACCTTCGAGCCCTGGTGCGTCAATCCGCACGGGAAGCTGTTTTCGGTAGAGCCAAGAGACATAGATACGGAAGATGGATGTGTCGACGTCGTCGAGGAGGATGGAGCGTGACTTTGACTCCTTCCAGGAGCCGTTGACGGCGCTGTTGCAAAAGGGCGACGAGGCGCATACGAGACTTTCGTGCAGGTGGAAGGCTACAAGGGCGGGATCTGGTCCAACAAGGAACTCGATGGTAGGGCCACTGAGGCTGAATCTGTCAGCTCGAATGATCAGTTTCAAGGGGAAGGATGGTAGTGTAAGTCACTAACTCATATTGACCTTCGTAGACTCTGATCTCGGGCGCGACGGCCATGACACAGGTGGTTCTTGCTAAGTGACTCGGCGATTTAGTCTTTGGTGGCTCTGAATTGATCAACCTTGTCCGTAAAGAGTGCCCGGTTATATGCAATTTACATGCAATCGTAGTCGCCCCGAGCCAGCTGTGATGCATGAGGTTAAAGTCTGTCGACGTGGAATGACGTGAGTGGCCTAATTGAACAGTGAACACTTCATTCTTTCCGACATGTGCGTTGTACAGCACCAACGGCTACTGACTGAGCGAGCCGGGGCGGGGCACGTTGAGTAGCTGCACAGGAGACGAGGAGTGGGAAGGAAGCGTTTGGGCACAGTTCTACAACGAAACCGCTGGCAAACGAGAGTCATGCTAAGGAGGCCAGACACAGGGCGAGAGTACTATAGCAAACATCAAGCCCTACCTTACTTACTTTCCAAAATGTACTGTATAGGTCTAACAACAGGATCAGCAAACGACCACACCATATTGAAATCGCCATGCTATACGGGCGGTACCCATTTGGCTAGACGGGCGGTTTCATACCCCCCCGCCCAGTATTACATTTTCCACCACAGCCCACACCTATTTTTACTAGTATCTCTGTCTAAGAGCATGTCTGAAATGGATACTCCATTCCTGCAAGAGCTATACTACATATTGTGCCTCTGCCGTGCTCCCTGCTCCCCTGACTCCTGCGCCCTCGCGGTAAGCCGCACAATCCTCCCACTGCAAGTCTGGGCTTGGGAACCGAGCCCTGGCTTGGCGCTGGCTCGCCAACTACCACACGGCCCGCTGCGCTGGTATTTTGGCCATTTGCTACATTGAGTGACAATTGTAGACATACCGGCAAGACACGGCCGAGGCGATCATTGTGCGACTCTGACAAATCGGCGATGTAAATAAGAGAAGCTAAAGCCGAGGTGAAAGCGCCGATAACTTCGCGGTTCTTGCTGTAGAAATCCTAAGTCCTTGGTTGGAAATAGGACGAGGTTGTACAGTTTGAAGGCCTGTCCGCAGATGTTACGCATCATTTCGTACACGATCAAGTCCTTGATGCTCCCGTTTGTGACGGACGGGTTCAGGGAGCCCTCCACCCAGAGCTGCCTGCACCACTTCGCCATGATGCTAAGTTCCTGCTGGTCGTAGTCCGAGAACATGACCTTGACCGTCCAGTCTACTTCGCACTCTTGCCCCGGCCGGACAAGGCGAGCGAACGTCTGCATCAAGGTGTTCGCCGAGTGCGGGAACTGAATCACGATCCCGTAGTGGCAAGCGTGGTGGAGGTTCAACCCAACCGAGGCCATTGCCATGGAAGCGACCATGGCATCGCATTCGTAGTTCGGGTTGTCGAACTTGCTTAAGCGTCATTCCTCATGGGGGTGCGGAGGTTGAGGGTTTCCTTAAACCCACAACGCGCGAGCAGCGGGTGGACCTGCATCGTCATCATCTTTTTCTATCACTCTCCAACCTTCCACTGCATTGCCAGTTTCTCCTCACAGCCCAGAACCTAGGCTTTTAGGTGCGCGTGCGGAGGTAGCCGGTATGTGTGCGCTGTTCAATAAATTGAGACCGTTGCTAAGTCGTGGCCGACTCTGTGAACAGCATCTTGTAAGTGGACAGTCGACAAATGCCGCATTAGGAAAGGCAGTAGGCTTCCATTCCTTGAGGGTGTACTCTTTACCGCCATAGACGTTGCACAAGCTGCTTGAAACGTGTACCGGGTAAGGTATGTATTACAGGATAGAACACACGGATGTGTCAGTGTTGAAAGTCTATATAAGCCATCTCTGGTGCCATTCGTGCCATCACCGAAGCCAAGAGGAGAGACACGCAGTCCGCCCTGGCAGGTTTTCGGCGTCCTCGTTTCCCGGGGAGCCAAAAGCTCATTAAGAGAGTATTGAATAAGCAATGGGCGCCCATCTTATCGTGCTTCGCATTCGCAAGACCACTGTACCAACCTGCTGGCTTGACGCTGTACCACCAGAAGCAATAACCCCAGACAAGCGCCTTGTGTGTGGATAGAAGAGTCAGAGGAAGGAGTTTCTCTAAGATACACCCCGACGAAGAGGTCGAGAAAACCCGTGAGTGTAGCCCTGGGAAAAGTCAGACTTGTCCTCGAGAGTGTGTTGCTGCGTTCAGAGGCGACAGGTTTTATGCCACCGATCAAGAAGTGATACTGAGTCAGCTTGCAGTCGGCACCCGCTCTTGCAATTTGCAGGATTATGTCGCCGAATTTGGCGACGACAGCCGGCGCCAGAGTTCCCATCTCCTACCGCGCCTTGCGATTTTTGTTGACCCTGTCTTCGTAGGAGCGGGTCTTCCGGGGCGGGTCTTGCGGTTGAGGTATGATCTGACCTTCTTCGCGAAATGACGGTGAGAGATCTGCTCTAACCTCTTGGAGTGCAGAGATATTATCGTCGACAATGCTAGCTTCCACTCTTCCTCTCGGGTCAGGAGACGACTCACGAGGTGGTCAGTACACAGCTAAATCAAGCCCCCTCAAAACCACACCATGAGTCCGTCCTTTCCTATCTCAGTGGTTCGCAGAGTCGTCGCCGTCACCGCGGGCATTTCCTTCAAGGAGCGGACGAAATAAGCCAAATATGATATCCTGCCGCTATGCCCTTGTTGGTGACAACATCTCCTGGAAGCACGTGGCATCGATACGAGTCGTTACCACGCAGACTGCAGTCAATCCGTACCGGGGCAAATGTGCCATTGCTCTGTGTGTCACTGACGAAGGTTAGTGGTTCTGACGCCAGGATAAGACATGCGTCGATGGAATAATGTTAAACCAACTTACATGTCTAACAAAACAGCCCCTTTGAATGAATAGTCAACCTTTCATACCTACTCCATAGGCTCTCTCTCACTTCTGTGCAAGATCCACTGAATGTGGTGCACAAACATTTCAAAGCCCAAGTCCCGCTCGATGGTGGTCGTTAAGGTCGCCGCCTCAGGGCGGTCCTGTGTTCTTGACCACTCTTGCAAGTATCATTCCAAACAAGAAATACTTCAGTCAGCCGCCGTGGGACAACGGTGACGGTGACGATGGGTGTAGATTCAACCAATTCCGGGGTCCGGGTCTCTGGGGCGGAATCTGTCGGTAGTCGCTTTAGCTTCTCGAAACCCCCAGCAATGTTGAACAAGGTGGCCACATCGTTGGCGACGATCTCTGCATCGTCCTGACTGAAAATATTTTGAGAAGCCATTAGGCGTTCGCGTGTTTCGCCGTGGATATGACCTTTGAGCCGCCTCTTCGTAGTCCTCTTCGGGGTCATCGCTCTTGATATGACGTTACTCTCTTCTTCACCGGCCGGCCGGGGGAAGTTGCAAAGCTGTGTATCCACATTTCTGGTGTGCATTGCACCGGTCCATCGAACTATAATCGACGTGAGGAATCAAGAAGACTGCTCCCTGAAAAGACACGTTAGCTGCTTGTGTCTGCATATCCACGTATGCGGTCCGAGAGTGAATGGACGGCTTGGCCGCTGTCAAATCGATCAGTAGTTACACTTACTTGAGGTACGATGAGAGGTCATCGTGCATGACGGGTGATAGTCCATGGGGTATAAGGGTCGAGTACAATCCAGCTGTACGAGTTTAGTCTGCCTAGGACATACACTCCATCAGATTGCAGAGGCGTTGTCGTCGGTCCCAGTGATGTCGCCAACCATATTGGGGAATTCATGATCTCCACAGGGTGACGATGCGTTTTTGAGGGCAAACCGGGTACCTCCTGGTGAAGATTCGATAACGAAAGGCCATGATTGATCAACTCCATAGCAATCTCGGTCCATGGATGGCTCCCTCATCCACCGTGCTGCTCGTTGGCAAATCCTATTTGCCTCCGACGGCCATATGCATGTTGCTTGCTGGAACAGTGGTCGCAACCGAGGAACTTCGTACGTGTAGACTTTGGAACGTCGTACGTGTAGACTTTGGAACTTCGTACGTGTAGACTTAGGATGAAAAGGCTGAGTGTTCAACCAATGACGCTGTGATTTTTCTGCCGGCCACAGCGGCAGGATGCGCGTCCCACGTGACCGCGTCGCCATCCCCGCGTGAGACCCAACCTCTGCGTTGTGTGTAGAGTGGACGCGAGGGTCCGAAGGGTATTCTCCGACTTCAGCTTGTGAACCTCGTCGGCGATCGCGATGGTGGCGCCCCGCCGAAGTAAGTTCCAGTCCCAGGTCACCTGTCCTGGTCATAGCCCTCCGCACAACAAACAACACCAGACTTGGCTCCCTTATGTACCAAGACTTTTCTCCCGGCCAGAGCGCAGGGTCGGGGGTGCCGCCCATCACTATATCGCCGTCCCGGTCGCTAACCGAGGTCATGGTGTCATGATTAGCCAACGAGGCGAAGTCGTCTGTATTGGGATGGGCATCTCCCTTTCCCAGTTTTGGGCACTTTGATGCTTTGTCAAAGGGATCGGTTGTCATCTGTTCGTAGATAGAACGTTAGTATGTGTATAGTTAGGAAAGAAAGGAGACGGAAACCTTCCTCTTGATTGAGATGGCGGTGGCGATAGTAGCAGTATTGCCGGTGCTGGTAGCACCACCGTTGGTAGCCGCGGCAGCAGCGGTAGTAGAGTCCATTGTACGGGTGCTGTTAGTGCTTTATCGTCCTTCGCCAGCTTTTGCATCTTTGTCGCTTGTTTATATATAAGTGTCGGCTGTCATCTATTTGTAGCTGGAACGTTAGTATGCGTGTAGTTAAGGAAAGAAAGGAGAGGTACAGATATTCTTACGGAGACCTTTCTCTGGATTGCCGGAAGACTCCGTAGTGACGGGGTGGTGGTAGTGGTGGTTGGTGGTGGTGGCGGCGGCGGCGCCTGTAGCGATAACAGTGGTGGTGGTGGCGGTGGTGGTGACACCGAGCCGCTGCCATGGTATGTAATATCAACGACCACGTGAACAAGCTCGTCAGCAACAACATCGGTCTTACCAGCACCGTCCGCGCCACGAACACCACCGACGCCGTCCTCGCGGCCATTGTCGCGGTGCGACCGCACCGCCAATGTCGTTTCTGTCGCCCCTACTCATTTCCCCTCTCTCCTGGTCTTGGTCCTCTCCGAAATGGACCAGCTCTGCAGGGACCCATGTGATGTCGGCCTCCTGCGCCGTGATCAGTCTCGAAATAGGTAATTCTGTCTACCAAGGGCAAAATTGAACTTTGCAAGGGACGTGTTGAAGACATCGTCTCCAGTGTTGCAGATGGCGGACTCTGCCGAACTTCCGAGAGTCGGCTCCAAACTTTCGCGAACTCTGGGTTTGAGCTCTGGTCTTCGTCGTGTCTGCCATTGTCGGAGGAGACTTGGTTGTGTCTCTATCTTGTTCTCTGTCATGTACGGGTTTACCTGCTGCTCCAAACCTCTGTCGATTCGCAGCATGGTGGTCGGCCGAGCCTCGGAAATCCGTAGATCTGACTTCGACTACCCGTGGCTCGGCCGCGGCCTCCGCCCATATCATATCCTGCAGCTCGGTTGGGAGCGAGGAGAACCAGTGGAAGTCCCCTGGGCCGGAGGTGGGCAGTCTCTGGCTGTGTTTCAAGCAAGATAGGTCAGTAGAGAACATGGCGCATCCGAAGCGGGGACGCGAAAGTCTCACCTCCTGTTCTAATAGCCAACAATCCTGGTTTGAATGTGTGCGCATGTTTTCCCCGTTGTATTATCCAACATTGAAGACGTGAGAACTCTTGTTCTGGATGTAGCCTTGCCAGATGGCGAGAGGGACACAAACTCCCCCGAGGGTCGACCTCTTCTTGGGCGTCCGCCTTTCTGCACCTCCAGATAATCACCCCGGTCTTCAAGTTCTGTGTACCGATCCTCCAGTCGCTTTTCCTCGCGACGGACGAGGGTGCGCACAATGTACTGCATTTCTCCTGAATTGCCAATTCTCCGTCGTGCGCCACTGCCAGAACTTCTTTTTCGATGACGGTGTCTTCGAAGTAATTGAAAAGTTTATATATAACACCAACTGGTAATGTCCTGTATTTGCTGTTTACGTCAGTTGTCTGCAATTTTGGGTAAAGATCTGTGTGTTTGGGACGAACTTACATGTATTGTGCAATACACCGTGCCAAGTGAAAGCTTACTGATATAAGGCTAATCCAGGGGTAAAGTAAACAAAGCAACCTCTTCTCCGTGGTTGCTACTGTCAAGCCCATCAAAGCCTCTATATGAGCTCCGATTTTATGGTGCAGGTCGATTTCGGCTTTGCCGATGCTCGGTATTATTTGTTTGTGGTCTAGCCTGTCGTGTGTTTGGAGGCCTTCGCGGAGGGCTGTCAATGGGGCGAAAGGATCGTCCGTCACCAGCTGTAGCCAGCACTGCAACATTGAGTCAGTCAGTCTTAAACTTCCACAGTAGAAATAGTGCTGAATGACTTGCCTGACTCTGAGGTGGAGGCTTGCTCCTTAGCCATCTCACGGCCGTAACGGTTGTGAGCAGCGTGTCCCGCACATTATCGTCCTCTGTCATCACGCTCTCGCTCTCGCGAGACTGTGATGCGCTGGAGACTGCCGATGGCGCTCATCGCTCTATTGAATTGCTGGACCTTGGCCAATATGTGTTCACCGAAGACACGGAAAGTGATTGGAAAGTCCATCGAGCGATGACATGAAGTCAGCAACCGAAGTGCCGGTTCGGATCTTGTTGGATGTGGTTGTGCGGTTGTGCGGTTGTGCGGTGTCCTGTGGCAAAGGGTATGTTAAATCAAGGATTTTATATAGAGACAAATAGTGAAGGCTATACCCAGAGGCAGCCAAGTAGAGCAGGATGCAAGTGACGGTACTGTCTCAAGGTGGACGTCCAGCGCCAGGATGCCCGGTAAACCGAGCAGCCCCGGCGCCGAACCTGAGACGGCAACCTAGAAGTCCTTCGTCAGCTTGTATGTGCAGATAATAAAGACGCAAACTTGTTCAACAACGCCTGGCGCGTGGACAAACTGACACAATCCGAAATGATCCATTTTCCTCGTAACCGCGTTTTTGGGAGTCGGACTCGGTAGAAGTAACTTCAAACATCGCTTGCAAGCCGAAAAACATGAGGCCTCCGTAGGCGAGACGTGGCCAATCTGCGCGATTTAGGTCAGCGTTTGCAAAACAGTGCAATGGTTGCAATTCGACAAGACGCAGAAGAGAAGGTAATCAGGTTGAGTGTTGAGTCCCCTGTCCCAAGTGCGGTCTCGTTTCGCGCAACGACTTCGCATATAAGTCGAAATGTGTCGTAGGCTTGACGATCTGGCCCTGTGAAGTAGTCAGGGGCAGACCTCTTGAACCCCGTGCCTCCTTGCTAAGCAACTTGATATACGCTCTCCCCGCACCAATCCAGAGATAGAAGCTCCTGGACTGTACACCAAACCCCCAGCGCCCAGGAGTGCTGTTCACCGGAAGATTCGGGAGGGAGAGCGACCTAAGAAAGAGTGAAGAAGTGAGCGAAAGAATAGAAAGGAATTTTTACCTGCTTGACCAATATCTTTTCTTTTTGCCGTTTTGCAAGAGGCACAATGATGAATTCGAGCTTGAAATTCGCGTAGGCCTGGCTGCGCGACAGGCCAAAGTGACTGAGTCCGTAAACTGCAACAAGGTACCTGTCACACCAACAATGTTAGACTTGGCTGCAAGAGGCCGAAGGGGTTAGATAAAACGTCTCACCGCGGGAAGTAAAGCTTCGAACGTGAGTCTCAGGAGTAGAAAGATCCGAACAACACCACATCACGTTGCTAGATGTAGGTATCAACCTTGACAGCGAATGAGCAATCCGAGTACAATGACAAGAACATTCTCTGCATGCCAGAAGCCAACGAGCTGTCATGTACGGGCATATTTTGAACCTCTGCCCCGTGGTTATTCTCGGAGAAGGCCTGCTTAGTGATGACCACCCTTGATCTGCACTCTCTCATACCCATCCAGAGATTGAGACTCGTGGACGGGCCCGCGCTGTTTGATATGTGCGGCTGTTCAACGCGGGTGGAGAGCGAACACTGGGAAATGATTTCAAAAAGCAAGAAGAGTGGGAATAGACTGACCTTTGCCTCAGGGACGTCTTTTCTGCAAGCTCAAAGTCAGTCTATGTCAGTGACAAAGTGTGCTAGGGACACTCCAGAGTCAACATGCTCGAAAGTTGCAGAACCAAAAGGATAAAAAAGAGGATGTAACTGCAAAAAGAGCAGAACGGGACGAGATTCGTCCTCGTAAGCCAGGTCGCATGTTTGTTGGTAGCAGAAGGAATGCCCGGTTGTCTTGGTCAAGGACATCCTCCGAGGTAACCTCACTCTCAAGACAACAAGTTGTTCACTCTTCGCTTCACAACCAGGAGAAGTCAGACTGCAACTGACACCCCATCTAATGAAGCGGTTGTGCCGGCCCTCTTATGGCACTTCAGACGCAACTGAATGCCCGACAAACTCAGAAGGGTCAGAAGATAGCTCGGTGGGAAACTTCGAGCACCCTCATCTTGGCCGGTGTGTGGTGTTGCTTATGCTCTTCCGCCGAGATCACTGAAATTGTCGCTCTCACATTCTTGACCAACTGTTGCATGGGCAACATGATGGCCTGGAAGAGGACAAAGGTTTGTCAGGGGGAGGGAAGGAATCGATCGTGAGAGAGAAGACACTGAGAACCCGCCATACCTGGCGATAGAGCTGGGGAACGTATGCATAAGAGTTAAGGAGACTAGACAGCAACTAAAACGGGTTAGAGTTAGCGAATCACGGCATGATCAACTCAGAAATGATTCTGCCAAGATGTTCGTCTTGAAGCACAGTCGCAACTTGGTGGAGTTACTCAAGTACGACCTGAAAAATCGAAGGTTTGATCTGCGCTCTTCCATCCCAGTCAGAGATATCATCGGGTATTCGAATCTCTGTCGTTAATTCCACAAACTCATGGTTTTTGGGAACTGGAGGAGCGCGTAGAGGTGTAATGTTACGTCCGTGGGACCGGGATTGTGACTGGCCGGGGAAGAGCAAGGTGTAACTGACGTACCTCATACTGGGTCTGGCGATGGCCCCAAGACGGGAAAGAACACGAAGATAGTTCAAGTTTGAAGAACGACTCCCAAGGACTTTGAAGATACGCTCGAAATTCTCATGTGCAGTCCCAAGACACGGCCCACTGGCACCTGCTTCAAATCTGGAGTCGCGTGCATTGTGCGTAGAGCCTTCTCGGGGGCGATGTAGTGTCAAGAAGGAAAGGGGTGACGAGGGACCTGCCTGGCAATATCATACCGTCTGATTGATAGTTAGTGTATACACATTCGCAAGGGAAAAATGTGCGTCCGAAGCCCGAGCACAACTCGATGGGGACATTCTCGAGTATGCCGTTAAGAGAATTCGGACAGGATTGATCTACGCTCTTCTAGTGGCAGCCAGAGATGAACAACTGTGGTGCCTAACCCTGAAGAGCGACTGAACTTGTATTATCAGCAGGATCTGTACATACCTCATAATATCACATTCCGGTTGATAGCGAATGTATACAAATTCGCAAGGAAAAGAATGTTCGTCCGAAGCTCGGGCACACCTCGACGGGGGCAATCTCGAGTGCGCCGTTAAAAGGACAGAGATTATCTACGCTCTTCTTGTGCCAGCCAGAGATGAACGAATCTGGTGCCTTTTTGGAAGAGCGATTGATGTTGTAATATCGTTTGAATCTGTACACTCTCTTGTCAGTGGACACATTGGCGATGACTTGCAATAAATCACAGAACAGCCTCTTGCCACATGCGAAGGATCTGTTTAAAGTCATGTTAGCTCAGACATCCAACCCAAGTCAGATCGAACTTGTGAAGCCTGCGAAATGTATGCTATCTTGCCTAACCGAGAGGCAATCTGGCCAAACGGCACAATAAAGAAGCCACCCTCCTCCCGGTTCTGTGACGTGAATCCAAAGTACCTTGGTAGTATCGGGTTATGTCAATCTTCGCTTGAGTGAAACCAACGAGACAGTGATCTTGAATCTCGACGCCTTGATATCGAAGCGGGACGAAGCGACAAGGCATGATGTATCTGTCACTCCATGGAATGTATGAGACATGAGCGCATCGCCGCAAAGCTGATTCAAACGCTCGTGTTGGCGAGGATGTAATCATGAATCACGGTTTGATGTTTCTCTGGCACTAAGACCGACCGGCATGGTGACTGGCCTAACGGTGAGATTTACCAGGGAAGGCATTCAGAACGAATGTTGGTTTGATCTCCGCTTCAAGATCGATCACCGCCAACTTAAGCAGTTATAACACTCAAAATGAATTGAGTGTCAATCTTCACTTCAAGATTCTAGCCATAAAGTATGAGGCTAGGATCTTTTCGAAGCTACTAGAAGCGGCGCGAGAGATAGGATATGGAACTCTGCTCAGCGTGTCAAGCCTGTTGGCGAGAAACTGATGATCAGGCGGCCAAGGGAGCCATGAAGCACGCCTCAGAAAATGCCACATTCCTGAGAAGAGATGTCAAGCAGATAATCTGGGAATGTGTCCGCCTTGACCATTTTAAAAGCAAGAAGGGAGGTAATAAGGGTTTAAATAGAGGAAGATGGAGAAGAAGAGAAGACCAGCTGAGAGCACGAAGCTCACAACGAAGGTCAGAAAGCAAGGCGAAACAAACTGAAAAAGTAAAAAGGCACGCAAGGATGTGTTTTCCAAAGGCAAAGAAAGTAAGAAGCAGTAAACTTACCATGTGGCATAAAGAAGTCGTCGCAATGAATCGCCGCAGCAGGATGCTGCAGTTGTTGTGCAGTGACTCCGGCTGTCGTTCGTCTGACCTTGCTGACAGGCTGCGAAAGGAAGTGTAAAGTAACATGATGAAGACAGTAGTAAATAAAGCAGTGTTCTTTAGGCTGCTTGAGTAAAGAAAGGTCGTTTGAACCTATGTTGCTGTCTGGTGAGTACGATTGCCTCTCGTGCTTGGTTGCTCGGTGGAATCAGGCCAAGGTCTTGTTTTGGTGATGGAAAAGACGTTTGGGAAAAACAAAATACGGGGTAATGAAGGGCCAAGAAGGACGCAAAAATGCAAAGACCCTTAGTGATCCACGACAAAGGTTTACTAGCTGAAGAGATGAGGGTAGAAAGCGAACCAAGGTGATTGCAAGACGGCCAGTGCACTCGCAGCTCCGTGATCTATCAGCGAAAGGACTGTTTGTGCGCACATAGAGTTACAAAGCTGTCGACAAGGCGTCTTTTCAGCTTGTGAGAGCAACTACTTGGCCATGGGCTGTGTGGTGGTCATCTAAGAGGCGCATTTCGCATAGCGTAGTCCCTACCCCTGGGGAGTGTCGTAGTAGGGCGCATCATCTCCCGCAATTTTGGGTGGGCGTGTTAGTCGCATCAACGACACACTGCAATGTGCCTACTACTACATGTTCAATGGATGTCGTTGATGAAATGGCATCCCGCTGCGAATTTCGCTAGGCGTCTAAGTCGCATGTACGACCAAGACGAGGGACCCACGTGCCCTCACTGTCAAGTCAACAACTGAGTCTGAGTCACCCATACAAACACATGGCCCCAGGGTGGTTTCTTGCCTGTGCAGTCAAGGTCCGTTTACTCACCATCTCTTTATTAAATCTGGTACCTCGAAGCAGTACAAGATGTCTCAATCTTGGTTGAGTTTGCTGATGTGAAAGGCCATTCAACAACTTGCTTGCTATGAATCTACACTGAACTGGCATGGAATTCTAGGACTGGAGGAAGAGCTCGATTGAGCACATAGAAGATTCAGGGCATTGGTGAGGCGCGGCTGATAGTTGCTGTCATGGTGCATCACTCTGTGGTTTGGACGTTGGGAAGTGGCAAGGAAAAGATAACTGGGAAGCTTTTGGGCCCATACGTTAAAGAATATATCGAGTCTCGAGTTGCCACGGATCTTAACCTTGAAGTTCAAGACCATTGATACGATACACATGCTTGCCAAAGAGCGTAGTCTTGCACTGCTGTTAAGTGTGATGACTCGATACCCTTACGCCTTGCCGAACCTGGGATGGCGCTGCAGATCCTCGACTTGGATGTTACACCGGCCTTCTCGCTGGCGTCCTAGTCCAGAAATTGGACCAGGTACCAGTAACGACACAACCTATACGGTTAAGATACTTACAGGCTATCCACAAATGCATCCAACCTAGACCCGACGGAGTATGTACCAGCGTATCGCCGAGCAGTAATCATGGAAGTTCGATATACCACTGCTCCATATCATGGATCAGCCGGATCGGCAATCGACTTTCATCTTCCTCGCCTAAGCCCAATCCCGTCCGCCAATTTGCCGGTCAGATCCATCTTGGACAACAAGTTGGTAGGGCCCTAGTTCGCGACGACTTGGGCTTCGACCAGTGGTAGCAAGTACGTAGACTATGGTCACAGAATAGTATCACCGGAAAGATCCCCTTGAAGTGAATCATTGATACCATTCCAAGCAGAACATCTACTTGGTTCACAACCTCATGCATTTATATCCTCGAACTACGGCGCTTTTCGTGCGAGACCCAACACTCTAACCGCGTTCTCACCCATGACCAGATCATATCCTTCGTCATCATCACCCGGAAACACGCCCTTCACCGCGTCCCGATTGACCGTCATGGCAGGAAAGGTCTTCCCCCCATCCAGCGGCGCAAAGAAAGGATGGTCGGTGCCAAACATGACGCGATCCACTCCCGCGGCCTCGATCGCCGTCCGGAGACCGACCTTGTCGAAGATGACGCCGTCCAGGTAGATGTTCTGTCGCAGCGCGTCCCACAGCGTCTTCCTGTCCGGCGACAGCTTCCCATCAGCCTCCCATTTCCGGTCGTGCTCGATGCACGCCTCGACCCGCCCGGCCAGGAACGGCAGACAGCCGCCGCTGTGGGCCACTATGATCTGCAGGTCTGGGACAGCGTCAAATGCGCCAGACAGGAACAGCCGCGTCACGGCGATGGTCGTCTCCATGGGGAATCCGAGCGATAGAGGGAGGACCTGGCCGTAATCTGAGCCGCGACTGCCCCATACCGGCCCCGGTAGTCCGTAGTTGGGGTGCAGGAAGACAGGCATTGCTGAGGCGGCCAGCGCAGTGAATATGGGGATGAGCTTGGGGTCATCGAGGCCTTCGCCGAGGCCGCCCGTACCCATGACGATCCCTCGCGCCTGGCTGGTCGTCGCCTTGAGTCTGGCAATCTCGGCCAGGATGGTGGATTCTGGAGCGCTCAGTGGCAGAGCCCCGAAGAAGAACAGGCGTTCTGGTTGCTGGTTGCAGATGTCGTTCGTCGCATCGTTGATATCCTTGGCTACTGCGCCGGCCGTATCCGCTGGCAAGAAGTCTAACCACGGATTTCCGAGTGAGATGACTGAGATGTCTATGCCGTGATGGTCCATAAAGGCAATCTTCTCAGAGATGTCATAGTAGTGCGGGTGGAGTATTCGGCCTGGCGGTACTTTTGACGTGGTGCCATTGCTAGAATTGTTGCTATTCTGCGGAGGCCGGTTACAGAGGCAGAGCTGGTTGGAAGGAGGAAAGGGCCTGATGTATGGGATCTCCGTTCTCGATTTGAGTAGTTCGACATATGCCTCTGGATAAAGATGCGTGTGGACGTCGACGACGAGGCTCCGAGCTAGTGCTCGCGAACTTGATGCCGTTCTGCCGGCCATTGTGTGTAGCAGGAGAGGGACAAGGTGTGAACAAGAACAGGAAAGTGACACAGAGACGACCTGTCTTGCAAGATGAGATCACAAGTAGTCCCTTATCACAAAACATACGACCTTGTCTTGTTCAATGTCCGGCTGCGCATTGTTGGTAAGGCGGCAATCTTCTCTTCCAATGCGGCTTACATGCTTCCGAACCCCCGGTCTTTTACTGCGCTCCGGCATTGAACTCGCGGCCCCTTTGTTGCGGCTTGCATGGAACCCGCTGCGGCTTATCTGCATACCGCGCCATCGATCGGCGGCCGCGGTCCGGACCCTCATCTGTCAGATGGATGGCATCGCAAACACCCAAGGCGATGTCCCGTAGCCGGGCTACGGCACGACCTCGAATGTCGCTGAACCCCACTGGTGATGGCGAAAGCCTCTTCGCATGTTATATCTTCAGTCTCTGGGTCGGTCAGCATTCATGTAACCAGAAAGTCACAACAGCGCTCATCTTAGTCGTTCAGCATCACTATGTCCTTCAATTGTTTCGAGGCAATCTTAAACTCCCTTCGGTCCTTGGGATCAGGGAGTCGAAAAATCCACACCGAAGCAACCAAACCACCAGAACCCAAGCCGAAACTGCCTCACTCGGCATCTTCAGACAGCAGCGTCGCGGAGCCACCCTTCAAAATCGCTATCATCGGCGCCGGGATTGGCGGCCTCGCCTTCGCCATCGGATGTCTCAAGAACAACGTCCCGTACACCCTGTATGAGTCGGCCGATAAGTACAGCATCGTCGGCGCCGGCGTCGGTCTCGGCCCCAACGCGCTGCGCGCCATGGACATGATCGACCCGCGGCTGCGGGCCATGTACAACGACATCTCCTCCGGCAACCTCACGCCGAACAAGGACCACGTCATGATGGACGCGCTGTACGCCGAGGACGGCTTCGGCGAGAAGCGCGGCTGGGTCCCCGCACCGTTCGGCGCCTCGTGCTACGAGCGCACGAGCGCCCACCGCAGAGACCTGCTCGACATCCTCACCGGCATGATCCCGAGGGAGACGGTGCGGTTCAGCAAGCGCGTCAAGACCATCGAGCAGCGCGAAGACAGGGTGCTGATCACTTTTGAGGATGGCGAGGTCGCGGAAGCCTCCGCTGTCGTGGGGAGTGACGGCGCCAAGGGCCCGACGAGGAAGTTTGTCCTCGGGGACCGGTTCCCGGAAGAGGTGGCGGCGACCTACAGCGGGAAGTACGTGTACCGGTCTATCATTCCGATGAAGGATGCGCTCGAGATCCTCGGCGATCACGCAGGCGACGCTAAGTCTTTCATCGGCCACAACGTCAACTTCATCACTTTCCCTATCTCCAGGGGCACGCAGTGTAACCTTGTCGCGTTCAAACTCACCGACGAGCCCTGGACACACGATCAGTGGACCAAGCGGGTGACCAAGGAGCAGATGGTGGCCGATTTCGCACACGGCGTCGATAAGAGACTGGTCAAATTGCTCGATGTAAGCCCAGCTTCCCTCCTCTTCGCTGAGAAGTCAGAAGGAGCACGCGCTAACTGCATGGTATACAGTGGACCGACCCTTTACAATGGTCTCTCCATCATCATATGAACACGCCGACATACTACAATGGTCTCCTCTGCCTGCTCGGTGACTCAGCCCACGCCACAACGCCTCACCAGGCGTCGGGAGCCGGCCAGTGCATCGAGGATGCGCTGGTGCTGTCACATCTGTTGGGGAAAGTCAGGGATGCCAAGCATCTACCCATGGCGTTCCAGGCGTACGATGCCATTCGGCGGCCCAGGGCTCAGAAGGTCGTGAGCACCAGCCAGGAAACCGGCCAGCTGTACTCGTTCACGCACCCGGAGGCCGGCGAAGATATGGATAAGATTGTGGAGAATCTTAGACGGCGGTTCTTGTGGATTTGGGAGCATGATCTGGAGAAGGATCTTAGGGAGGGCGATCAGCTGTTTGCTAAACTGACGGCTGTACAGTAGGTCCGCAAGTCGGCAGCTGGGCAGGAGGATGGAGTTCATATATACGACTAGATTCATATAGCATGGAATGTTTTTGAACTTGTTGAACTGAGTGGTTAAGGTTCCTTGACCGAGTCTTTTGCGCCAATACCTTGACGCGAACGGGACGTGCAAGTATTGTCTGTTTGAATTACTCTAACCCTGTGTTTGCAACATGTTTTATCATACCACTATAATATCCACTCACTGACCGCGTGGAGTTGTATCCATGGGCATTAGGGAGATACGACGGTCGCGATACTATTCTTATTTCCTCTATTTCGAACATAAGGCGCAGCGCAGGGAGTTTCTAAGACCCTGGTAGACTGATAACTTAGAAATAGCTGTTGTATATTACCTTCAATCACTATGTCTATATACAGAAGTTTCTCAAATATGAAACTGCCGTTATCAGTTGAAGAACCATGTCCGTAGGTACAGTATTCTGGTGCCACTGAATCAGGCATTCTTCTTAAGCGAGAACAACGGCCCCTTATTCCGAATCTCCCGCCCCTTCCACATCAGCAGTCCAACACAGAACGGGAAGGAGACGACGGGCAGGACCGCATACACGATGTACGGCACCTTGGCGCCGCCCGGCTGCGCGATCCACTGCGGCGTGTAGAACGGCGGGTGGAAGCACATGAGGTTGAAGAAGAACTGGAAGACGATGGCGACCTCGGCGGCTTGGTCAGGATAGCAGTCGCACATGTAGGTCAGAATAACGGTGACGATAATTTCCTGCCCGAAGACGAACAGGGCCATTCCTGCCAGTGGCGCGACCCAGCCGGAGTGGCGATTGTCGAGCTCGCAGCCGTAGAGGATAAGGCCGACCTTGTTGAGGGATTAGTTTATTTATACAGACAAGAAGCTGGCTGCCACAATTCTTAATCTTACCACAATAGTTACGAGCCCAGTAATGGACAGCTTGAGGATCTTTTCCGCCTGCCACTCCTCCTCTCTTCTGAGCGAGCGCTTCGCGACAAGGTCGCAGAGCGGACCGGCGCAAAGTTCTCCGAGCAAGGCACCGATCAGGCCGGAAAAGAAACAAAAGCCGACATGGGCGGTGTTGAGGTGGAATCGACTCGTCGTGCCGAAGTTCAACGCAAAGCCCGCCGTGTTGGCGACTTCGGTCATTACAGCGACCGAGACCCAGAAGGACGGCAGGAGGACTGTGGGGTACGCGAACATGGTAAACGGCCGACGGAAGGTCTGCAGCCATGTCTCTCCGGTCGGGTTCGTCGGCGTACGGAAACCCAGACGGCGGGAGAGGGTGTTCTTCTTCTCGGGCGCTTCAGCAGCGGCTACTTCCCGCTCGTAGATCGTCTCGGGGACTGGTTTTGTCAGCAGGCTGGATGACACAAGCAAAGTAGAGCAGCATACCGAAGAAGAATTGGGCGAAGAGTTGGAACGCGTAGCAGATTGCCGAGACGTACATGGCCCATCGCCAACGGAGCTTCGGGTTCTGCTGGACGGATCCGCCGGCAATACCACCTGGGTCAACAGTTAGATAATCGCAGTCTGAGAAACACCGGCAAAACAGCTTTTACTGACCAATATAAGGTGCAACAACGAGCAAGATACTGTTGACACCCATCCTCGTGCCCTTTTCGTGGAGGAAGAACATATCAGATATCGAAGCCGGACCAATGCACAAGCCCGCGCTGCCTCCGAAGCCCATGAGCATCCGGCAACCCAAAGCCGCCGAGTATGACTGCGCCTGGGCAACGCCGATGGCACCCAGAAGCGCAATCACCTGGCCGACAAGGAGAATCGGCCGTCGTCCCACGCGATGGCTCAGAGGGATCCAAAGCATGGGCGCCACCGCATACAGGATTGACGGAGCGGAGCCGATGTACGTTGCCTTGGATGGTGCTGTGTGGAATTCCGCGGCTAAGTCATGGGCTCCGGGGGCCTTGTTGAGCGCTCGTCAGCTACGGAAAGAACTGTGACCTGCCCTTGACTCAATGACTTACGATCAGCGTGGCGGAGAACTTGACCATGAGTGACTCCATAGCCAGCACGATGAGAGCGGCGTGCTTCTTGGCCGTGCTCCAATTCTGAAGGCACAATGTCAGTGACCAAGGATAGAGGCTGTGTCTGGACGGGCTGGACTTACCAGGGGGTCGTCCGGATCGTCGCTTGGCTGAGGCACCAGGGGAATGCCCGTCTTGGTGGTCTTCACCGTATACGCAACATTTTTCTCGGAGCTGGAAAGGTTGCCGTCCATCTTCTCCTTGTCGACCTGAGCGTCTTGTGCCTGTGCAAGCACGATGTTTTTCTCAGACTTCTCCATTTGAGGGTTCCGGCGACGATAGTGAGAGCAGCAGGTCAGTGCAAGGTCGAATATAGGTCGGTAGATGCCACTCTTATTAAAATATCGTCGATCATCGAATGGCCGACCGCGACTTATGCGAGGTATAAGAAGACGGTCGACCTTATCAGGTGCATAAGGCTGATGATACTGGAGTTTAGAGGCATCTATGCGGCTGCTCTGCACCCGCAACGCTCGAACCTAGTGAGTAGGATATGCCCTATTGCCTACTGATAAGAATTCGTATCTTTGGTTCTCTTTCAAGTTTAGCCTTCGATAGTTGCGGCTTACATGTAAGCCGCGGAGCTTGGGGACAGGGACTAAGATAGCTCCGGGGGTAACATTGAAGCAACCATATATCCGGGGCGGGAAGGCATTTCCTATCGGTGGAGACCAGCATCAGTTTTGTTCTTTTCTTGATGCTTGGGGGTGGTTGCTTTGGCGGATTGGCCGCTAGTCACGGATAGCTATCGCGGGGTGTAACTGTTCGGAATAGCGCGACGATAAAGACTTATAAGGATAAGCCCAGCAACCTTCATCGGGTGCATGCTACCCGTCCCCGGGAACTATAGTCTGGGGTTGATACCACTCTCCGCATCATCAACAACAGGAGGTAGTGGCTCCGGACAACCAGCCCATTGATAGTCGCCAGTGATGAATCAACACGCCTCTCCGACATCGACCTCGAACAGTCGCCGCGTACCGCGGGAACTGCGGCAGCGGACCGAGCGCAGCTGCGATCGCTGCAAGACCCGGAAGCAAAAGTGCAGCACATGGCCAGGCCAGAAGAAATGCCAGCACTGCCACAAGTACGGGTATGACTGCGTCGTCACCAAGCCGCGGAAGCAGCGAATCTACGGCAGCGTCGAGACGCACGGCGCCAAGGTGGCCTTGCTGGAAAGCCTCGTCAAGGGACTGATGCCCGAGGCGGACCTGTCGAATGTGGACAGCATGCAGCAGATGGCTCGCTCCTTGGGGATCCCGGTGCCGGAAGCGGCTTCGTCTGCGGCGCGGGGGAGCAGTGTTCGCGCTGCTGGCGAAACAGCCTGCGACGAAGACGAGCGCCTGGTGCACGATCTGCAGGGGCAGGATCAGTACATCGGCCGTGCGAGCTCGTACATCTTCCAGATGACCCTTCGCGGTCTGGTTGGGAGTGGTCATAACGGACCGGCTGGGCGGATGTATCTGTTTGGCCCGAATCCTGCCCATAACTCCCGCCATGACGGCTCATCAGGCGCGGGGGCGAGTGGTGACGAGACCCTAGATATAAAGTCCATCACTAGTGTGCCGTCACCCAGCACTGGGCCGTCGCCGTCGCCCGAGCGCACGAACACGGACCAGTCACTCATCTTCACGCTTGTGCGTGCATTCTTCGACCACGTCAACGTTGACTTTCCGGTCCTTCACGAAGCAACCTTTCTCGAACAGCTGGATGCCTGGTGCCGGTGTCCCACAGCGGTAGACCGAATTTGGGTGTGCAGCTTTCTCTGCGTCTTGATCCTGGGCCGGAGACACTCTAGCGTGCCAGTTACTGAGGAGCAGGAGGAGAGCTGGTGGTGCCGTATCCAGTCACTTCTATCTAAAGTCATGTTCACCTCAAGTCTCGCCTCAATCCAGGTTCTGATGCTGACGGCGCTCCATCTCCACAACACAAACTCGAGGGACATATGTTGGACTCTGACCGGAGCAGCGGTCCGCATAGGCTTCGCTATCGGCCTCCACCGAGAGGGCGTCGAGGTAGCCGGGACGCCTCTGGCCAGGGAGATGCGGAAGCGCGTATGGTGGACGCTGTACGCCTTCGAGCAGCTCCAGGTGTCGTCACACGACAGACCTAGCGCGATAGACAGCCCCGCACACCTTGCTCGCTCTCCACGGGAGACGATCTTGGGCATGGGCACGCATAGCATCCCGGATTACCTCACCTGGTCGAACCGGTCGGTCGTCCTCCTGGGATCCGCATGTCGCGCGCTGCCCGACGTCGCCAAGGACGGCTACTCGGGGCCGCTGTCTCCCGCGGCTGGGGTCCTTCGAGACTTGGCCCGGTGGCGGTCGGCCCTGCCTCAGCACCTCTCCACGGACTCGATAGATGCGATGCCTCCGTCGTTCCAGCGGCCACTCATCCTCCTCCATGTACAGCACCATTACATAGTCTCGCTGATATCGCGGTATGCCCTTCTCTCTCGTTTCAGGAGCCTCTCCACAGACAGCACCAAGCCGTTTCCAGATTCGATCACTTCGATCTCCGACACATGTAGCGAGTCCAGTCGTCTGTCATGCCGACTGCTGCTCAAACTGGATTCGATAAAGGACTTCAATGCCGTGACCTGGCTCGATGTATACTATCTGTACTCTTCCTGCCTGGTTCTCGCGCTGAGCATCATCTGCGACACCAACGAGGGAAAATGTAGCTCGGCCACGGATGACAGATTGCTGCTGGGTGAGTGCATGGACCTCGCCGCGAGGCATCTGAAGAATTCCGTGGTACCGGGGACTATGCGCAGGTGGCTGAACGTCGTCGGCGAGCTCAACGCAATGGTAGCCGAGTTCACCAGCTCCACGGCGCCGAAACAAGAGGAGACATCTGCTAGTCCCGTCGATGAAGAGTTGGTCGCTCGACCAGCTCCCAGCTTTACCGGGACCGAAGCTCAACCCTTGCTCCTGACGGCCTTGGACTACCGTCGTCAAGCCACCCCGAACCGGCGAGTCGAAGAACAGCGGGAAGGTAGCTGGAGTAGTCCAAGACAAGATCTAGGGTTCTCTGACGTCCGGGTAGCGCCGCTCATGCCCGCGCTGCTATCTCCACCCGAGTCCGACTTCGGGACTATCTTCCATCTTGGTGCTGACCCCTCTGAGGCCTCGTTCTGGCAGGAAATGCACTGGGAGAGCATCAGTGACATGCTCTTAGGAACCGAAATTAGGAGCCGAATCTTGTGACCGCGTGTTCGTGTGGATTGGCTTGCGTGGAGCTTAACAGAAGGTGGAATGTTGTTGAGGATGCTTGGGATAGTGTTTCAGTCATGAGCCGCGACAGATTGACGATGCGCATATGAAGGACTCATCCGCGATGCGTGGGATGAATCACCCGACGGAAACAACTGGCGGTAGACTACTTGCCACTGGTTTTCAAGGTTCTGTTTACACCTCCGGCAGGTCACGAAAGCCTTGCTGATGAGGAACGAGTGAACCAAGACCTCGCTTCCGGTGCCATTGCAGGTAAACCGCATGCGATAACAATACTCCCCTACTTGGGCGTTTGTACAAGCTGAATCGTACCATAGACGGATGGGAAAATGCCTTAAAGCTCCATGTCATCAAAGACGAGGGATGCGATATAGTCCAGACTGCAAGGCCTCGACGTAGGAGCGAAGAAACAGCGGCCATCTAAGCAAGGATTGTGTGCTGAGTATGAGGACCGTATTTTGGGAAGGGTCGTAAACTCGAGAATGACCCTGTCCCGCGAAGAACACGACCGATGCGTAATATTCATGTCCACTCCAGCCTGGCTAGCTGGCTTAGCTACGGTTGTATGAATTCCAAGAAATCAGCAGCTCTCAGCCATTGATCTATTCTTATGCATATGTCTCATCTACCACTCGATCTCCTGTGACCCCATTGCAACTATGCTACCCGTAAGTAAGCCAAGACACCAAGAACTAACGGCTACCCAAGAACGCCAAAGACCTCAGAGAAAGCTAACCAACCAGCCACAGGTCTAAAGAGCAAAGAAAACCCCCTGCACAACTACCGCAAAGACCACCGCAGCCGCTAGTCCCCGTCCCGCTAGCGACGACCCTGCTGCAGAGCTGGGCGCGACGCACTCGCCGGTAATATTGGCCGCCGCGCCCGCGCCAGCCGGCAGCGTCTGCTCCTTGGTCCCGCAGTTGCGGTACGGCGCGAGGAAGATATTACTATTATCCTGGTCGAACACGACGTACGCGCTGCGCAGGAACGAGTCGCCGAGGATGGGAGTCGTGCCGCTCACGGGCGCCGCGCCGACGAAGCACTGCCCCGGGGCCGCCTCCCAGACGAACTCGTGGTAGGGCACGCGGATGGTCAGCTTGCCGAAGGTGAAGTCGACGCTGCCGCTCTGCTTGAGCGCGGCGCAGTCCACGGCCAGCGTGCCGTCGTCGAGCACCTGGGCGTTGAAGTCCTTGGCGAGCGCGTCGATGATGTTTTGGGGCAGGTAGCTCATGGTGGCGCCCGTGTCGAGCACGATCGGCAAGACGGAGTTGGCGTAGGTGCTGCTCGAGCTGCCGGGCTTGGTGACGCCGACCGAGTCGAGCTGGATCCAGTACCGCCACATGCCCGTCTGCCCCTGCTCCTCCTGCGGCGGCAGGTTGGCGAACTGGAAGAGCTTGCCCGAGAACTTCTGCGTGTCGACGCCGCCGAAGATGACGGTGCCGCCGTTGCTGACGTCCTTGGACCCCAGAGCGACGCTGAAGGCGCGGCTGGAGGTGATGCCTTGCTCGTAAATCTCGTCGATCAGGTTGTTGTACTCCAGGTTGAAGCCCTTGCCGTGGCCGACGCCGGCGATGCCGAAGGCGAGGTCTTGGGATTCCTGGCCTACGCCGAAGATTACTTGTTTGAGAGTCTGGGTGCCTGCAGATGGGTTAGGCTGTAGTGCGACAGTGAGTTGGCGGCAGGTGAGAGGGACTTACTGCCCGTGCCAGGTAGCTGGATGTTATCGGCGACGTAGGCGATGTCGACGACGCCCTTACCGTAGGGGAGCTGATTCGTCGCTTGCATGTCGACCACAGTTGAGGATGAACTGGGGTCGTAGAGGCCCGCGGCTTTGCAATCGGCTGCCTGATCTTTCGTGCTGGCCGCCGCACATGTTGGGTCGACCCATAGCTCGAAAGACCCGGAGTCCAGAACGACTTTGAGGTCTTGGGGAGGAGTTCCGATCTTGATCTCGAAGAGATATGTAGTTGCTGACTCGTTGTATATCGTAATTGACTCGTCTCTTGCTCGGATCAGGGCGTCGCGCTTCTGGTGAATAATAGGGTAAGAGAGGAAGCCAGGACTCCGTTCAACATGTGGTATCACGGATGCTGACCCGCAAGCTGCGAGGGCCAAGGCGAGAGTGCCCTTGACGGACATCTTGGGCATATGTCGTGTTGTCGAGGCACTGGCAATGTTTATTTAAACAAGTTGAAGATCAATAGACCCGATGATACATAATACGGTTCAGCGACACAGAATGATTCCTGTAACCTGCCCAAGGGACTCACTCCCCTTATGTATTGAAGCGGTTCTCACCTGTGGAACCACTGCATCCCAGGGCTGAACAGCATAGGAAGTGGAGGGCGCCAGCGCAGCACGCGCCCTTTCGCCAAATGAAGCATTTAGTCTCTAGTCGCTAGTTCCGCGACCAGCACGACGTTAGGAGCCGCAAACGAAGCCACGGAGCTGACGATTGGTGCTGATTGGGCGCTGTCCGGCTCAGCCCCCAGGGGATTGCTCGATGAGGCGTCGAGTGCGATTTGGGCTAGACCCTGATTTAGACTCAGCTCCATGCGGTGAGAACCAGCACGCATGAAGCGCGGCCCCAAGTGCGTGGATTCCTCGCGGAGAGCCATTGTGACCACGGTCGGAATGAGCGTCCATCAGTCATCTCGACCATCAACCCTCAACTTTGAAGGAACCTTTTGTTCCGAGAACCAGAAAGTGAATAAGATGCCCAGGCGCTCGCTGTGACTTGTGTCTCGGGACATGTTCGCTGGGGGCTGAAGACCACAAAGCTTGAAGAGCCTTGGCGTACCTTAGCGGTGCTACGCCGGGGGCACTAGCGATTTCGGGATCCAGTGGTTAACGCTGTCAACGCAGGCAAGGCAGACTCGCTTCCGCACGGATGAGCTCCTCCTTAGCTACGAAGGCGGAAATGATGCAGTGACAACAA
Source organism: Coniochaeta sp. PK30-01 (assembly GCA_023628855.1). Taxonomy (NCBI): domain Eukaryota; kingdom Fungi; phylum Ascomycota; class Sordariomycetes; order Coniochaetales; family Coniochaetaceae; genus Coniochaeta; species Coniochaeta sp. PK30-01. The sequence goes on along the minus strand of JAMAJW010000013.1, from coordinate 477,096 downwards.
CTAAGACGCAAACTGATGCGATTCCAGCTGCGTTCTGATATTCGAGAGCTTGTGAGATTGTCAGAGCTTGGTGAACGAACCGGGAAAAAGGGGGGACGAGCTGAACAGGGCTCATGCAGCTTGCCGAAAAGGGTAACCAGGGCGATGGGCACCGTGCATGAGATGAAAATTGATATATCACGTTCCTGCTCCTGCTGTCCAACCGTGGCGTTGGTCCTAATGCCAACCAAATACATATCGGAAAGATTGAAGGTAAGACCATCCGCTGCTGGACTCCGAATGAAGTCAAGGTGTTCGTTCCACGGTGATCCGTCAATCTAACTCTCACCCAGGGTCAAGAATCGGGTTGAGCCAACTGGTCAAGAGATCTCATGTCAGTTAAATTATGCAACCCGATTTGAATTTTATGCAATTGCAGTACATATAACTGTCTGGCATCTCCTGAGAATTTGAAAGGAGAAGGCGATTGCCCCCGGTTCTCGCACTCTGGCTCTAATCCCATGTGCACCTGCTGGGGTAACGATCCAAATATCAATGGGCACGTTCCGGATGGGCTGTTGTCACGGAGACTTTGCAAACTTCTGTTTGATCTCGTCCTCCGTGAAACGGCGCGTATGGCTCTTCAGCATAGCAACACGCTCATCCATCGTCATGTTGATCTGATCGCCGATAGGCACCAGGCACCTAGCCAGATGCTCATAGTCCTTCATCAAGAGTCGGACAGTAATGAACAGGTAGTCGATGTTGTGGAAGACTAGTGCGCCTTCCTTGGCGTAGGTATGCTTCTGGTTGAGAAATGCTTGCGGATGGTCACGCCAGTGCCGAAGTGGGTTGAGGTGATGAGAGGTATGGTACCCATCGTTGAAGCAGTAACGGTTGCTCTGCCATTGAGTGTTAGCGCGTATTCCTGTGGTTGGTCACTGCGATTTAACTTACAGGGACATCGATTAACGTGATACTGGAACGGTAATCCGAGTCAGGCTCTTCCTGATGCACAAGAGCGTGCTGGCCCCAGTTCCCTACCATCAGGCCGATGCGCATCAATGTCAGAGGCAGCACAAAAGCGAAGAGAGTGGCTCTCCAGTTGACAAAGGTCGCGAGCAAGGCATATGCCAGGTAGTTGCCGACCTCGAAGCAGAGGCACCGCAGGGCCATCCAGTACCGGCCCTTGGAGATGAAGTACAGCGGGAGCTCGAGCCAGATGAACAGCATGAAACGGAAGACATAGTATGCAAAGTGAAGCGGGCTATCACGTTGGAACCTCAATGTCGATGACAGGTCGTTGGGGCCGTTGCCTTCGATATGGTGGTGCTTGACGTGATGATAGTAGTAAGTGTTCCACGTATGGCCCAGTAGCGGATCGGTGACGTATGGGAAGAGATTGTCGAAGAGAGCATACTTGGGAGCGAGTATACCGCGCTGGTGGATGTGCTGATGCATCATCAGGGTATACGACCCCATTAAATAGAAAGACATGGCAAAGTGCAAGAAGCCGTGCAGATAGGTGAAGTTCCTGTAGAGGTAGATGGCGCTTGGCAGGGACGTCACCGAGTAGAGCAGAAGATGCGTGAGGAACACCACGTCCGTAGGACGTCGTACGATGCCTTCTGCCCACTTGACGTAGGGCTGGATCACATACTTGTCCAGCTTTGGATAGCGAAGCTTCAGATCACGCAGATCCATGGATACAAAGACTGTGGGCTCGAACTCGTCATTTTTCGGATCCGACATTGCCTTCAAGACGGCAATATCCCGTTCATTTTCTTGGGAAAGTGTTAGACGTTATACGTCATTAGGAATAGTAAGACCTTCTTACCCACTGAGCCAATGCATTCTGGCTTGACGACGCCAGCTTCACGACGCTTTAAAGAGCCGGATGACTCGGACGCGGCCTGCGAAGAGGTGGAGGAGCAAGGAGTATCTGAAGCTGAGTCGGTATCGTCATTGTCTTCGCCGGTGTGCCGAGTTATATCATGCTCCAGGTTCTTGAGCACCACTCGATCTGCGATGCTCAGGTCGTGGGCATAGACCAGGCCGGCCATTGGGATGACGGCAGGTTTAGCGTGTCTTGGCGGCTCAACGGGTTATCGAAGCATGACGTTCCACAACGGCGAGCTGAATGACAATGAATTTCGGCTTAAAGAGGGTGTACTAGCACTCTTAATGCTGGACAATGGCGAAGTTTTTACTGTGTAAACATTCTTGGATGGGAAAAAGCTCTCAAGCGTACGTCCACCTTGAGCAGAGTTCGGAGAGAAATTCAGGGTCCCAGTTTCAGCAGGGTTCAGGCCAAAGCCACCAATGGATAGGCGCGGAGTTATGGGTCCGTCCAGTGGTCCAGAACATCCAATCTCTCTATGTGGGGCGCCACGTCCCCTGAAAGCGGAAGCCACCTCACTCAGGCCACTAAAATAAGGTACAGTACGACACCTGCGTCATCATGGCCAAACTTCGGATGGAGAATCAACTTGGAGGTTGCTAAATCTCACGAAGTACCTGCGCTTTTCATTCGCTCGAGTGTACTCGCAGTCTCATGTTGACTCGTTGCCGACTGCGATCGAATCGAACAGCATCCAGACACATTTGCATCCGCGCCAATCCTGATGCGGGGACTGTGGACTGTTCTGTTCTCTGTTTCCGGCATTTCCGACCACATCGACCCATCATCTGCTAACCTCAATTCGGCTTCTTAAGTCTGGGGCCTCTGGACGAAGCGGCGTCCTTCTTAAACTGAGTGATGGCATCCTGATCCGACGGATCTATGGGATTCAAACCTTGCCCAATGCGACGCATCTGCACGGCGCCCAGTGACGCCGTCTCCACGAAGTCGAGTGGGTCGTTCAGCAGCGGCTTGATGCAAGAGCTCACTCTCCCGTCAAGAATGTCGCGCGCCACTCGTGGCTCTGTGCAAGTCGGTCTACCCAAGCCAACTCCATCGACACTCTGCAGCGCGTCGACCATGGCCGCAACAGTCCTCAGGCCGCCCGTGATGAAGGCCCTCGTCCGCCGAAGATGAGGCGTGATCTTCTCCGCGAACTCGAGAAAGAACGCCTCGCGGGCCTTCGTGCTCTCCCGCGGCTTCGTCCACTGGTCGTCCTGGTACGTCCCGCCGCTGAGCTCGACAAAGTCAAACCGATGCTTCTCCAGCAGCTCGCACAGCTGCGCCGCCTCGTCGGCCGAGAACCCGCGCTCCTGGAACTCGACGCTGTTGATCTTGATGCCGAGCACGAAGTCGTCTCGCGTCCGCGCGCGGATGTCGTCCGCGATCTCGGTGATGATGCGCGCCCGGTTCTCGAGCGAGCCGCCGTAGGCGTCGGTCCGCAGGTTTGTGGTCTGGGAGAGGAACTGGGCGAGCAGGTAGCCGTGCGCGCCGTGCAGCTGGACGCCGTCGAACCCGGCTGCTTCGAGGTACACCGCCGCGTGCACGAAGGCGGCCTTGATGGCGCGGATCTCGTCGAGCGACGCCGGATGCGGCTTGCCGAATGTCAGTCCGCCCATGTCCTTTACGAGCTGCACGTCGGAGGCGGACACGGGGTTAGGCTGTATTGTCTCGAAGCACTGACGGCCTGGGTGGTTGAGCTGTCCGAGTAACAGCGAGCCGTGTGCCTTTGCGCCGGCCGCGACTTGCCGGAAGCCTTCGAATCTCGGACCGTGGAGAGGCGCGTCCAATGGTACGATTGCGTTGCCGGGGCCTTCGATGTGGTCGAAGTCGATGAGAATGTGGCCAGTTAGCACAACTCCGAAACCCCCGTCTCCCCAAGTTCTGTAGAGATTGATATATTCGGGCGTTGGGACACCTCTGGCGTCTCGATCGGTATCCGACCAGCTGCACATGTACTCAGTCATTGCTGCCTTCATAAGGCGATTCTTCGCAGTCCGACCAGAGAATGCGAATGGCAGTTCTCGCGTCAAAGGAGACGAATCGACGCCATCTTTGCATGGAAAGCGGGCGGGTATGCGCACAGAGCCCATGATTTCTAAGACTTCGTGCAAGAAAGAGTCTGTTTTATCGCAGCGAGTTCCTCGTCTCCTTAGTTGTGCTGATTCTAACCTCGGTCTTCGATGATTTTAGAAAAGGCCTTGTGCTTTCCACAGGCCATGTGCGTTCTATATGTAAAACGGCTAAAACCCCTCTGGGACGGGCCGTGGAAAAGGTTACCCTCTTTTCCAGATCGTAGCATTTGCCTATTTTGGAATATGGCATCATTTGCCTGGTGCCACTTCTTATCTGCCGGCAATACTTAGCGACGGTCGCACGCACTTCTGTTGGCTCCTATATATGCAGTGATAGTGATCACCTACCCTATTGGCTCATATTACGTTCGTTGCAATGCGTACTTGCCTATCAGCATCTGCACTGGTTTGCCTACTATAGAGTTATAGAAACAAAATCCTCTTCATCCTGATGGTGAGTCGTGTGAGTCAACGCTCCTGCAAAGCACAATACACCGCGAGTGACGAAAGAGCGAAGATCATCCTACAGCGGCGTGTGAGTCACTTGCCTTGCACGCCAACGCCTTCAAACCACCAATCTGTCTTGGGCCATACTTCTTTCCAAACAGAGACCAGCGTGCGTATCCCAGTCCTCGTAGTCCAAGTGAAGATACGTAGAGCATACAGTGACCATTAGACGCCCTTGTCACAGGTGATACACGCCGGATAGCCTGGACTTACATCCTCGCTCATATAATCGACGCAACGACGCAGACACCGCACCGACTGACCACCCTGAGGATCTTCTCCTTCGTCTTATTCACACCCACCGCGCACGACAACAATGACTAGCCTTTTGGGTTAACTTTATACGTGTCGGGCACAGAGGGACGAACTCCAAGCCACAGCAACATTACAGCTAGAAATCGCTGCCTGCCAACGCAGGAAATACTGATCTGGGCAAAAAGCGGCATTGTTCTCACGACTGCCTATACGTGGAAATGTCGAATTGAGTTACCGTCTCGGTCACAACACGAGTCACGACTAAATATCCTTCAATTGCCGCTACGCCCTGCCCGCACAATTGGTTCATCGGTGTCTGGATCATGAAGAATTGAAGGGCAGACTCTTGCCACATCACATGCGCAAATTTGAGCAGAGATTTAGCCGGTTTCAAGATTCAACGGGGAGAAGATACCATAGGACAAGCTGAAGAGCAGCGAAGGGGTTCAGAGGAGAGTCGTGAAGTGGATAAGCCCCCGCAAGCGGGCTTTGCACCACCAGTGGAGCGCAAGTCTCCAGCAAAAAGACCCTCTTCAGCAGTAATAGCGGCCACTTTTTCCACAACATCTGGCCTTATGGCGCAATGGTAGCGCGTTCGACTCCAGATCGAAAGGTTATCCGTTCAATCCGGGTTAGGGTCATATGAAGCAGCTGTATGGTGATCACGGCGCAACTCTTTTGCTGTTCTTCTTTCGTTTACGGAGTGCAACATAAAATCGGCGATTTTTTTTTATGGGCGCACTATATAAAATTCGGACACCATGTGGGATCAGGTAAGCACGACGGAGTTAACGGAATTCGCGGTAGTCTTCCGAGCCACCAACATTACTTTGGCCCAAATCCCGCAATTATCACGAAGGCTCTCGACAACAACCTTGTGATGTCTCAACTGGGCTGCAGTGTCCAAAGGCGCTGTGAAACAATTGATCTGCACTATTGAACTCAATTTTCCTTCTGTTTCAGAACCATCTCGTCCTCGGGATCCCGGAGTGTGCCGCCAGGACAGGGCGGACAGCGGGAAGACCCGCAAACGGCCTACGCAGTATGGGGTCGACCACTGCCACACGCCACGACAACCGGGCAGGTTGTCAACTTCGGGCTCGCTCAGACCTGATTTCGAACTTTGTTCTTTGATAGAGACAGCCTTTGCCAAGAAGATGCATTCTTTGGGCGTGGCGTGGCCTTAGAACGATCAATTAGCTGCTCGACGGACTTGGTTCTGTTTCACCTTATGCCGTAGGTGCAGGCCGGCGGCATCCCTCGTGAAGTAGGGGGTGCGTTGGTCGGATCCTTACTTGACAGCGTGCAGAGCTCATTACTGGCAGCCGCAGCTAATTTGCTTCTGTCCCCTCATAGTCGAATGGGACGATGAGGATATGACAATACACTGCCCTGATCAGTCATGTCGTACTACTGGTCTTGAGGCCTTGCCAGTGTCACTGCGAGCCATGTCCCCGCCTTCGGACGTCTGAACCCTCAATAAAGCCGGATGCCCTTGGGACCCGAGCCATAGCCCGGACGATGCTTCGTCCCTTTTCTTGATGCTATAAAGAGTGACTGGTGCGCAATGGGCCGTGGCAAAATACCTCATGGTATCACACTCTGGACGGGAACCCTAATCCTCCCCTCAGCAAAGCGTGTCCCTTCCTCCTGTTCCATATCATGCGTCCGAAAACCATCACCCAGGCACTGGCCCTGTCGGCTTTCCTTGAAACGGCTGTAGCCTGGCCAGGAATGAACAAGACCCTGAACGAACTACTGTCCAGAGACACAAGCAAGACCAGTCCCGACGATGGCTCCTCACGCGAGCTCATAGGCGACCTCGCCGTACTCCCGGACAACCAGCTCACCCCCGTCGGCCGGTCCATCAAGAACATCATCACAGGGCATGAAACAGGGCAGAGCACAGCGTCGTGGCGCGGCGCCGTCCCAGCCAAGGGATCAGCAGCGTGCGCAGCCGACACCTGCTGCATATGGTCCTACATCGCGCAGGACATGTCATCCCAGTTCCTAGGCGCGGCCGGCCGCTGCATCAGCCTGGCCAGGGCATCCATCCGCATCGGCTTCCACGACGCCGCGGGCTGGTCCAAGAGCACCGGCGGCGGCGGCGCCGACGGCTCGCTCGTGCTGTCCGGCTCGGAGCTCGCGCGGCCCGAGAACAGAGGCCTGGAGGAGGTCGCGGCCTTCATAGCGGAGATGTACGCGCAGTACCGGCCCTTCGGCGTCAGCTGCGCGGACCTGATCCAGATGGCCGCGACCGTCGCGACGGTGACCTGTCCTCTCGGGCCGCGCATACGGTCCTTCGTCGGCCGCAGGGACAGTGCGGTTCCCGCACCGTCCGGGCTGCTGCCCGACGTGCACTCGGACGCCGACACGCTCATCGCGCTGTTCGAGGACAAGACCATCTCCGCGCGAGGGTTGACGGCGCTGATCGGCGCCCACAGCACGAGCCAGCAGCGTTTCGTCGACCCGGCGCGCGCGGGGGACCCGCAGGACAGCTCGCCGGGGGTGTGGGACACGGCGTTCTACCTGCAGACGCTGGGTCCGGCGCCGCCGCGCGTGTTCAGGTTCCAGAGCGACGTCAACCTCGCGCTGGACCCGCGGGTGGAGGGCGAGTTTCGGAGGTTTGGGTATGATCAGGTGCATTGGAATGAGGTGAGATATACTTACAGCTCTTCTTGAGAAGTCACCTTGTTGCTTACGGGTGACCAGGACTATGCGAGGGAATACGTACGGCTCTCCCTCCTGGGTGTGGAGAACATCAATGACCTCGAGGAGTGCAGCAAGGTGCTGCCGCCGGCGAAGGGCAGCTTTGCCGCGGCTGATCAGGATCTGGTCGATACGTGGCTTGACTCGACCGAGGTTGACGAAGCGGTTGCGGATGCGGTGCTGGATGGAGATTTGTTGACGGGCTTGAGGGGTGTTGTAGAGGCTTTGGGCAAGGAGTTCGGAAGGCACGGCCGGAAGTTGGCGCGGGCGTTCTTTGCTTGACGGGTGGGAAGCTGTCGGAGATCAAGTGAGAGTGCTGTACATAGTAGTTCGTGGATACCACGGTGTGTGTCCAGGCGTGTAATTGTGGATAATGCCGGATCATTATCTCGGCTCGAACCGGCGCCTGCCATAGAGAGTTATTGCAGAGCGGGCGACTTAAGGCACTCTCTGGGAGAGTCGCACGTCCGGTATTGTATCCGGAGAGCTGGCAATCATGGCACCTTTTACCTCATATTTGTTAGTGATTCTAGGGGACTTCTAGTCCCTGCTGTTGCACACTCGCTGCCACTCGAGTCAGTCACTCCCCACAACACCGCCTAGCTGTCGTCGCCCCGTCCCCTAGCGCGACACCCCCAGCGCCCCGGCCACACGAAGCGCATTAACCATGCTCGACTCAACAACAGCACAGGACAGATGGCCGAGCGGTCTAAGGCGCTACGTTCAGGCAACCGTCCATCCCGGACATCCGCCCGCTTCGTAGTCTCGCAAGAGGCGTGGGTTCGAATCCCACTCTGTTCACCACTCCATTACACACTTCGGGGGTGTAGCTCATCTGGTAGAGCGCGTGCTTAGCATACACCTCGGTGAGTCTCTCATCGCAGGTACATGTTCATGCACGAGGTACTGGGTTCGACTCCCAGCTCCTCCATAGTTCTCTTTTTTGCCGTTTTTAGGCCCCGTGGCATCCTGTTCGTAGTGAGGGCATAGTCGAAAAGTAGAAGCTCTGAAGATCGGAGATGGTGGGTCTGTCTCTGTAAGTGTTTGTATTACGTATTTAGCAAATATTTATTTTTTTTGTGCGCCACCGTATATGCACGCACTACTTAACTACAGAACCTTGCAAAGCTTCGTCCCGTCCTGAATGACCTGCCAGTCCTCCGTTCCGGGAGTAGAGACGGCGTAGAAGATGCCGAGGGGGTCCCACTTGCTCCGCGTCTTCTTGAGCTGCGGATACGCCGACCCCCAGAAGTGGCTCTGCCAGTCGGGCTGGAATGGGTCCGCCTCGTTGACGTACGTCGTCCCGCTGCGGCTCACGTTGCGCAGTGCGTCGTCCATCTTGTGCGTCAGCGTGTTCTGCAAGTACGCCTTGCGCGCGAGCGACGCGCCGTCCTCGACGATCAGGGTCGTGATGAGGAAGTTCGTCGCGTTCCGCCACCCGGGATTGGTGGCGCTGTTGGCCACGGGCACGCCGAAGCCCGGGTTGAACAGGTGCCCGATCATGAAGCCGAAGACGTCGGGGGCCGGCGCGAGGACCGTCTTCATGGCGTTGATGATTTGGTCGTTGCGGTTGGCGACGTCGTCGTGGTTGAGCATCCAGCCTCCCGTCAGAGCCGAGCCGCCCGCGGCCTCGTCCTCGAAAATGTCAATGTACAGGTCGTAGAAGGTGGCAAAGTCTTTGATCGCGAACTCGTAGGGGACCTTCTTCTTGTCGAGCTCGCTGAGGAAGGGCTGCAGGATTGTCTTGAGCTGGGCTGCTGTCTTGCCGATCGCGACCCAGGGCCGCACGCGGAGGGTCTGTGGGAGGACCTCGAAGTAGGCGTACAGGCCATTGTCCACGAAGTGGTTCGAGTACTTGTGGAAAGATGTCATGCCGGACCACCAGAGGTTGGTGTCGTTGGTCAGGGTGGAGTTGATGTACAGGATGGCGCCGGCGGACTTGACGTCCGGAAAGGTCTTCATTGTGACGGAGAGGATGACGGCGAACGAGGCCGGGCCGCCGCCCTTGAGAGCCCAGAAGACGTCCTGGTTCTGAGCTTCGTTGGCAGTGGTGAACTGCCCCGAGGCGGTGATGACGTCGAAGGAGAGGACGTTGTCTGCCGAGAAGCCCTTGAGCGTCGTCCAAGGTCCGTGGCCACCGCCCTGGATGAAACCGCCGGCGATGCCGACTGTGGGGCATTCGCCGGTGACGACGACGACAGGCGGCTTTTGCGCGTGGCCCTGGGTGAGAATGCTCCTGCCTTGCACGCCAGCACCAATCTTGACAGCAGTTCCGGTGTAGCTGCCGGGTCCTGCGTACTTGTTGATCCAGGTCACGTCCTGGAAGCTATGCGTGTTGATCACGAGACTACCCCACCCGGTGCTGCGACCGATGAAGTCGTGTCCTGTGTTCCGCACGATCATGCGGATGCCCTTTTGGCGGGCGAAGTCGATACCGGCCTTGATGTGCTCCTTCGTCTTGGCCAGGATCACGTATACAGGGTAGTAGCCCAGCGTGCATGGTGTGGATGGGTCGGTTGTCGGCCGGCAGGTCTCGTTGGTCCAGTATGTCCACAACTCAGCAGCTGGTTGGTTGACACTACGTACAGGATTAGATGCTGGTTTCGTCTCGCCGAAGGGTAAGCACTTACGTCCAAGTCTCGTCGGTAAAGTGTGCTTGGACATCCGCACATCCTGCGGCGCTGTAGGTGTTGACTGTTCCCAGCGGGCCCTGGAACGTCTTGTGGCACGGTGCGCCAGGCGGGATATCCACGAGGAGGTTTCCACCCACCGTCATGTTCAGCTTCTTCCAGTCATTGGTCGAAGGCCAGCACGACTGTCCTAGATAACACTTGCAGCCATACTTCTTGCCGTTCCACGTCGTCGGTTGCAGAGACGCTGCGTCTGAGAAGTCCAGCGGGGGCGAACCGCCGCCGGATGCCGCGGCATCCTGCCGAGGGGACGGTGCCAGCGAGGTGCTGACCACGACGGCGGCCAAGCCTAAAAGCAACAACTGGCGATGCATCTTTAAGAGGTATGGCCAAGATGTTGAGGCAAAAGGCGAAGATCTCGGGGAACCAAAACCAGCCGCCACGCACCCATTTATCTGGCCTGGCCGCCCAGATCTCGTTTGGAGATCGCATCTCTTGGCCTACAGCGTAAAGCACCGAGCTGACGGAGCTAGCGCAGGTTGAAGAGGCGAGATGAAGTCAATACCCGGTTTGCGGCCGTTCATTTTTCATCCCGCTGCAACCCTCCCTGTCGGCGAAGCAACCAGAAAGGAGTTGGCGCCCAGTGCGCATCAATTGGGGCCATTTTGGTTGCGAGCCGACCCGAAGAATGGAAAGTCTGGTACAGACTAGACATACAGGTCGCCTGGCGATCCCCATGGAATCCAGTCCAATCCGGGAAATTGGTTGCCTGTCAATGGCATATGGGATACTGACGCCACCCATGCAGGCCATGCTGGCCATGTCTCTGTCCATGCAGAAACATCAGCATGTGGCGATCGCTTGCTGATCGACCAGTCTGGCTGCGCCTAAAATAGATATTTCTTGATCTGGGTCATAGGAGATCCATATCTGGATGGGAAACAGAGGCACTGCCGACGGGCAAAGATGTACCTGAATACAAAATGCACTTGATTTGGTGGTCTGATTGAGGTGCCGTGTTGTGCAAAGTATTTCCAGCTTCCCTGCTCGATGGCATCGCCGACTGGAAGCTGTGGCGGGGTTCACATCTGCGGGGTAGTTCGGCGCGACGGTACCATACCTTGAGGTTCGTACGGCACTGTGTCCCCCAACATCTCAAAAATGGCATAAGGCGTGAGAAAGGAAGCAATGCATATGAGAACGAGTATATCAAGTCTTCATTGATGGAGATATAAGGTAGTATTTATGTTCAATTGATTGCATGGTCCGGAGGACGACTCTAGCCAGCTTTGTCAAAGGTACAGTACTACTGTACCTCGAGTCGAGTCGCACCTTCCAAGTTTGGTGACATATGGCTAATAAAAGACATACATAGCTTCAAACTCTAACCCTCAAATGTTCATTTTGGACGACAGTGATGCACACACACCTGACTTGGCTGTGCCGCAGCAAGACGGCAGGGGGGAGTTGTTGGTTGTTCGTCGTGGCTGTTTGGTGGGAATCTCCTGACGGCTGTCGCGGTTGAGAGGGAATTCCCAATCTCTTCTTGTCAATGACCAGAACACAACGACCACTGGCATTATGCAGAGAATCAAGGATTCACGACATCGCCCCGCGACCGAATCATGCATCCAGAGATCCACGATTGGATGCGCAGAGTATTCTACATTAGTTACTCTGCTCCAGAGGTGCACGATACCGCGGGAGGAGTGGCAGACAAGCCAAAGGGGAGCAATACTGAGATTTTTGACAAATCCATCACCACCAGTCCCAAAAGCAATACACATGAGCCGATGGGCCCCAGAGGCCCCCCCCCCAGTTGGGCAAGGCAGAGATGGATTGGAGATAGACATATACATATCCTGATTCTCGGTTCAGCGGGTGTTGGCAAGACCTCTCTCATCCGAAAGGTAGACAGACTTTATCCGTATGCGGGACTTTACTGACAAGCTTAATACAAGATAATGTGGGATGACATGACTGGCAGCCAGAGACTGGCTGACGAAGAGTTGGATCCTACTCTGGCGGAACCCCCGAGACCGGTATATCGCTGCGGCGGCTACGACTACCACCTGTATATTTGGAAGACTACGCTCACAGATCCCCAGACAGCACAATTTCCGATACTTTATCACTACTGTGGCATTCATTCTGGTGTATGACCTTAGCTCGCCACACTCTTGGGACGAAGCCGTCCGGCTAAGAAGTGTTATAAGCGACAGCCGGTCAATACAAGACGGAGAGGAAGATAAGACTAGCCCTAGTGCGCTCCAAGTAATGATTCTCGGCCTGAAAGCTGACATTCAAGGAGGCTTTTGAGTTCCCCGTCATGAGAGAGAGGACTTTGCGCGTCAGCACGGATCAATCTTCGCTGAATATTCAGCGCCCACTGGCGAGGGACCTCCACGAGGCCATTGGCGAATTTGTCGAGCAAGCACATGAAACCATTACGCGGAATCCGGAATCGTTTGCGCCACATTCAATAGACAATCGCAAGAGGAAAGTCTTTGATGCCCTTTACCAGGCTGCCGATGCTCTTCGGACTGCACCATCGCCTCTCCCAGACTTGTGTCAAAAGGGGCGCTGGTTTGATTTGGTGAAACAAACCGATCTTCCGGGCAAGGGGTTGGACCTCAGGGGAGGTACCATGTGTATCGCTCTCTGGGTGACTCCCGGTGGGGACAATTGCTTAAGAGATATGGTACGAACGCAGGCTACTTGAGTGTGGGGAGAAATATGTGACTAACATGGGTCAGTTATTGTAGGACACTATTCGTGGCATTGACGGGAAGCCAGAACCAAAGACGACAGCTCTCCACCAGGACATATTGGCAGGATTTGTCTGCGGTGGCTACAACTACACCATGGATATCATCCAGTCTGCGCCTCCGTACGTGAGCAATTACTACGCCGCAGTACTTGCGTACGATATTCATTCCAAAGAATCCCATTGCAACATTTAAACAATATGCGAATCGTTGCGTTGGGCTCGTTGGGGCGAGGGGGGGATACAAGTCCAGTTCCTGATTCTTAGTGTTAATACGCACATCCACATAGGAGATTGGTCTAGATCAACAAACTATCGAGACTTTCAGAGGGATGAAGGTGGCTTTTTGCCGAAACTTGGTTGCGGCCAATTCGCAAAATGCTCTACTCGAACTGGGGGGGGGGGGGGGGGGTACAACAAGCGTTTTGGCGGTTGGTCCAGCACACCCATGCGCAGAGGATGCGTTTTGAAGGGATTCCCGAAGGTCTCCGACACAACAAGGACTTGGCTCGGAAGGTGTTCCAACGAGTCTTAGGTAGTCGTTATATCGACCGCCGAGGCCAGGTGAGGTTCACATTTGCTACAGGAGCTCCATTGACCAGGTAACGGCGTAAGTGGTGCACATTAGTCTGGCTCGGGACGATCGAATTGTTGTCTAGGGTCCCTCAATTTTAGTCCGCGGTAGTAGCGAAGAAAAGGATTACATTACACCACGTTGTTGCTCAACAATCAACAGTGATGCAAGTGGCGTTGTGAACAAGAGAGACAGATTGTCTCTAGACTAACAACGACACGCTCGAAACCGTCTGACACAAGCAGCCGACTACAGCAAAAACAACGATAGGAAAATATTGTGTTCTTGATTCGCAAAGATAGCTTTTAGGAATGAAACAATATATAAAAAAAAATGACACCCTGGAACTTTCAAAAGTCGCCTGTACAGTAAGATGTCCGTCGGATGGTGGTGGGTGGTGTCTATTGTTCTTCCATGGGTGAGTGTGACGGAATATACTTAGGTACTGTACAGTAGTACAGTGGGGTAAATTCAACGGAACCTGGAATCTATTGCCTTCAAGTCCCCCCTCTGCATTTCTTCTTCAAACACCACAAAGGCTTCGAACCGTAACTCACCGGAAGTCAAATCAAGCCTCAAGAAGCAAATCGCTTCAGCCTGCCATCAAGACTCGAGAGCTGCTCAATACTGTCGCAACATGCTAATATTAATCCAACGAATACGCAGACTCTTGCGCTGCGGTTCGCAGGGTACAGCGCAGTCTCCTACAGAGTCAGCTGTACGCGAACTGCCCGACGGCCAGCCATCGGCTCCTCTCCCTCAAGCAATACACGAGAGTCGATGGAAAGAGCTTCTAAAAGACGGAAAACTCGTTCTCGAGTCAGGCAACGCTGACATGGGAGGCCTTATGGTCATATCACTCCTCGGTGCCGCGGCAATTGGAAAGAAGTGTCTGGAAAACAAGGTAGCCATTCGATCCTCTTTACCACCTCAATATAAATGCGTATTGCCCAATACTGACCTGCCAGCTGCTATACAATGATATGTTGGGAGAGCCAACGTGGGACGTCCACCGGGGAGAGAACAGATCAACGAGGTTCCTTTGCGGTGGCTACACGTATGATCTCACCATCTCGCATCAAACAAACATCGCCGTGTATTACTGTGCTGCAAACCATTGCGCCATAATACTTGCTTATGATGTTATGTCTTTTGATTCGTGGGAGAAGGCGTTGCGCCTTCACAATATCATGCTCAACGCATTTGGAGACGAAAGAGGATCCATCCCGGTGATGGTCCTAGGTCTCAAAGCTGATTTGTTGAGCGGCGCAGCGCGAGTGCCCCGAGCAGAAACAGAGACCTTTGCACATCAGCATGGGTATCTATACGCGGAATGCTCGGCTCGTACTGGCGAGGGAGTTCGGGAAGCCTTTGGCATGTTAGTTGAGCGCACATATGCTGGGACAATTGCATATGAGGGGGATCCGTCACGTCTACGGTCAAGCGGAGAGCAGAACTTTCAAACCTTTGCCAAGGTTGTTCAAGCTATCAACTCGCCGAGTCGTACTGAGCATACCCATATCCCCGGCGATAATTGATTATGTGCGTCAATTCAACCGGCACTGGGGCCAGTGTTTTGACAACTCTCAATGGGTCAAGCGAGATTGCAAAGTTATTAATGCAAGAAAGATCAACCTGGGACAGTTCTGATGATTTAGTGCAGTATGATTAACACAGGTTGACTTTTGTGTTGGAAGCGCCCGGCACGCTTATTTGGGGCAGACCCAATCCCAGCAAAGGATTGATGCGAAGAAAAATATGCTTAAATATACATCTGTACCTGATATATAAGAAAGAGACTTATCGGTAAGCTAAGGTTCCCTACGCCGCCGTGCCAAACCAGGTGTTCCAAATCATGACCTTCTATGACCTATAGTACACAATACGCCTTTTCAACTCGGCCGCCCCTTTTGAAGCCACTGTCGCTGCGCCTTCGGAGTAGATATGCGGCACCCTTCCCAGATGGCCCTGCAGCGTATCCTCCAAGACGCGGATAAACGTGTCATCAACCATATCCCCCGTCACTATGACAACTTCGGGCTTGATGGCAAATGGATGCTCGATCATCGGCCGGAGCAGTCCATCCCGCACTTTCGCCCAGTATTTCTCAGGCGACGGGTAGTTATTGACTGCGTCCCTACCCAGCGTAAAGTCTTCGACGTGTAGCAGGTCGGGCTCCGACAGAGCCGCAGCGTCCCAGAGCACCGCCAACGACGAGCTGAGCGCTGCTCGGCTGTGGTGCACCGCCAAGACATGCACTTCCGGATGAGCCCTGTCCTCGGCGTCACAGGCCGTCTTGTCTTTGTAATGCTCGCACAGCCCAAGGCCGTAGCCAGCATAAGCCGCCGACGTCTCCCAAAAGAGCGGCTTGAACATCTTCACCGGCTTAGCGCACTCGAGCTTCAGGTAGTAGCAGAGATCCTCTACGTCGTCCTGGTAGAGCGCTACAAGGTGCTCAACCGCCATGGTGACAGAAGATACATCGATGCCGAGCTCCGATCCGACTTCTGAAAGCAGACTCTGCACGAGTCGCGCAAGAACAGCGACGTCCCGGCTGGCCGGATATCCGGCCTTTTTCCGCGCCTCGCGCTTCATCCGTCTCGGGAGGTCATTGTAGTACTGTCCGTCATCGTCATATGGAGGCCTGTCAGTGATCGTCAGCTTCGTCCCTCAGGAGACAGATACGGCGCGCCCTCGAGATAACTCACGCGAGGTGTCTAGACTCCTCCAACGACAACATGGCCATTCTGTCTCGATACTCTGCATCCCCTTGGACGACCCGACTTGCTACCTCCTTCGGGCCATCGGGACCATCTAAAATGACGGTGGCTGCACCGTAGGAGGAATGTAAGGCAATGCCTACACTCAGTTGTGACCCGCGGCTGTCGGCATTGTCCTTTGAAAGTGGCAATTGAGTCTCTGACCCAGAGTTGAAGAGCCGAACGAAGGACGCAGGGAGAGGCCATGCTGCCGAGGCAAGCGCCACTAGTACAGCGCCGACAAAAAACGCTTTGACGGACATCTTGTGTTTCAGTAGTAAGGAAGATGTCGATTTTCTAAGCAAGATGGACGATATAAGGCATCAGTGACATATGGAGTAAGTACGGCGATCACATGACAGCGTCAGACTCGGGTAAGCTCCAGCGATTTGACATGGCCTTACTGACCTCAATGTAATGGTGCGAACGAATATAATAGATCAATACTGGTTGTTGTTCGGGTTGCTGTAGCAGGTGGGCTGAGCTTGAGTTGGGGGCAGATCCTACTAGGTATTATTAGTGGGCAGTTTGGGCAGTTCATGTTTCAGTGTGTCTCCAACATGCGGCAAAGTGCGTTGAGATGTGGGGCCTTGCCTAAGGCCTTGCCCACACTTCCTAGCTGCAAGCCAACCTCCTACCTTCCACACCACACAGAATACCGCACACACGGTTTGCGCCTTCAAGATTGAGGCCCAACAAAGTGTATGTCTGACCGTGCTTACAGCGTACATTTCCCCGTGAATGGTCGGAGGAGGAGCGCAGCTCGTAACGTCCTCCGGTGCGTGCTCAGCCGGCCCATGGTCTTGGCCCTCTTGGGGTCACGAGGTGTGGGATCAAACTACTCCGCCTCGTAGGCACAGGCTGACGTGACGAGACCTAATAATCGCGCGTCTATTTCGGCGGCGGCAACCTCTATGTCGATTAGCGGCGTAGCGCACTAATCGAATGAGTATTCAAGTTCCCCATTAGGATCACCAATATCGTGTTTGAATATCAAGGGGGTGTAGGCTGTAGTTCCTGCCTTGCGCGACAGCCAGGCTGATGGCCAGGTTATGCAGGCACCCTTGATTCTGGCATTCCTTCGAGCCAAGCTTTCGACCACAGTTATTCAATATTGGCATGTTGCTGCTGGTAAGTAGGGTATGTTATCATAGACTTGAAGGTGAGTGAGCGTTTTAGATACGGCGCATAAAAATGGCCGGGCTGTTGGCCCTAAGAGCAGCCCCCTATTCCTCCAAGGAGGCCTACCAGGCGGCTTCTGACCCTCAAGGCTTGCTACTTGGCTGTTGTTGACGGTATTATCTATTTTTTGTGCCTCCACGGCGACAATGGTGAATTGCTTGCTGGCTCCCTGGCAGTACTGGATGTGGGAATCAGGTCGCAGAGCTGAGACCTCTGATCCTCGAACTGCTCAGATATCAATGTACACAGCTACTGGGAACTATAAATTACGTTATAGCTCCCATTAGCTGTCTGCATCGAAACAACTGTAATGCATTGTGCATAGTATCAACGTCGAGTCCATATCGCCGAACAAGGCAATTGAAACTAAGAATTGGCTATAATTGCCTTCCAACGGCCCGCTCAAGATGACGTTCTTCAGGACAGCAGCTGCTGTTGCCGTGCTCGCCCCAGCCCTCCATGCTGCCCCTGCATCGGATTCGATCACTGGCATCTTGCCAAGAGATGGCAACTTCGTATGGTCTGTCATCGGGGACTCGTGGAGCTCCGGGGTCGCCTACTCAGAGGATACGCAATATGACACCACCAACGAGCCAGGATGTGGAAGGTCCACCGATGCCTGGGGAACACAGATGAACAAGGACAGCGGGTGGACCAATAATCCCCAGGACTGGAAGTTCGCGGCATGCGGTGGTACGCTTCTGGACGATATTCCTAGACAGCTAGGGCTGATCACCACGAGCCCCAGCTTGATCATGAGCACCATGGGCGGCAACAATGCCGTCTTCGGCGATATCGCCAGGGCCTGCATTTACCAGCCTCCGCCGGGAGGCTGGGGTAAACCTTACGACGAGGACACTACGGGAGACGGCAAGTGCAAAAAGAACCTCCAAACGTCACAGGATTACATGGAGTCCGGGAACCTCGCGAGAGACCTCAAGGTCGCCTTCGACAGCGTCTTCCAGAGTGCCCAGCAGAAAGGGATGAAGACGTTCGACCTCTACATCAGTGCCTACGTCCACTTCTTCAACGTCGACACCGACGACTGCGATGGGTGGACCTTTGCCCCTTGGTTCGCGGCTGGCTTCCCGAGGGTGGTCAAGGAGCTGAGGGTGAGGATGAACGATCTCGTCGAGAAGTTCAACAATGTGCAGAGCGACGCAATCAAGAACTATCAGCCTCCCGCGGGCTACAAGATTCACCACTTGGACATCACGACCAGGAAGTTCGATGGCCATCGGTTCTGCGAGGTGGGGCACTCCTTCGAGGACCAGTTCTACAGCGCCGACGTGTACCTGTGGAACCTCTCCTGGAACAACGGCAAAGTAGAGGTCGTGGCGTCTACCAACGCAACTGCGAACCCCAAGCGGATGAGCATACCGCCGGGAATGGAGGATACTGATCCTTCGACTCTCACAGTATCGCCCGGCGGCAATGGCCCCAATGCTCAGAGCGGGTCGGGTGTCGGCTGGGTGTCCCGGCCTTTTCATCCCAAGCCACTCGGGTACCAGGGAATGAAGGATTACTTCATTCAGACTCTCAAGGATGACAAGCTGCCCGGCGTGGGAGCCACCAGCTCCACCTGTCAGCTCACCGTCCACGAGATTCAAACCTGCGAGGCCGGCGACGCAAACCTCTACGCCGAGGTCGTCATCAAGGATCCCAGCGACAAGGTCCTCTACTCCACGCCGGGATCTACCCACTCGCCGGGTCAGCCGATCAACGACGCGAATCGGCTCAAGATAAAGGTGGATGGCATGAGCAATGAGCTTGTGATCGTCGGCGAGCACGTGAATGATTATATCCAGTTCTACTACGGTAACGCAGCTTGGACCTCTACAACGACGGACGGTCCTGCGAACTGTAAAGTAACGAGCAACGGGAACTGGCGTAGTGAAGGGCCAGAGCACTGTCCTGCACCGGCTGTTGTGAGTCTCCCATCTCAGTCAAGAATTGGAATCGAGTGCCGCCCCAAACTGACGAGTACAATCTCTAGGTCCGCGACTTTGCATGCCAATACCCTTGCTGAAGACCCACCACCGAGTTGGCGTGCTATGCTGTTGCTCTGCATGGGAGATGAACTGTTTTGTACCACTTATGTTTTGGACACAGGAGCGTCTAGTGTTGGATTGAAGTACCAAAAATGGATACGTAATACTGCAACAAGTACTAGTAGCACGGGTCATCCACCATATAGCAACCTGAAGGCGGGAATTGACTTGTTTTATAAAGCTAGGTACAATTATCGTCATGCTCCGGCGCAATGATCTCTCCCACTTTGAGCACAAGTGCAGCGCCTTTTCACAAGTTTTGTGATGAGTAAAGTTGCACATTTCCTCGGTCTAGGCATGAGGAACTTCAAGAGGAACAGCGGTGGATCGTCATGTAACGATGGGGGCACAACTGGAAATACGGCATCTCAACTATTCACCGAATGTCATGATGGAAGATAGGATATTCTTTTCTGCACTTCTTACTGACCCAGCGCAGATCACAGTCAGCATCAATAGTGCGCTTCATCTTGCCGACTTACCTAGATGCTCTGGTCCGAATCCACGAGGATATCAGGTCTAAGGGTCGGGGTCCCAAGTCCGTGGTCGTCAGCCTTCCAAAGGCTATGTCACGCATGAAACCATCAGATACTTGGGTGAGTTATCGTCTTCCTTTTTGTAAGCCAACCGAGATTTGACTGACATACTAGACTTCTAGCGTACGTCATCAAGGAAATAGTAGGTCTAAGCGCTGTTGTAGTCACTAGTTCGGGTAACGATAAGAGATATCCGCAGCGCTTTCCTGCCCTATTTGCTGACCCGAAAAATCCCAACCCCAGAACCCTCAGGATCCTAATGCAGACCCTGACAATCCAAACTATATCAGGGAACTTATAGTGGCTGGGAGCACTTTTCCGGCTGGTGAAAGAGATCTCAGGTACTCCGAGGCGAATTGGGTGACGTGCTATGCGCCCGGTTCGGCTATCATGTTGCCAGACCCCCGCTTGGAACCAGACAGATATACTAGCACCGCAAGTGGTACATATTTTGGTCCTGGAATGCCTGGTCGCACTCCAAATACGCCCTTACTGACTCTTCTATTTATCAAGCGCCACGGTTGCCGGTCTCGCGGCGTACTTCCGCGGGATAGATCCGGATGGGCTGGCCTCTGTTTACTCTGTCAAAGAACTGATCACTAGCCTGGCACACCAACAGGAACGGCATCCATCAAATCTCCCAGGCTCCCAGCCAGCGTATGGGTTTCAACGGGATGTAGTATGGAACGGACAGGTGAACGGCCAGACGTTGATCGGAAAATGCGGCAATACTGGCTCGAAGTTGAGGAGAAACAGCCAGAATGCTTGTCCGATTGCTTTCCCACCCTCCGCGTCCCCCGTGACTGTGCGAACTGGCTCACCGTCGCCAACGTGTACCTCTGGCTCACGTTGTGGTTCACTTTGTGAGGGCTATCTCTGCGAGGGCAGCCCCATGAGTCAAGACCGGACTTCTTAGACCCGCGCGATCCCGACGGTGTCCAGAATTCCAAAGGTCCCAACTACGGCAACTGAAATGGCAATAGAACTGCTAGCCCAACACAACTAATCACTCCGACGCCATCCCATACCCCGATGACGACTTACAGCTACCCGCACTCCGTCCCGACGCTGGGAAGCGGACTGTTTGTTCTCGAGATCGTCTTCGTCCAAGACCGAAACCCGGACTACGTCGACCTCGACATGTTCAGCTGGTACTACATGAGAGGCAAGAGCGGCGGCATCCCATAGGACCTCTGCGGCGCACCCTTTGACAGGGTCTCGTACATCTCGGGCGAGGCCTTCCCGGCCATCCCTCCGAACGAAGACTTTGGGGACCGGGAGATCTTTGACGGGTACAAGAACTGTCGATATCGGGCCGGAAATCCCGACGTGCCGTCGCCCGGCTCTGTCACCTGCGCTAACACGGGTACGTTCTTGTGCGACCTAGAGCCGGGGACACCGTCGCCTTTGGACTGTGGCAGTGGTGAATCGCGTACGCCGACTGTGAAATGCAATTTTCCGACGATATAGGTTGGCGTCATTTGTTGCTGTTTGGCATACCCGCTGAGCTGTCGAGGAATTGCGGTTCTAGAAGATGCTGTCACAAAGTGGACTCGTATCCTGCTGGTACCTTAAGGGGACATGAACCTGAATGAGTGCATGTGAGGAGCTCAGCAGTATGATACATCGTAAGGGCGCCCCGACTAGGTAGCGAAACAATCTACCCAGTTCTTTTCTTCCTCCGCTACCCTTCTCACCCAGTAACCTTTGTCTACCGCTCTGCCGAGGCCCGGGACAGCCACGCGTCTCCAAAACTGCGAGTACAGACCGTCGAGCGACTCGACCCTGTCGGCAATAGCACTTTCTTCCGCCATCAACCGATCGAATGAGTTGTGGTCCATCATTAGGACACACTCTTGCAGCCGCCCTTGGTAGAGAGTCACAATCAAGTCCACTGGAGATAGTAGCATGTTTCTCACGCGTGACTGCTCTTCTAAGTACAGAGGTAGGTGCTGGGGGTCTTGCAGAGACGGCCAGAGTCCCATGACTGTCGTGTAGTCTACGACGAGCTGTAGAGTCTTCAAGCCGGGGAAGGCCCTCGGTATTCGCGATAAGAGTGTCATGTACGCCGGTATGCCGGGCTGGAGGCCGAGCTCTTCCGCAGAAAAGGTCCATAAGGCCTTGTGTGTCACTTGGATGATGAGGCTTGTGACTGCGCTCGATCGTTCGGCGGGTAGCAGTCGTTCGGTAAAGAGCAGAGGTGCACCGGTGGTAAGGTGGAAGGTGTTCTTAGCATATAGCACCTCCACCGCCTCGCGATATGCCAGCCTGCAGCAGAGGAGCAGACCGAATACCTCCTTCCCGATGCCGCAGGGCGTGTCGTGCTCCTCGCATGAAGTCGGCGGCATACCGCGCTCCACACACTGGTCGGAGATGGCTTGAGCCTCCGGATGGCGGTGACAGGTGCTCGCTTGCCAGCGCCAACGACAGTTCGGCTCGAACCGTAGGCCTTCGTCCGAGTGCGGGGTCAAGATCACGGCGTGAGTGTAGCACAAGTCGAAGTGAAAGATGCGGCCGGAGAGCAGCGGAAAGTAGACCTGCTGTCTGAGCTCAGGGGGGAGCTTGAAGAAGGTTGAGTTGAGTTGTGGATCCGCAGGAATCGGTGTTATCGGGCGGCGAGGGTGTGGGAGCCTGGGGAGGCCAAAGAGCGGGTGGCCACGACTAACAGGTTCTGCTGCTTCGATTTCATCATCTTGGTAGGTGGGAAGTCTCTCAAATGCATCGTGCAACAGATCCATTGGTAATGTTTTCCGAATAAGTCGCTTGATATGCTTGACTGGGTCTTGGTCTGGCGAAGGAGTTGTCGTTGCTCACTGAAGTGGAGTCGAACGGGGAAGGAAGCGGGGCGAATAGTGTCGCAACCAGTATATAGTGGGTTAGCTCGTGCATCGCATGAGCAATTGCTTTTGCGACAAATAGTGCCCGAACTTTCCGAGGTCTATTTAAGGTTAAAGCCTAGCTTATTTATTAATGGGAACCTTACACTGACCAAATGAATACCTAACATGCCTTCCGTACCTTTCTTAGGCACTCCTGGTCATGTATCGCTCCTCTTGATGATAACATAAGGTATGTTGTAAGGCCTCTTTCATACAGACAGTCTGTAGCTAGAGTTCGTTTGTGGGTCGATTAGCAATCTGCGATGAGGATTTAATGGGAGTTTGTCTTGGTTCAACGGTGTCTCACCCATCTTTATCGAGAGATGGATCAGTGAAAGGAGGAATGATATACCTAACACTCATCCTATCTGATACTGGAACTAGAAGTAGCCAGTGTTGTAGGTAAACAGTTCCCGGGACGAAAGTCGATATACATCGTCGTTGATCTACAGAATTGGTCTGGAAAAGACTATCACTGGAACCCTCGATGCAATCAAATATGTGTCTGAGCCTTGTATGCTGTTATAACCAAGTAGATGAAGTGTGTCGTTCATGGTTTCATCGCGATTGGGGTTACTTATCATTATCGTTCATGCATTCACGGCAAACGAGGTAATCCATCTGATCACGTAGTGCTAATCTGGTCGATATCAGTGAACGCATATCAGCGAGCTGAGGACAAAGGCACAGGTCTCATCTGCTGCGAAATGACGTTTGAGATGAACTCCCTTTGAGACTGATATAAAGAGATTCGAAATGGAAATTAGAGTGAATCACTAGCAACTGTGGGAACGAACACCATAGTTGAAGCGTTCGATGGGATTCAAGTATACTGCAAAAAATCATTACTCCCAATCCACAGAACTACAATTTTTCATCGTCAAACATTCTCAAACACTTGAAAGGATGTCCAGAAGTTTTCGCGAATCTTTCAAGAGTGCATTTGAGGAATACAGGCGGGTCCCGACATTTCGAAGCTATGCGTGTTAACTATTCTATGGTAACGACCCCTTGCTCAGATCTGTCGATAGACTCATAAGGGGACAAGGTAGTTGATTACAGCATGCTACGTAGATCTCGTTAGAAGCGATTCTTGACTAAGACTAAGACACTGATGATATTATGGAAGATCGCAGGTATGACAGGTCGCATCTTGACCGACCGATTCCAGAGATCGTGGGCAGGGCGAAAGGGAATAACTAGACGAGTAAAGATATGAGTAGTGTAAGTGGTAATTCATTTCTTAACACCTCAACATGTCAATATTTCATATATGTAAGACCAGTGCATGTCTGGCAAGTTGGCTGAATCTCTAGTATCCAGCGGCACAACACAAAAGCACAAGGAAGGGAAAGACGACAACTCTTGGCACGGACGGATGCACAAAAACCACAAATACGAGAGTTTTCCGTTGGGTCGATAGCGGCTCGTTGTTGCATCCAGTCTCTCAGCTTCGAAGCGCATGAAGGACGGGAATTGAACACAAGCAGGCGATACGACTCACGTCATACTCTTCACCTTTTGCACATACCAGTAATCCACCTTGCGCCATCGAAGAGGTTGGAAGTTCAAAGGCTTGATTCTTTAAAAAGGTCTTCCACGCAAAGTCATGCCTCAAACCTGGAATGAGCAGATTTTCGGCTCGCTTCCCGAAGCTCACTGTGCTACTAGTATAAAGTGCTATGCAGTAGGTAGATTATGTGGTTCGGCATATGATCGTCCGCCGGCGCATCTGCCAAGCCTTTTGTAACGTCATGCTTGGATCGCGGCTTCGCGGCTCTGGACCAATATGGAAATGGAAGGGCCGGTGCTTCTTTCCGTTATTGCGCCGCTCGTTATATTAATTCCAATGCTTGCCGACAGGCCGCCCAGGCAGGCCAACCACTCCTGGTGCACAAAAGTTGTCATGTGGCGGATAAAGTCGCAAAGGCATCGCCGGCATCAGATTCAGAGAAATTAATTTGCGTGCAAATGGATGGACGGTTCTGGAGTACCAGGTAGAGATTCCTGGGGTAATCTGGGGGTATCTCGGATTGTGTTGTACAGAGCGCATTTGGCGTGCCGGTTGAGGGGTGTATAAGAGCGAGTCGATATAACCTCGATCTGCTCGGATTATAAGAGTCTGCCATTTGCAAACCAAATCTCTTCTTTGGATCTCATCTATTCTGTCAACCGTCCGTCAACAGTAGTACTTCACCATGCATCTCTCACCTGTCACCCTCTTCGTGGCTGGCGCAGCTGCACATGGCGCCGTCACCAGCTACAAGATCGCTGGCAAGGACTATCCAGGGTGAGCACGAGCCGGACAACACGTTCATGGTGCCACGCACTAACACAGACGCAGATACCAAGGTTTCTCCCCCGCAAACTCCAAGAACGTGATACAATGGCAATGGCCCGACTACAACCCGACCACATCCTGCAGCGCTGCCAAGCTCCGCTGCAACGGCGGCACCTCGGCAACCCTCAACGCCTCCGTGGCGCCGGGTGACAGCATCTCCGCTGTCTGGGGCCAGTGGACGCACAGCCAGGGACCCATCATCGTGTGGATGTACAAGTGCGCCGGCGCCTTCAGCTCCTGTGACGGCTCCGGGACGGGGTGGTTCAAGATTGACGAGGCCGGCTTTCACGGCGATGGCACCAAGGTCTTCCTAGACACCGAGACGCCGTCAGGCTGGGACATCGCCAAGCTCGTCGGCGGCAACAAGGCCTGGACCAGCACCATTCCCCAGGGGCTCGCCCCTGGTAACTACCTCATCCGCCACGAGCTGATTGCCCTCCACCAAGCCAATGCGCCACAATTCTACGCCGAGTGCGCGCAGCTCACCGTCACCGGCTCGGGCACCGCCTCGCCCGATGCTTCGCAGAAGGCTGCCATCCCGGGGTACTGCAAGGATAGCGACTCCAATATCAAGGTAAGACGTACTTCGAACAGTCGGCGACATGGAATACTAACGGTTGCACAAGGTCCCAATTAACGACCACACGATCCCCCAGAAGTACGTCATTCCCGGCCCGGCAGTTTTCAAGGGCACCGGTGCCAAGAAGGCGCGCGAGTTCGCTGCATAAGGGCAGAGTGGGAGAGGGCATGAGAATGTGAAGTGTTGATGGGAGCAGTAGCGGGATTTTTCTGCTGTACCTTGTTAGCAAAGCGGCATGTTGATGAGCATATCTTCCTTGCATACCTAGAAATTGTCTACGTTGGGCTAAACCCTCGTCATTTGTCGTGATTTGGAGTCCCACAGTTCTGACCTCCAACGAGACCCAGCGGGCGAAGTATTTATTCACTTCGCAATGGAAAGTCGGTGGACTTAATACCTGGTGTATCAACTTCTCGACATAGACTTTCTTCACTTAGACGGTTCTCAGGAAGAGTAACGAGTCAAGATGGCGACAGTGTCAACATGAGTCAGAGTTTCGGGACCATTTGTACCTGACCAAATTCGCAGCATTGCCCTCAAGCCACTGCAGTGGAGATGCAGCGTCTTCGCAAGATGCTCGGAGCGATCAAGGGAACCGCAAGTACATATGCAGCCAGTCCCAAGTCTCAACATCGAGGTCCTCGAGACAATTGATAATGGCCGAGGCACTGTAAGCGACTTGACGTAGTGACTTATCACGGCATCTTCTGACTCTGGGTAACCCAGAGCGTTGCGACAAACGGGTTCGAGAAGATCAATCGTAGCTGAGTGGTCTAGATATCCCGCTTCAGCATGCTCGTCATCAGCTTAGGCTCGATCTTTGGCGGGCTTGGGATACGGTGCGGCATTGAGGACTTGAATCAGCGGCCTTTTTCCAATCGCGTGGTCTGAGCCACAGTGACCAAGTCCGGCTGGACAAACAGAAGCAATGAACGAGCGGCTTGAGCTGGCAAACCATGAATCTTTTGCTCATTTCATCTCCAGGTTGGATGAATGCATACGTTCAAGACAATGTACTTTGTACCTAATTACCAGGTATATAAACCCCAAGCTTGTACTGACAACTTGCGTCTTCCCTTTCTACTTATCACAGCCCAGGAGAGTCTTGAGAGCTCACTCGAACTTGGAACAGTGAAGCCTGGAAACAAGGGTTACTTGCCTTACGATAACGCTTCCCATGCCAACTCGAAACACCGAAATGATGACACACCCTCTTCCCAAAGATGAATTCAACTCCAGCGCGAACATGCCCAACGTCGAAGAGAAAGGCAGCAAAAGCCTATCTCCACTCGCGATCGCGTGTATGCAAGGTCAGAAAGACGTTGTGAAGCGTCTTTTAGAGCATGGCGTATGTGTCGAGACAGGCCTTGATTCCAGCGGGCACAGCACAATCTACCACGCAATCCAGCCAGATATCGACGAGTCTCTCGTGGAGACAATGCTTGACCGAATAAGCTCGGTAGCGGAGGTCGCCGATATTGGTGATGTCCTTTTTCGTGCCGTCAAGCTCGGGTATCCCTGTGTCGTTAAACGCTGTCTCTCCCGGGACCCTCCGATCAAGGTTGACGACAATGTTGGACTGGTGAATCGCCCGGGAAATGATCAAGGGCGAACCGCTCTTCATCACGTCGCTGATCTCGGCCACGCTGATGTCGCGTTACTTCTTCTAGACGCCCTCCGGGACGCAATTCAGGATGAGCAAGTGGATGCTCGAGATGATTCAGAAGACACACCCTTGGCCCTTGCAGCCATGGCCGGGAGAACATCAACCGTGGAGCTCTTGCTGACGCGGGGCGCGGATCCCCTTCTAATCTTATCGTATGGCCAAACGGTAGTCAACGCAGCGGCATCCTCCAGGTCTTCCTGTGTGGAGGGCCATGTAGAGGTCCTGAAAAGCTTGATGAAAAGGGGTGTTGACCCCAAAAAGGCAGATACATTCGGCCGAGCACCCATTCACTGGGCTGCAGGAAATGGCCATGCCGATATTACCAGACTGCTTCTAGGACTAGATGAAGTGGACGCTAATGCTATAGGGAGTTGGTCCTGGAATGCGGTTGATTTTGCCGCCGATTCGGAGAAAGGGAGCGCTCGCGGAGTGGCAGAGCTGCTTATCCATGCCGGCGTCGACCCGCTGTTGGCCGATGTGGATGGCTGGATCCCGATTCATGTGGCAACAAGAGCGAGCAACACTGATATCGCACTCTTGCAACTTCTTTGGGAGCAGGACCAAAAGTCCGTAGAAACGAGGGCTAAGGACGGACGTACAGCCCTTCACTTCGGGAGCCACCAATACAAAACACTGCAATGGTTGATCGAGCATGGGGAAGATGTTAACGCCGTGGACAATGACGGAGAAACGGCTTTGATGGCAGCTGTCACCGGCAATACAGTGGTGTCGATCCGCGTTTTGTTGGACAACGGTGCAGATCCAATGCGTGTTGATAGGAAGGGGAAGACTGCCTTGCACCGTGCAGTGCACAGCGGGCGCCTCGAAGCTGCCGAAGCGCTGCTCCTGTTAGTCAAGGACGCCGAAACGCTTAAGCCACAAGGACTCGGATAACTGTTCGGCTCTCCACGTCGCTATCTGGGGTGGCAAGTCTCCAGTGGCCGAAATGCTGCTGGACTCCTTCTACCCCACTGCTACGGACCCTTCCCTCGAGGATCTGAGTGCCAAGAGAAAAAGGAACTGCGACACACTTCTGATACCGGCCGTCAGGCTAAACCAGAATCGCATCATCAAGAGAATGTCGGACGTCAGACTGGATCAGGAAGGCATCATCAGAAGACTTCTGGCGCTTGGTGCGGACACGGAGATTAGAAGTAACAATGGAGGCACGGCCTTGTTGGTGGCGGTTGCTAATAACTGGAAATGAAGTGTCCCGACGTTGACATCGCCAATAAGGATAAACAAGGCCGCACTGTGCTCCACCATGCGGCATTGGGTGGGAACAGTGAACTTGTACGCGAAGTCTTGCTAGTTTGGGACGCAGAGTTGGGAGGAGCGCTCAATATCCCCGATGTGAATGGATGGGCCCCTCTCCATTGGGCCTGTCGGATAGACGACAACGAGGAAATCGTCGTATCATCGCTAAATGCTGCAAAGGATAGAGATATCTTACTTGCCACAGCGGACGGATGGACACCAGAAAGCATATGTGCCTTCCACGACAGCGGCACCACCAAGATCTTTGTCGATGAGCGGGTACAACGCATCCGCGCAACGTCGAGCGTTGAAAACTCGAAACCAGACATCAAGGAGCTAGGGCCAGAAAGACAACACGATGCAGAACACGAGGACACAAGCGTATCAAGGCCAGCTGAGAAAAATGAGCACAAACGCTGGAAAGTGGGTTACAGCCAACGGTATGGTGTGACGGCTGTATTATCCAAGTAAGTGCTTAATAAACCCCCATGTAGGCCATCACCAGCCGTGGTGCTGACAAAATCTTCCGCAGCCGCTTGTGCGCGTTCGCTGGAAGTGCGAGGACTGCAGGTGCTTTAACTTTTGCTTCATGTGCTTCTGGACCGCGGAAAAGACACACTCGGGCCACAAGTTTGAGAAAGCTGAAGAGGGAGCAAATGACACGGTCCGGGAGCCTGAGCTGGCCGACGAGTCGGAGGACGACGATTCGTCAGGGAGTGTTTCATCCTCAGAGAGATCCTAACACAGTTGGTCAGCAGGACTCTTGCATGACCGGTCTTTTGGGTAGTGAAAGATTGTGGTGGAAAGTTTACCACTTGAGAGCGATGTACCCAAGCGGAGGACGCAACAGGGTTTCGCGCAAGGGAAAAAGGGCCCATAGGAATTGGCAAGTTGTCGTCTATTGCTTCTATAACCCGGTTCACTTTTCCGTGGTCTGTCTGCCCACAAACACGGCACTTTGAGATGATTTGCCTCTATGAAATCCTTGCCCTCGACTCAATTTGGTGACTCCGTGAACCCCCTTCAATCCAGCATCTCTACTCCAATTCGATGGTGCCTGGAGGTTTCGAAGAGCTACAAAGTGTCAGCCAGTACTTCAAGATGGGGACAGGAAAATGGACTTACAGGTCATATGTGACTCGGGAGACTCCGTCAACCTCGTTGACGATCCTGCGAGCCATGGCCTTGAGCAAGTCGAAGGAGAACTCGTAAGGCTCGGCGCTCATGAAGTCGCTGGTTGTGACAGCACGGAGGCTTTGAATCAAGTAAGAATTCATGCCCACAGCTCAGAGGAGTGGGTAATAGCTTACATCACGATGTATCCATAAACACGGGTGTCTCCCATGACACCAACGGCTGTGGAAAGTGTTGGTTAGCAAAGTGGAGACATATATCTCAAGCGGCGCATGACTAGCACACATACCCTTGTTGGTATCTAAACCAGCATAGGCTTGGGACATCTGTTTGTCGCGTTAGCCGTTGCTCGAGCTACTGATGCTAGGAAACTTGCCTTGTTGTAGATTCCGGCCTCCTTGATCATGGAGATGAAGATGTGGTCGGCCTTTCTCGCGATTTCAACTCTCTCGGGGGTAATGTCTCCAAGAATGCGAACTCCGATACCAGGTCTGTGTGATCCATAGAGTTAGTCCGGCAGGTTCTCTCAGTAGCGAAGTTGGTCTGCTGCTCCATAACTTACCCAGGGAAAGGATGCCGGTTCACGAGGTCCTCATGGATCTGCAGGCGCCGACCGAGTGCCCGGCACTCGTCTTTGAAAAGCTCCCGCAGAGGTTCCAGTAGCTAAAACATTGTTAATCTTTTTCTCTGGGATTTCCTAACCCAAAAGACCTCATATGCGCGGAAGAGCAGAGAGAAACACATAAAATGGTCTATTTTGTGCTCGAGTGGATCAGGGTCGTCGAGAAGGATGGATGGGGGTTTCGCGGTGTTGTTGGGGGGACTTTGATGGGATCGAAATGGGGCATTGTGTTAACTTACGCGTAGGCCTTGCTGTTATCGTCGGAATTAGTACAGAACGAGAGGAAAGGGGGTATAGAGTGTGTAACTCACGCCATCCATCATGCGCTATGTCTCGGTTAGTTTTAATAAACTTGGGTACTGAGGGGAGCAGGGGAGACTTACCTGAGGAAGACCACCGACGTTGTGATGGGCTATGGACAGAGTCAGTAAGTGAAGCCGTCAATATATGAAAGAGCTACTCACTCTTAATAGTGGCAGAAGGACCCTTGAAGCTCAGTGACTCGATGCTGCGGACGGTCAGTATTCTCCCACTGCCAAGACCACTCGATTTACGTACACATCGGGATACAACTACATTAGAGTAAGCAAGTGAGTTAATCAAGGCATCCATATATGGAGGATAATGCAGGGGTACATACTGTGCCCTGAAGGAACCAAGAAACCTTTCCGGCATTAGGGGTGTTCTCGGCCTGCTTCTCGATTTTGATAGCCTCCTGCTCGAATAGGTCGATCTATAGACCAGTTAGCACTGCCAAGGGATGAACCAAGAGGGAGAGATCGAGTGACCGGGGACATACAAAGGTCTCTCCAATAATCTTGCGCTTCTTCTCAGGCTCCCTGACGCCCTTGAGGCGACTAAGGAAAAGCTCGGCGCCATCGATCACCGTAAGGTTGATTCCGAGATGCTTCTGAAGAGTTTCCTTAACCTGCTGGCACTCGTTGAGACGCATCAATCCTACCACGAGTGAGTATTGGCCAGGCTTGCGCGCGGGGCTTGATCATACCGTTATCAACGAGGATAGCGTGGAAGCGGTCACCTAGATCCGTATTAGCCTCTTCACATTTGCATGATAAAGTTATGATCCTTACCGATTGCCTCCTTCATGAGCTTAGCGGCCACTGTGCTGTCAACACCACCAGAGACAGCCCCGATGACCTGGGCCTTGTCGCCCACAAGCTTCCTGATCCTAGTGATCTCCTGCTCGATAAAGTCGCTCATGACCCAGTGGTCTTGCGCTCCGCAAATGTCGACAGCAAAGTTGCGTAGGAGGTGACTTCCTTGGGGAGTCTAAGTTGCATTGTGTTAGTTGGCCGGCAAGGTGCAAGAAAGGTAGGATGAGCTGGTAACTTACGTGTTCGAGCTCAGGGTGGAACTGTACGCCTATTGAAGTGTCGAGTCAGCCATAACTCCCAAGTGGGCAATATGGGAGGGCTATGAGCAAAGCAAGGGGAAACCGAAATGAAGCAGGAGCACAGCAGGGCAGCTGGCGAGTGATACTGGGGGACTAGATGACGGGAATGAATACTCTAACAGGGGTAACGTACCAAAGATCGGCTTTGTCTTGTGAGCAATACCAGCGAACTCGGAGTTAGCAGTCTTAGCAATGACTACAAATCCCTCAGGCAGGCGGACGAGCTTATCGAAGTGGCTCATATACGCTATCCAGAGTTAGAATCCGTAAGGGAACAGAAGTTTCATATTGGGTAGGAAACTTACCATGCATAGTCTCGCCCAGACCAGCGAAAAGACGGTCGACATGGCTATCGACCTTGTAGATAGTGACATCGGCATGGCCGTACTCTATCACGCGAGTGGTTAGAAAACGTAGACTCTTAGATTTTGATAAAGAAGTACCAACCTCGAGCGGTTCCGCGAGCAACGTTGGCAGAGTCGGTCTGCCAAGCAATCTCCTACCGGATGTTAGTAATAGTAGACAATGAGATAAATGAGGAACTTACCTGGCAACCATAGCTAGATTCACGTATTTAATACCACACAACGATACTATGATGGGGCTTAAATGAAGTCATACCAGATACCACTATAGGTTTGTGTAAGTAGAAGCGTGTTTATAAAATGGGGAGGTGACTCACAGGATGGGAACACCAAGCTCAAAGACAGCAGGGTCAACATCTTTTTAAAATCAGCTGACTTATGTCCTCTATCAGGGGAAAGAGGACTCACGGGGCGAGTCTTTGTCGTACACGGAGGACGGTCCTAATACGTTTATTAGAGAGAGAGACGTTTATGAGAAAGAAAGACGGGGTCGTACCTCCAGACAGGATAACACCCTTAGGCTTCCAGGTGAGATCGGCAATCTTGGTGGTGCAGGGGAGCATCTCAGCGTAGACATTAAGAGCTCGTAGGCGTCGGATGATCAGATGGCTAGTCTGGCTGCCAAAATCCAACACCAAGATGGTCTGTGTCAAAACATGTCAGTGCTGAAGCCCCTGGAAGGTGGGATGCGAGGCGGGGGATTGGCGGTGCTAGGGTAGGGCCAAGAGACCCTGGGAAGGAGTTTCACACACGTCGAAGTTGTTGTGAGGCGCCTCGGCCTCGATTTCGATTTCGGTGGCCATCTTGTTGACTTCTGCAGCGCAACGATGGGAGCTTCAATCTGATTGATGAGTGTGTTTTCGTTGCGAAAACTTTCAAGCCTCCTATCTTATCGTGTTTATCACCTTATCTCTTTACTGGTGCAGATCACGTGCTCACCTTATCGAGTCAGAAGCATGTGGGGCACCACCTTCTGTTGCCGAAGAACAATGCTCCTCCAACCTCATTTATTTTGCTTGCAGTGAAAGATCCGAGTGAGCCGTCAAGCAAGCACGACTTTAAACCTCTGTGGCTTTGATAAAGTGACTGACGTGCAAAGTGCCTCAGGCACCAACAGCATTGAGCCGGGAAGCCAAGTGGAGTTCCTCCTCCCTGAGGTGAAGGTGACCCTAACCCTATCCCTAGACGATGAGATCACCTCAAGGTCATCGAACAACGAGGTTTGTCAGTGCAAAACTGGGACGCCAAATTCGACTCTACGAGTCAGATTGGCAAGCTTTCTTTACCAAAGAAACTGCCGGCCAAACATCGTGTATCGTGGATCTCCTTGAGCAGTGTGAGCAGTTGGCACCGGACTGGCACAATCCCGCACAATTCACCAATCCGATCTGCAAATAACCCATGGTTCCATCAACGAATCGGACATAGACCCATCGAAGAACACTTCTTACGCAATGAACTAGAGTCCGGCCGTTTCAGAGATTGATTGGGTCTGTTCTTAAGACTAACTGGCACATGGCCTTACTAAGGTATTTCCCATCAAACGTCACGAAGATTATACTACAATTTAGCGTTGAAGGCCGCATCACCCTCAACCATTCAAGGACATGCACTATCGTCTCCCTTCACATTACAACACTGAAATATAAGGAAGAATACCTGACTGTTTCTGACATCATCCGCCAGGTGGTGGATGAGTCCATTGACTGGTGGAATTCTTTTTAAGAGGAAGTGTTCATCGAGGATGAGGTTGAAGATGATAACTTTGAAGCCCAATGGCATTCTCTATACGGCGAAAACCCAAGGGAGTTTGACATATTGCTTTCGAGATGAGTAATGATCGAGACCTGCATCTTCGAGCCATGCGAGCCAGATCAAATGTGCGGCTCGTGCGTCCCGGCAAAGACGAGCAGGACGACGAGATAGGCAGCGAACTATGGCAAGAGGAAGTCAAGGAGTGGAATCGTACCTGATTTGCGACGACTTCCTGCACGACTGGGAACAGACACTCTCTCGAATGGAGTGGAGGACACGTCCCCAGATCGAGAGATTTCTCGACACGGACAAGAGAAACCAGCTAGAGTAAGCTGGTTGACGCGAGAGGCCTGACCCAATCCGTCTCGGGAGAATGAGCAGGAGCTGGCTGAGTACACCGCGCTGATGGTGCATTTAGCAGAATCCTGGCCCATAACCTGGCTTACTCATGCGTTGTACCGAGTCCGTGGTGTTGAAAGCCACTCAACTATGGAGGCAAAACACAACGCTCATCCCAAGGATGTCTTGTTCTTTCTAGTCGCTGGGTCGATGCTCGCAGGCTACAGTACTACCCTGACTACACTGTACAAGATCGCCGAGACCATGACCATCCAACAAGCGGATGTGTCCGTGGTTCCATTGTCTTGGTTGGTCACTCGGGATGGGGCGCGGCGAGAAGCCAGATCGTCTTGTCCAACGCATAACGGGAGAATCTATTGAGAGCCCCCCAATTGCCGATGCATAACTCAGTGGCATTTACGCCTTGGATTTGATGAGACTCGTTTGGTGTCCGAAGATGAAGAACTCGAGAGATCAACCACGAGCGACCATGAGACTGCCGAAGGAGCTTCGGATGCAGGATATGACAGACAGTTTGACGATGACAGTCGTGATAAGGACCACTTATCCCATTGCCCTGACGACAAGAATGGGTTCAATATAAAACGGGTAACACTTATAAGAGATGGGATGGCACGAATCGACATGGAAGATGATTAAAGTGTCGAGTGCACTGTCTTCGCCAGCTTCAAGACAAGAGTGCTTAACAGTCCCTGGTGCCATCACAGCGGTGAATACGTTCAATTCGACATGGGATGGTAATTGGTCTAGACACACTTGAGGCAACTCCCGAATGCCGTCGGGTTTCATGACGCGACACCAAATCCCATGATCGTCACAGACCTCACATTAATAACTGTCCTGCAGCGATGACCAGTCCAGTAGCAAAGTGATGTTACACATCCTACTGCTGCGCCTTCGAATGCACCATGTTACCACAGCCGTGGCCGAGCTGTGTGCCTTTGCTCGCATATTGTCGGAGCGCCGAGCGGAATCCGAGCTGTCAGCTCCCCCACACCGAGCAACTCAGACCAGCCAATTGGCACACACGTCCTATGCACTGTCCTGGCGAACGAAACCATGTGATTTCGTGTTCATCTCTTGGCTTGCATTGTCCGTGTCGCGCCATTGTGACGCGCCCATGCCCAGCTTCGTCAGAAAACGGAGGATATTCCACCGGCGGCGCGAGTACCACCCCAGCAAGGGACTGACGTCTATATAAGATCTCCGCGTCTTACGTCTTGATCTTTGAGTTCTTCTCCACCAGCATCCATCGTTCACTTCTTAGCCTATTAAAGAGACATACAATATCCCATCAAGCCCACACATTTGCACTAGCCCGAACCCTGACACAATGCCCTTCGACCACGTCTGCATCTCCGTCTCCCCCGACGCTCACAAGGCCCTCGTCGTCTTCTACCTCGCCGCTCTCAAACCCCTCGGCTACGCTCAGGTCGCGACGTATGGCCCCAACGGCGAGGTCGTTGGCCTTGGTGCGGACGGCCACGCGGACTGGTGGATCACGGCCATCCCGGGCGGGCCGGACAAGCTGGACCTGCATCTCGCGTTCAGCACGACGGGTATGTAGCCGCAACCAAATTCTTGACTTCAAAAGGTATGCTGACGGGGCCGATGACTAGATCGCAAGGTCGTCGAGGCTTTCCACTCCGCCGCCATTGACGCCGGTGCTACGGACAACGGCGCCCCGGGCCCGAGGCCGCACTATCATAAAGATTACTTTGCGGCGTTTGTGAAGGATCCTGTTGGGAATAACTTGGAGGTTGCGTGTCGTGTTCCCCCTGCTGCATGAGACTTCGTTTTTGGGCAGGTCGCTCTGTGCTGCAGTTGTGAATGGAATAGTTTGATCACTATGATCTAAGACGTAGCTTGGCAAGATGTCATAGGCACATATGTGAGATTGAACAGAAAATGTCCTCGTGACCAAGGCCCACGTCCACAATATACAGATTTCAAAGTCAAGTTTCATGTATGTGAAGCTCTATATAACATTGAGATGTTGAGTTATGCACCCTCTAGATATTTTAATGACATCACTGTGCCTTGTTTCGAGTCCGAAAGAGAGTTACAAGTTGGAACTTCGAGCTTGATCGTCCTGACCTCAACGGCCACCGGCGTGAATGAACGTGTACAAATGAGTGGCAATACGTTAACAAAGCTAATGACCAGAGAAACCAGAGACAAACAATCGACAGGAAGGAAATGTAGTTTACTTGGGAAATCTCTAGCGCTCAGCGGCCAACTCAGTTTGCTGGACAGTCGTGTCGCAGAACTCGACCCATCCGTCAAGATCCATATTCTTGATAACGGTGCTAAGGTTGGTGATGTCGACGAAGTTAGGCCTCTCCGTCGTGCCCTCGTTGTACCTCGTGCACTGCGTCGTCGTGTTCGAGATAGGTGTGTGGGAGTTGTCCGCGCCAGACAGGTACTCAATGTGGAACACTGGCTTGGTCTGGACGAAAGTGTTGTAGCTGCTGCACTCCTTCTGCGCGACGCACTGCTCGTTGACGGCGAACTCGACAACGCCCTGGACACTAGGAAGGATCTCGATGGCGTTCTTGAGACCGATCGCGATGCTGTTGTCGTGTGCTACCTTGGCCATGTTCTGGACGAAGGCGATGGACTTTGCCTGGTCGAGAGTGAAGACCTTGCCCGTCCGGTTGCCGGGATTGCTTGGCGCTTCGCCCTTGGAGGGGATCAGTATAAGAACAAATATACTGTAGAAGAACGGTGAGGACTCACGTAGCCATCGACATTGTCGGGATCGACAGCATCACAGCCCATCTTGGCTGCGAGGCGGATCCTGTTGAACATGACGTCCTGGACCACGGTGCTGTTGATATTCAGCCAGTACTCCCCTGGCCAGCCAATCAGCTCTTTGCCATAGAGGTCTCGGTCGAAGTTGGCGGGCCAGTCAGTGCGGTCGACCTCGTAAGAGCCGGCGGAGAAATAGCAGATGACTTTGGGCTTGTGTGGGAGATTCTTCAAGTATGTGATGGCTGAGGGGTCCTGGCCATTGTCGGTGTTCTCGAAGAGGTCGATATCCCAGACATCAACGGTATCTGGCTGGATGGGAGGGGAAGTTGGAGGGATCTGAAGCTGATTGCGAAGAATGATCTGCCAAGAGGCGCGGACTGGAAACGTGGGGACGGCAGCCGTAGCGCGGGACTTGAATCGCAACGAGGAGGCTGCGGAGATTCCAGCTTGGAGCCCTAGGGCCAGTGTAGCAGCTGTAGCGATGGTGATCATAATGGCACTGGCGTGTGGCACGACAATAGTAGGACGGTGGTAGTTGACCTGACGAGAGGTGGATTACTCTGTAGTTTTTATGTGCTTTCGACCATTCGTGAAAAACGACCAGCATCAGCCTTTTTATAATTTACAGTATCAGTACATTTCTCACCGTCCTCAGCGAGCATGAAGTCAAAGACCTTGCGTCGATGGATGATGGATGAGCCTCAAACGTCCGTGGTGCTAGCTAATGTGACATTGCAAGGCTTAGTTACCATGCATTACGCATGCAAGGCACAGCCTTCCACGAATGTTCTCGAACATGTCAAGGAGACAGAAGGATTGAGAGCGAGTAGGAATTCGTCCCGGGAAATAAGAGTCGGATCGCTGACTGGTGCCTAGCTCGATCCAGCTGAGGGTTGAAATGTAGGATTCTTCCATTTTCCCGTCGGCCGTTTTACCTAAGAGTGTTAGCATTTGCCCGAAGTATATATCGAGCACATAAGTCAGATTAGTTTGTGGCTCGGCGATATCTCGACCTCAAAGCAGTACATGACAGTGTGGCATGGCCATGGTTTCAGGGATTCTGACGCGCAAGGCATGACGTTGATGTCTTCATTAAACGTTTTCATCTCCCCACTAAATATCCCGATTGGGATCAGGACCTATCGCCATCTCGAGCTAGGGCCACTGTTCATCCTTCGCAAGAGACGTTTCGAGCAATTCCACCGGTCGTACAAGGAGGATTGTAGCTATAAAAGCGTGGCGTCCGCGAACGAAACTGCGTGGCAGAAGACTTCAATTCAAGCACTTCAAATAGAACAATTTCAGGCGACACCACATTCCTAGTGCCTACCATGAGAGCCGAGAACATGCGCACAAGCCGCATCTAGAACAGAAGAAGCTTGATCTTCTGCAAAAGCAGTGAACATGGGACGAATGTAGTCGTGAAAATAAAGTTAGCGCGAGATAATAGCGTGTGGACAGTACAAGTGGGGTAAATATTTTAGCAAGACGAGAGCTGTGAACCAATCATACGATTTTAGATATCACTAACCCGTTCGCGTCCACTTTTTCGCACTGCCATGCTTTTAGCCGTGTTGACCTCCTTGGGGAACAAATGATCACCTGGTCCATCTCAACCAAACTTGCGAGTAATCCTCTGCAATCAGCATTACGTCTCGACCATGCGTAATCAGGCCCAAATCCTCATTCTAGACGGCGGCCTCGGCACCACCCTCGAAGAAAAATACCACATCCACTTCTCCAGCGCCGAGACGCCCCTGTGGTCTTCACACCTCCTCCTGGCGGACCAGCGCACCCTGCTTGCCTGCCACGAGGACTTCACCGAAGCAGGCGCGGATATCGTAACGACCGCCACGTACCAGGCTTCCGTGGCGGGATTCGCGAGCACGCGTACGCCTGACTGGCCAAATGGCGTGCCGCTCAACCGCGTGCCGGAGTTCCTCGAGGCCGCGGTCATGATTGCTCATAAGGCTGGAGCGGGAAAGGTGGCGCTGAGTCTGGGACCTTATGGGGCTACTGTTGTGCCGAGCCAGGAGTATGGAGGTGTGTATGACGAAGAGCACAGTGGGGTGTCGGCTTTGATGGCGTGGCATTTGGAGCGGGTGGGATTGTATTCTAAGGTGCCTGGATTGCTTCAGCAGGTGAATTATGTCGCGTTTGAGACGTTACCCAGGTTGGATGAGGTGCTAGCGGTGAGACAGATGATGGATGACACGGACTTGTATGCTCGGATTCCGTACTGGATCTCGTGTGTCTTTCCCGGAGATGACGAGGTGTTGGCGCTGCCTGACGGCACGGCGGTGGAGGAAGTGGTGCGGGCTATGCTTAGTGGTGATGTGGCAGAAATAGTGCCGTGGGGCGTAGGGATCAATTGTACGAAGGTGACGAAGGTGCCAGCTTTGGTGGCGCGATATGAGGAGGTGGTGAAGGGCATGGTCGACTCTGGAGAGCTGAGTGGTTGGCCTAGTCTGGTTCTTTATCCGGACGGAACCAATGGCGAGGTTTACAATACCATGACACAGAAATGGGAGGTGCCTGAGGGTAAGGCGCCACCGAAGGTCAGTGGTCATGTTATCCTGCTATATGTCGATTCTTCGTTCATATGCATCAGCAACGGCTGACATGTGTATAGCAATCCTGGGAAAGTCAAGTCGCCGAAGTGGTCAAAGCGACCCAGAGATGCGGCAGATGGAATACCATCGTCGTGGGCGGCTGCTGCAAGACCAGTCCTGAAGACATCAGTCGACTTCGGACCGCAGTCCTCCCGAGGGAAGATATCGACGACCACGACTCAGACACTGACCGTCCCTAGAATCCAGCGCCAAGTGCCTTGCAGCGATCACAAGGTCACCCTGGGATTATTTACAACATGAGGGACGAAATGGATCTAGGCATTGGATTCCATTCCTCCCCGATTCCTTGAGAGAAATCTCAACCGTGTGTAGGTCTGGCCTTGTTAGCATTTGACAGCACGGCGGGATAATCTTATCTTCAAGGACGACCTATGACCACAGCTCACAAACTCTATTCTACTCCGAGTCTGGCCCGGTTGAGGTCGTTTGACTTGGATTGCTCTGCATTCACGCATATACCCTTGTCGTTTGGAGCCACTCGAGGCCCTGAGGTCTCAGACTTTGCGAACTCCCAGGAAACAGCTTTTTTGGTGATCCAAATAAGTAGATGGTACAAGATAGTAGCTCTGGAGGGGACATATACACTTGAAGGGAGCCTGTAGCATTTGGCTGAAGGCTTAAGATGAACCCGGAGTTCCCTTTCACTAAGCTTCATTGCAAGGGGAGGGCTCGAGCAGGCTCTTATTCACCTCCACCACGGTGATAGATCAAGAGGTACTGATGAGTTATCAGATATCACTTCCCTCGCAGCCGACAGCTATCGAAGTCCCATGAGAGGGCTCATCAAGAACATGTCGAGGGAAGCCGCGTGAGATTGAATTTGTAGGGAAGCGTTGTTTACTATCCTGAATCTAGACTTAGAATCCCATTTAATAGTTGTGACAGCTTGTATTGATCGATCAATAACAGGTGCGCTTTTCGCATCACCTTTATTTGACAGCAGTTAAATCTTGATGCAGTTTACAGGAGTCTCGAATTTGTAGAAGTGTAACAGCAGACATCGGGACGGGCGACAAAAATGATGTCACTCCTCAGGCACCGGTACGTACCCCGCATCACAAGCAAATTCCGAGGCTTCAGGGGTTTGGAGCTGCAACGAGCCAACGACGGGGACGACTGCGGAGAAGTCTTGGCAAATCGACTGGAATCCCAGAAATCCCCATCTCCTTTTCCGTGCCGACCCACACGCAATCTAATCCCGACTTCGCGTCTTCCAACGCACAAGAGCCTCATCAGTCTTGCCGTCGCAGGATGAGCCCAGTGACACTTGAACCCGTCCGATCGAGATCATTCATGCGATAGATTCAAGATGGTCGTCTCCAAGCGGCCAAGAATCCTGCTGGCCGTGGCCTTGGCGTGTGTCATCGTCTTCTTCACCTTCCAGAGCCGCGACGCGATCGCCGACATACGACAGCCGAATCTCAGTTCCGACAGGATATCGCCCGGCTCGAAAGACGGCGCAAAGTCGGGGACGAACGGAGATGAGCCATACAGACTCCCCTCGAGCGCCCAACTAGTGGCCGAAGCGCACAAGCTGCCGTGGGCCGACTCGTTCCGCGACCATTTCGATGCCGTAACGCGCCTCAAGGGCGTCACGATGGCGGAGGCGAAGGCAACGTGCACGTGGGCGTTCCAGGATGCTGTAGACTTCCAATACAATAATGATGTCGACTGGGTTGTCCAGGACCGGTCGGACGAGGAGATCGAGATGCGCCGGAAGCAATGGCAGGCGTATGTGGACGGGCAGATGATACCCTGGGAGATGGTGAAGGACAAATTCGCAGGCAAGGGCATTGTCATCCTTGCGGGTAACCACGACACGACGATGCGGCTGAAGGTAGTCCTCCGGCGGCTCAAGGTGCTACAGTCTAAGATCCCGGTCGAGATACACTACTGGGATGACGAAATGTCGGAAGAGGCCATGCTGGAGCTAGCTTCCATGTACCAACCGATGACGTTCAACGACCTCTCGAAGGGCCACAACATCATCAAGGTCAAGAAGGACGGCTTCTGGATCAACTACCAGCTCAAGTCGGCGGCCGTGGTCAACTCCAAATTCGCCGAGCCTCTGCTCCTCGACTCGGACAATATCCCTGTCATCGACCCGGCATCGCTCTTCGACTCGCAGGTCTACCAGGAGTACCACACCGTCTTCTGGCCCGACATCGCGCGCTCGCGCCCGCAGAACCCGGCCTGGGCCATCACCAATACCCCGTGCCGCATGAACGAGTACGAGCAGGAGAGCGGCCAGATGCTGGTCGACAAGCGGCGGTACTGGTACCACCTGCAGCTCGCAGCGTGGCTCAACAATGAGCACGGCAGCTACTACAACGAGTTTCTGCTGGGCGACAAGGACATGTTCCGCTTCGCGTGGCACGCGCTCAAGACGGACTTCGGCAGGCCCAGGAAGTGGCTCACCAGCGTGGGCGTCGAGAACGACGGGTACTATTGCGGGCATTCGTTCGCGCAGCACCACCCGGACAACGGCACCATCGCCTTCATGCACGGCGGGCTCGTCAAGTCGGTCGCGCTCGAGGTGATGCGATGGAACAAGGAGGAGAAGGGCGGGTACTTCCGCCACTACAAGCGCGCGCCGACGGACGAGGACCCGGCGCACAACGTCCGCGTGGGCATCAAGTTCGACGGGGCCAAGTACTGGCCGGGCCGCCCGGAGGACACCAAGGTGGCCATGTGCACCGATATGGAGGACGTTCCGGCCAGGGACCTGAATGAGATTCTCCCCGGGTGGGAGAAGGCTTACGAGGAAATCGGCGGGTTCTGGCAGCTCGAGCAGGACGCCAAGGCTAAGGCCGAGAAGGCCACTGCTGCTGCTGCCGCTGCCGCTGCTGGGAAAGCTCCTTGAGCGTGCGGCATGATGATATGCTCGTTTAGATATATTTTATTGGATCTGTATTTGGGTTGCGGACGGTTATTCGCTGGACTGTCTTGGAGTACGCCGATGTAATTGTTTGGCTAGGTAAATAATCTCGGTTGTGGTATTGATGGGTCTGGATCTGGGCAAACTGTCTTGAGTATCAAGTGCAGCACGTCGTATCGTGGTTTTCTAGCATTTCCACTGTTTGTTGTCCTAATATTCGTTCTCTATATCCAAGGGCACAGCCATCTGCTGGGCGATTCACGGTGCTATGACGAAGCAGCCCTTGGCTTACCCTATCCTGAACCCGGCAACAGGCAACCTCCCTCCTACCAGAGCCCTATATTCTTGTGTGATCTATCACACACTCCCCATCACATTCTCCGTCTGTCAATCAGCTTCGCCGAGAACGAATGTAAAGTCGGGTGACGACACAAGTGATGGCGGGGTAACAGGGATCTCGGCAGATATATGTTTGATGTTTTGCAAACGAAGACGGACACCGACCGGGTTCCCGCTTTCTGGCCATGCCGCAGACCTCATCGCCAGGCCGCCAGGCTGGAGCGAGGCCATATACAATCCAAGAAGGGAGTGTACGGGCGGGTTGGCCACTGTTCGAACAAAATCCCAGTCAAAAGTCCTAATCCAGTTGACACCTCCGGGTGTAAAGCTGAGAGACACAGCTATGAGATACTCCGTAGCTGTTGGGTCCGAGGAACGAGCGCGTAAAAACAACGGCCATCCACCCCACCAGTGTTCGTTACTGGTACCCTTGAGCTTCAGCCGGCCGGATTCCCATCTTCTGCTCCGGTCAATTTTTATGCTGGGGTTCCATGTCTCCAAGACGCTCGACTCTGGAGGATAGTTTGGGGATTGAAAGATCAGTGTGACGAAGAAGTCTCCTAGCGAAGCCGTTGACTGTGGCGTGGGTATGGACTGCGGCACCGAGCGAAGGATGACAGATCTTTCGACAAGTCTCGTCCGCGAAGCGTGGGAGAGGAGCGTCTCAATGGTACAGACCACAGGCGGCTCTTGTGCCCGTCTCTCGATGACCGCTCCGTTGGGTATGTTTTCAAATCGTTCGTCGCCATGAGAGTTCCAATTAACCGGCACGCATACGTGGCCCCTGCCTTTGTGAACGACGGGGAGGATCGCATATATCTTTCCAATTCCCTCGGAAAGTCTGAGCAAGCCGAGAGTGATCCGCAAGCCAAGGTTTGTCATCTCGAACGGGCCATTTGTATTTTGCAGATCAAGGGCGCTCAGAATTCCGTGTGCCTCTGTGAGATTGCCGCCGTGAGCGAAATCTGATGCTGAACTGGCGAACACAGCCAGTTCAATCCAATTAGAGATTCCCCTGTTATAACCCCATGCAAAAATGGTCTTGTCCTCGGAGGCCTTGATGATCTCCTGTTGGAGGCGGACAAAAGCCTTATGCCCTTCTCCATAAAGGAGTGGCATGCTCACATCAAATATGCCCAAGAGACAGTATGCCTCATCCTCGACGCGCGTAGTCTTCCTCCTCGCCGCCCAAGACATTTTCTCCGCCACGGTGGCTTCACGTAACCCTCGCTTGTCCGTAAAAACATCGGTCATGTAGTTTCTGTCAATGGAAGTGACGGCAGCAATTATGTGCGCGAGCTCGCTCCTAGAGTCGATGAGCTCGTAGTTGGCGTTGTAGAAAACTACATGGGGAGGGGCGAGAAGCTCCTGCAGGGTCCAGCCTCTGGTGAACCAACGACTATTTCCGAACTCGCCGTGCGGATCGGGGTCAACTCCTGTAACATCGCTGAGGATAGCGACGCAAAGGGCTGCGTTGCGGTACCACGACCACATCGAGTTGATCGCTTCGGATAGCTCTGCGCTACTCTCTTTGTTGATGCAGCAGGTATCGACCCAAACATAGAGGAGGTCTGGGATTTCCCAGGACTCGAGCTGGAAGTAACTTGCATACATATCGTGGGCGCGGTCAATAAAAGAGGAGACTTTATGGTAGCCGCTCCTCCGGCGAAGCGCCTCTGCTTTTGCTATGATTCTGTCCCGTTGCTTGGGCGGTAGCTCATCGACAATGCCGGCAGCCACCTCTTCGTCGTAGTTCAGGAGCCACATGTAATCCTGGAAGGAAATTTCTTCTTCGCCCCAAGTATGTGACAAAATCAGATAATCTGGTTCGTTGGTGTCGAAGAACTCCTCCATCTTCCTGGTCTCGACATTGATCAGCCGCATTTAGATTCAATGTGATTTGTGCTTGAAGCGAAATCCCAAATATGCGAAGATAGATGTTGAACAAGGACAGATATGGATCACAAGCAAGGCTTAGACTGTACGGCGCCCGGTACGGAGAGGTTATGATACGCATATCT
This sequence comes from Coniochaeta sp. PK30-01, assembly GCA_023628855.1. NCBI lineage: Eukaryota > Fungi > Ascomycota > Sordariomycetes > Coniochaetales > Coniochaetaceae > Coniochaeta > Coniochaeta sp. PK30-01. Next base: position 432,174 of record JAMAJW010000013.1, on the reverse strand, counting down.
TGAGGATGCCCGATTTCTTCGAGTCGCAGAGAGGCGAAAGGTCGTGTGGTTACAAGAAGCTGACATCGGGAGCATTGATGGCTCAGCTCAGGTAACAGGTTGCGCATCCCGTGCGCAGCCAATCGTAACCCGACCTTTGCCGCGCGCATGCTCGGCCATCGGCGTTCTTGAACTTATGATAGGACCAGCATTGGTAAATACTGCGGAGCGCTTGAGAAACTGCGCGCATCTCTCTACATGCGTATCCTGCAAAGTTGTAGTCGAAATCGATGCATCCGCTGGGATGGAGAGGCCCACAGGTCGAGGTGCTGGAAAAGAGCGCACCATCAGTCAACAGCGAGTTCGAACGCCAACAAACCAACAAAGAGAGGCATCGGGGGATTTTTTTTTCTTTTCTATTTGGGAAAACCCACTCGATGTACATCACACAGTACCTGAGAAAAACCCTCACGAGTTTTATTTCTCGTCTGGGGCCGGGCTATCTGGGAACCCTAACCCTCTGTGAGGTATTGCCGTCAGTGGGCCGCAGTCGGCCCCACCTAAGACAAACTACCGGTACCCACTAGTAAGGTCGTCCTCTGACATCCAAACATCTATAACCGCTGATTTCTTGATGTGGGCAATCAAGGATTGCCAAAAGCGATACAGCGACTATCTAAACAATGGCGCCATCGGTTACTGATAGCAAGCGACGCGAAAAGCCTATCCTAAGCTGCACCTTCTGCAGGGGACGCAAGTGAGTCTGATTCTTCTGGTGATGGACACAGTCACCTGTGCTGACGCCACACCCCCCAGGCTACGATGTGACAGAGAGACACCTTGTGGCACATGTCTTCAACGCGGGAGAGCAGCAGAGTGCACCTATCGCACTTCCGAGCAAGAGCGGAAAGACGCGATTGACTACAGACCCCACCATGGTCGAGCTCAGGCTCGTCAGAGATTTGCTCGCCTTGAGAACCTCGTTCTGGAGATGAGGGACAGAGACTTAGCTCGGAGCACGGTACAGGCCTCAAGCGAGAGACCTTCACCAAGCTTGGCTAATAGCGATCATCGGCCATATACGCCGCCCGATGGTAACCTGGCCGACGACATGGGCAAGTTGAGCATCACCGATGATCACGCAGTCTATACAGGCAGCTCGCATTGGGTCACAATCTTAGATGACGTGAGTTTACTCATCAAAATACTTGACCTCTGTTATCTAAATATATATTGATAACCTTTCCAGATCCGACAGCTCAAAGACGAGCTCTCTAGGGACGGCGACGAGGGCTCACCTAGCTCTGCCAGTGTTGGATCATTCTCACTCAACGTTAGCCAGAGACAGGGACAAGGAGCCAACAGAATTAATCTACTAAATAGTGCACCACACATTGCCCAGGACGATATTTTGGCCATGCTCCCTCCACGCAAGGCAGTTGATCGACACGTCTCTTACTTCTTCAACACTTTTGATATGGCCCCTTGTAAGACGCACCATGCCCTCGTGGACTCAAGCATGTTTGCTGACACCTATCCCTGTGGTTCGACTCCAGTTCTCATACATCGCAAGAAGTTTCTCACAGAAGTAAGACTTTCAGAAACTGTGGTGAGTAACGGCTGACGAACTTGTTGCAGTACGAAGAGTTCTGGAAGAACCCCTTGGCGGCCCCGATTATGTGGGTAGGCCTGTTGTTCGGTGTCATGAGCATGTCTGCTCTCCTTCAGCAACGAGACTTTGGAGCCCCAGGCTTATACTCTGGAGAGTCACCGGACAGGCTGGATATCTATCGATCTGCGACGATCTCCTGCCTCGTCGCCGGCGATTACCTACAGCAGAGCAGGTACACCATCGAGACCCTGTCACTGCACTTTGCCCTCGTTCATAACTACGATATGGATGCTCCCATCGGCAACTGGATACTTCTCGGTGTCATCATCCGTATAGCGATGCGAATGGGGCTGCACCGCGACCCGTCCCACTGGCCTAGTATTCGACCACTGGCTGCTGAACTCCGGCGACGGCTGTGGATCACGCTCTATCAACTGGACTTTTTTACGAGCACCCAGTTCGGACTACCGCGTATCATCAAGGACTCTCAATGTGATACTCGTCCACCCGCACATCTTTTCGCCGACGATGTCACCCTCGAGCACAACGAACTACCGCAGGAGCGATCCCGGGGCGAACCTACTGCGCTTCTTTTTCTCATCGAGCGCGACGCCGTCATCAAGGTGGCCGCCGAGATATACGACACCACTGAAGCAGGCCCACCGTCACCTGCCACTGTCGCAGCATTAGACGCCAAAATCCAGAGGGTTATCGAGACCATGCCCGCTTGGTTGAAGTATCGGTCTCCCGAGTCCTCAGTCGCAGAAAATCCTATGACGGTACTTCAGCAGATGTTTATGGACATACTCATCAACAAAGCCGTGTACCTCCTCCACCGACGCGGGTTTGTAAAGGGCACCAATGCTGAAGACCGCGCAGGATCAAACGAGATATGCATCAAGGCAGCCTTGGCAATCCTCGAGCACCAGCGGAGGATGAGCGAAGAGACCCAACCTGGCGGCCTCATGTTCCACGTTCGGTGGAAGGTTTCATCGTCGCTCAACCACGAATTTATGCAAGCGACCATGATGCTGTGTTTCGCGTTGAGCCGATCCAACGACGCAGATACCGACACGAAATCCGATCGCGAGACCCTGCTGCGGAGGGATGACATCATCGAGGCATTGACACATGCAAAGAGTCACTGGGAAGCCATCGCGGACCAGTCTGTTGATGCGGGAAGAGCAGCACAGGCTATAGCTGATGTGCTGCAACGAGATTTGGACAGATCCAGCGTCGAAGCCAGCATGGCACCTCTAAATGGCGAAGCTTGCGCTGGCTTTGAACCAAACCTGCCAACGGAACCTGTCAGCTGGGAAGGGCTCTTCGACCAGGTACCTGGAATAGCCGACGCAAATTACTTCGGCAACCTCGAATATAACCATGCCATGACTATTGGCGCTTTGGATCCCTCATTGTTTGGTGCTGGGAACAACATGCCAGATTTTGGGAATATGTATGACGATTTTGTCACTGACCCGAATAACATGTAGTCACTCAATTCTTGAAGAGAGGTGTCCTGGTATGTAGCCACAATTTCTGTACGAGATGCAATGTAGAACGCCCTTTGACGTGCGTTAAGCGCGTTCGAAGGCCAATCTCATTTATTCACATACTATTCAGTTGTAATCTCCTTTGCTCCAGTAACCCTCGCCCCCCTCGTCCCAGATTTTGGATCACTCAACGAAAAGACTCGAGCATATACTCGTATTCTTGCTCGGTCTAGTCAGCCCGGTGCCCCGGGTCTTCCCCAAGGCTGTCGTTGAACTGCTTCTGCATGCGGTCCCGGTCCCAAAGCACGTAGGCGCGCTCGCGAAGCCAGGCGTCATCGTCAAACATAAGCGACGCCTCCAACGTCGAGTCCGTGTGAGCGTTGCGCCAGGCTTCGTATGGGCCCCGGTCGGTGTCGTCCTCGGACTGGTTATAATGACGAGGCGCAATGGAATGCAACTCTTCTTCGGTCTGTTCCTCTAGAGTTATGTCGTCGGTTTCGGTGAGAACCTCATGCAGAGCGTCAGGCAGGTTCAATGAGACGCGGGTGATGGACGATAACATGTCCCGTTTAGCATCGAAAGAGTCGGCGATTGTTAAGTTGTAGACGAACTCGACGCCTCGAAACAGCTGTCATTTGGGCCGTCAGCATAATCGACGGGAAAAATGGAAAGCCCGAACGTAACATCATGGGCGACAACATCGCGGGAAGCTGTATAAGGCGTCAGTAAATCCCGCCAATATGTTCTCATTCCCTTGATTCTAGCTTTCTAACCTTCTGCAAGCCTTGCTTGCAAGTACTGGTAAACGCAACCGAGTTGTTCGTTCTCCCATGGTGGATGTCTCGAAAAGAACCACGCATTCGGATTATCCTGGAAACCACCGTCCCGAAAGACCGCGTAAAACAACTCAACCCTGTAGAAAGCCCGGCAGAAGCGGAAATACTCAAGGGGCGATAGGGCTACACTCGTTGATGTACTAGTTGATGCGTTTCGACTTGAAATGCGGTTGAAGGCGCTTGTTGCAAAGTCGGTTGCTAACGCGTGAATTGCGTCATGGAGGCGACCCATCTTCCGGGCTAGGGATGATGGAAAGGTTGCCAGCCGGGCCGCGAGACTATCCGGCTGTCTGTAGAGCTCGTCGAGCCAACAGACAGTTGATATTGTGACGAAGGGCTGGCGCAGATGCGACGGAGTGTGGAATGAGGGCGGGGGTAATTTGTTGACGGAGGATCGAGGCTTCGACTCCATAGCTTTCCTTGAACGAGTCGTAGAGGTAGCGACACGTCAGGAGAGCTGGAGGGAGAAACCGGAAGTGGTCGAGGTTCCCTAGGATTGCGCCTACTATTTCGCAGGGCAGCTGTGTGATTGAAGGCATAGCTTCCAATGGTATGCGCCCGTCTTGACAAAGGACAGCAAGTCAAGTGCTGCGACAAGATGTTATGGAAAAATGTGGAAAGCCAGCCTACGCAACGCGGTGTTGGTATTGTCAGAAGAGCTTATTTTGTGTGGGAGGGTAAAAGGGAAATGTGGTGGTAAGGTATTGGTGGGCCGCTGGCTAGAAAGAAGTGAAGATCAAGAGGGTATCGGTGCAGCTAGGTCCCGGTTGAACAACCACACTGCATCGAGTGTGGTGAAATAGAAAAAGTGATTGCTTGGTACAACCAAGCTTATCCGGCACAATATTCATTCGATAGAGTGATAAGTATATAATTGGACCTACTACCGCCCAGTCTTTCCATATTTTGCGGTTGATTCACCTCGTGACCTGGGCGCTTTATCCAGCTGACTTGACTGAGTCGAGTGAATTGCTTAACTATTGGATGTAAGGCAGATCGTGTCCTTTAGTTGGTCGAGCCATCAGCTGCCATGAGCCAATGTTATGTGCTATGTGGCCACCTTGACACTCGTCACTGACCGGTGGTCGAGTGCAGCCAACTACGCCAAGCACGAGCAGGAGCACCAGAAACACAGCTGGGCAAGTGATAAGATGGGCCCTTGCGTCTTGGTTCTGAAGCTGAGGTACAGGTGAATTGCTTCAGGGAAGGCTTCTTGTATCTTAACTACTTAGCGGAATGTATGGGGGCGTTATATAGGGTAAGGTAGTCATAGGTAGGCCAGATCTGAAGTGGTTGATTTGATGACATCTTGGATCTGACTTGCTTGTTTGAGTTTATCTTTAACCTGACAGGTTGAACGATTCAAATGAAGCGATGGACTCTGGGACTGTAGATTGGGTTGCCTACACTGGAGTCCACGTCCCGGTAACAATACATCACTCGTTTGTGGTACCTTAGGTTTGGAACTCTGATAAGATAAAAGCCAGAAGAGACATTGGAAGCGAATTACCTTTAAGAAGTCAAATACTGAGTCGTATCAATAACTCGCCGAGGCGGTCCGTGTATTGAAGACACCCAGTGGTGCAACCTTCAACGGCTTCCTCTTGAAACGGCTCTGGACCGCAAGGGCGTGGGTTCAATTCCCACGAGGGCAGATACAGTCGGAAAAAAAAAAAAATACCCAATCCAAACTCGAAAGAGGGGGGCGCAATCTGAAAAGATACCGGGCGACTATAAGTACGGTACACTGGGCCTATTTAAATTTTTTCTTCTTTTCCAATCCTTATGCTGCTGATGGGAGAGCTTCGCGGTCCCTTCGATGGCTTTTGGTCTTGCGGTAGCAAGCATCCGCCCTCAGCTATAGCTTTCACAACAGTAACCTATGGCTCCCAGCATGTATTGCATACCAATCTATATCTCTATTACGCACCCATGTCTCTAAATACCACGACACTATCACAAAAGAAAAAGGAAAAGGAAGCCTCCCAAATCAGACTCCGTATACCTGGGAAAGATTGAACAAGCAGCCGCCACATTAAATCTCAACCGCAAAGCCATCAAGAGGTTCCTTCACTTCTATGAGCACACGCAAAAAGGCGCTCAAAAGCTCAATAGCTGTATGGCTTCGACTGTCCAGCCTGCAACCGAACTACCGACTCCTCATCCACGGACCTCAACTGCATACCCTGCTGTGAACCATCCAGCTTGATCTCACTGGGGTACCGCCAGAAGAAATAGGACATGGTGAAGAGCATAAGCACGCCGTCAAAGATGTAAAGAGGCCACTCGGTACTCAGCAGATACCCATCAGACCCGCCTACATACTCTACTACACGGAAGATATTCCGCACCATGACGAAGCTCGACGTGACGTAGAGCATGTTCAGCGTCCCCTGCCATGGGATACGAGCCGAGGTCTCCGTCGTGGGTGCCTGTCGCCGAAACCGAATGTTGAAGTGCAAGCCCGTAACTATAAAAAAGGCGAACATGAGGACCTGCAGGACCAGGCCGCCGACGATGATGTTCTGCCCAGTCTTCATGCTGTCCGCGTTGCTGCCCTGGACCATGAAGCCCGCGCCGCCGCCCTGGATCAGGAAGCTGAGCACGTCACCGGCCACGAAGACCTTGGTCAGCCACCGCGGCGGGATGATGCTGTAGTTGTCGCCCTGGACGGCGCGGATCAGGCGGCCCAGCGTCATGTAGAGGGAGGCGGCGAAGAGGACCGGGGCGAGGAGGAGGAATATGGATTGGATGATGTAGGGCATCAGCTTGCCGGTGGAGTTGTGTGCTGCTGCTCGGCCGCAGTAGCCTACTACTTCGACTGGTTTTGGGAGGGGAGTTAGAAAATGTGTGATTGATGACGGTTGACTTCCAGGTTCGTTGTTGATGGGTAGACTTACAGACGCCACCGATGACGAAAGGGAGGCAGAACCACATCCTCGTTTGGACCATCCTCCACCCGTGTGCGCCTGTGACGATGGCGAAAACGATGATGAAGATCACCGCGGCTGCGATGTTGGGCACATAATGCCAAAGGTAGTAGCCATTGTGGCTCTCGAGGCCTGCCATCTTGACGACCGAAGAGCTCACCTGCTCACTGACTGTCCGGACGCTGTGATTGTATAGTTTTGTTGTTTAAGTTTCGAGTTTGAACAGCGACTGTAAAGGAAAACCAGGGGCGTCCAAGGGGACGTCGAATCGAGGGATGTGGTGAACTGGTTGCTAGGTCTTTCGTCCATGGTTGAAGGTTTTGGGAATGGGAGCTTATAAGAATTGCAAGATTGGGAGATTCACTCAGGCAACCTGCACAAACAAAATACACGTATTCACCAGCATGTGGGCTAGTCTACTCTGATACGACCAGATAATCAATACTTAGAGCTTAAAGGGGTAGTAGGATGGGTGGCGCAGTCGGAATACGAATGCGCGTATTAGCTAATACGCGTATATCTCGACCGCTCCACCTTAACACTTCACCGTTATCTGTTCTGGACCTCTCCCGACTTTTTCAACGACACTCAGATATGTTAGCAGGGGGAGCTAAGAAAGTTACTTTAGACTTACATTCACTAGACTCACGGATCTTGCCGTCTATTGATATGAACCCAGCATGCCAACTGACGCTTGGATTGCGCCTCAATTACGCGTTCAAAAGGCGTTGCTCCCGCATCGTGAACCGTGGTTGCGACGCTATCCCTCGACGAGAGCTACAGTATGACGACGCGGACGGCTGTGCATCGGCCAGACTTCCATGATGCCGCCCCACTCGTCTCAGCCGCCGCTCACCTCACCAGTAACCTCCCAAGCTTCATCATCCAAACCCAGCAACGTCTCGACAACAGTCCAGCTTCCATCCCACTCCCAATACGAAAATCTCCCATCCACCCCCTCGGTCACCATGTGCATCCTGCTCCCGAAGCTCCCCTGCACCAGTCCCCAAACATGCCTCGCTCCCGTGCCTGCGGCCTCGACCATGTCTTCCCATCCCCCCGTGTCACCAAACTCCCGTTTCCAGTGCTGAACACGCCCGTCGACCGCAACGACGAGCTGCAACCCCCCGGCGCTGGTCTCGTTAGCCATACCGATGAAGTCCTGTATCATCACCGGCGGCGAGTCACCGACGTCGTACCCGAAGACGTCGCGCGCCGTCCAGGAAGAGCCGTTGCCGGGGCGGGAGAAGAGCTGCAGCCGGCCGTCCGAGCGGACGGCCACGACGTAGATGGTCCCGCGGGAGGATGGGGAGTACAGGTTTTGGTTCACGTTGGAGGCGACGAGGGACGGGCCGCTTTGGGCTATGGAGCTGGCGATGAGGGCTGTGTGAGTCCAGGTGCTGGATGACGGAGGTTGACGGTACTGATTCGCAGTTAGCGCACGACGCGGGACAAAGCCTTTCTGGGATGGTGGCTAGGAAGCAGGACTCACCTCGTTCAGCGTACCGTCCGCATGCCGCACGACGAGCAGCAGTGCTGAGTCGTCGTCCTGGACTAATCCCGGAAACCCGTCGATGAACCCCCCTTCGATTGACGACGTCTCTGCCCAGGTCCTGCTCGTCTGGCTGTACGACCACTGCCGGAGATTGCGATCCTCGTCCACAAACACCGCCGCGAAGTCTCTATCAGCCGAGGTGCCGATAATCACCGGCTGTCCCGCCAGCGCGACTCCGTCTCCGACGACGCGGGATGCCAGACTCCACCTCCCCGTCGTCCCGTCGCGCGAGGCGTGCGCGAAACTTCCACTAGATGACGAGTTCGTCCGAGTCGCGAGTAGGAGCTCAAAGTCCCTGTGCGTCGCGCCGTTGCCGCTCTGCATCAAGCTGCCGCCCTGGTGGCGCTTGCGGGACCACGGGTCCGGGTCGACGTTGGCGAGCCCGTATTTGGCCCACCCGTCGATGTTGGCCTCGCCGTAAGCAAAGTACGCGAACCCGCGGTCGCCCCAATTCGGACCCCAGGAGTTCTTCATTATCCAGGCACCTCGACTATCGTCGTACCCGACCACGAGGGCGATGTGGTTCCCGGACGTGACCGCGCCGTCGCTGACCTTGTACGCGGGCGTGGCGTTGCTGACCTTCCAGGACCCCAGGTCAGAGTACAGCTGGAACGTGGCGACGATAGGTCCGTACTCCGCCACCCAGCGCTTCTGGTCGTCGACGGAGCCTATGGCCTGGTAAAGCGGGACGCGGGTCGCCCGTCCGGAGCGGTCGGCGCACGGCGCGTATCCGTGCGGCGTGGCGCGGTAGGGTTCGCAGGGCCAGTCCGCCACGCCGGGCGGTGGGGCGGCCGTGGAGTTTACGTAGGCTGGCCCGGCGCCGGCGAGGAAGGCGAGGGCGTCCTCGGCGCTGCCGGTGCTCTCGCAGGCGGCGCCCGGGGCGTCGTGCACGTCGGCTTCGCTGCGCTTGCTCCAGTGCCCGTGCTCGATGCGGATCATGGACTCGACGAGGGCGGTGACTGCGAAGGCCCAGCAGGCTTGGCAGACGCCTTGGTCCTTTTTAAAACAAAGCAAGAAAAGGTGAGCTGGTGAGGGGAATCGAGTGAATGGGTGTTTTTAGAAGGTACCTGTAGTGTTGTGATGTAGTTCATCCCGTTTCGGTTTCGCCAGTCCACGAGTGTGGGCGTTGTTGAGTTGCCTCCGGTTGTGAGCTTTGCTTCGTATTTGGCACCCGAGTGAGTGCTCTGCTGAACACCGTCGATGGGCGGAGCGTATAGAGATGGTGCTATGGACAACCAGTCGATGGGGGGAACTGCATCCGCTAATACTGGCACGGGGGTGCCGTCTCCCCATGGCGGTCGGCGAAGGGCTCGTTCCCGAAGACGGAGTCCTTGAGATACCGGCGACAGAGTCTGCAATAAGCGAGTAAATATTTAACTTGTATCCTCTTGTTGAGATCGGCACCGACCATAACCAAGACCCATCTTGTCCATGACTTTGACCTGGTACGAGTTGACTGAGGCATGGTTTGGCAGGGAACTCATCATCGCTGTTATGCCTTCGGTCGTCAACCGGCCGCATTGCAGCTTTTGTACAGCTACTGGGTACAATCAATCCATCGATTCCTGCAGGCTTTTTGAAACTTGTGTTGCCTGTCAATCAATGTATTGTTGGAATTTCCTGGTAGAACAATCTAATATGCATTCAGGATCTATAGCAGCTTTATCCATGGGGCCACCGATCTCAACTGGGAGTGCCCGGTAATCGCCTTCTGGATATTGTTCCCGGGAGACCTATGCTGGGTAAGTCTGGACGCAAATTAACTGACGTCTTGATCCTCAAGCCTCTCTGTCCGTAATCCGGGGTATAGGGGTCATCGTTTTACTCGAAGCAGAGGTTCCGTAATGCCATTTCAGCCGGCACATCTCCCGGCGGGATATTCGGGGAAGCTTCGATGGGCCAGGCATGCTCTTCTCGGGGCGACTCTATCCGTGCCCCGGTGATCGGCACTCAATTTAGATCCTAGGGCTGTGTCTCAGCCCATGAAGCCGACAAGTCTCACTCAGTGATGCTACGATTTTCTGTCATCTTGACGAGAGACTCTCTTCCTCTCCAGTCGCTTCAACTCGGCCGCTTCATGGATACTCTGCTGCAAGGCCGATTTGCGCTCAACTTCATCCAGCCTGCGCTGTTGTTCTGCCGAGTGACGGTCGTCTTTCTGCCTCTGGATCTTTTTCTCTCTTTTTCGCTCCCGCTCGTTGTCTTCTCGCAGCTTCTTCTTGGTCTTCTTTTCCGAGCGCCGCACCCGGGCAACCTCTGACATCTTCTGCTCCCTCGTCGTCAACTTGCCCTTCTTCCGCAGGAGAACGTCGTGTATATATCGCTCCCTAGCGTTTCGCTTCCGTGTCTCGGCGCTGAGCGGTAGCCCAAATAACTGCACCGTCGTGGTCGTGCGGTCCCGGAGCCGCAATGTCTGATCGGAGTTCCGATCATCCAGTCCCTCCCTGAGCCTGTAGTCCCGGCTCCTCGCCGCGCTATTGAGGCCATGTGGCGCAGCATGGGGATGGCCTAGCAGGTCCTTCTCGACGGCATGCCGGACATGCACCAGGAAGTTGGTCTCGAAATCCCGTATCGTGTCCCTGACCGCCTTGCCAGTGGTGAACGAGCCGACATCCACCTCCTTCCTCGAGAGGCAGTACAGGTTCTGCAGCCGCGGGTAGTCCAGCCACTGGCCCTTGGAGTCCTTGCCGACGTTGAAGAAGGTGAGCTTCTCCCAGTTGAAGGACCTCAGCCGCGGCAGGGTGGCAGCCAGCCGGCCCAGATAAGATGCCTGCTCGATGTGCCACCAGCCATAGAAGGGGTGTACGTCGAGGCGCTCGAGGCCCTTGCACTCCCTCACGGTGCGCCAAAAGAGGACCGTCTGCTCCCTAGTCCAGACGCTCATGCTGCCGTAGGGCGGGTTGTTGGCCCACACGATGGACATGACGCTCACGTGGCGCAGCAGCACGCGGTACTCGGGCCGCAGGACGTGGCCGACGTCGCGCGTAAACTCGGTGGCCAGGGCGAAGCAGTGGGTGTTGCGAGCCCAGAAGATGGGGGCGGCCTCGGCGTGGACCTGGCGGTTAGCGAGGAGGAGGGCGAGGCCGGTGCGGCGGATGCAGGTGCACAGCTGCTCGGCATAGGTGAAGAGGGGCCGCTCGAAGAGGGTGCAGGTGCGCGGGCAGTGCTCGCAGGTGGCCCGGTGGCGGCGGGACCATTTGATGGGCTGCATAAGGGTGAAGGCGTAGATCAGGTCGCGGACCTCGCGGGGGAGGCCGAGAAAGCCTTTCTTGGGGACGAACGGGGGAGTAATGGTGAGTCCTTGCAGGGGCAGCATATTGTTGTGGAGTGAGGTGAGCTGGTACAGAGTGGCGATACCTGGACGTCTGCGAGCTGGAGTGCCTGTTCAAATGCTCTGTCCCTGTGGTTTATCATGACATCTTCTCTACTCTCTAGTTCTGTCTGTGATCCTGAATGAATGGCGGACGTTTGCCCGTTGATCTGAAAAGGCTGATTGAAGTTTAAGCAGGGTTTGGAGCTAATGTTGAAGCTGATATGTAGGTTTAGGTTTAGGTTGAGGTTGAAGTTGAAGTTCAGACGCCAACGGACGGAAGGGCGCGGGGTGTCTCGTGGTTTGATCTTCCGTGATTTCACCCCGCGCCGAGTACAGTACCTCTACTGTACATGTGCCTTTAAACCTTATGTTAGGCAGCTGGCTGCCACAATTGCAGCATCTAGCATGCAGAGACTCGGATGCATCCAATAGGAAATGATGATTGCTGATAGTTGACTCATTTACCTGGGCACGCTGATATGCCAGTTTGTACTTTGTCCACGGTCGAGGCAGCCATCGGCTCGCGCCATTGGTCGCCCTGATTCGAGTGCAGCGTGCGATGAACTCTAAAGCAGCCACCATGCGGCAGGAGCACTTAATTAGTACCAAAGGTGCAGTAGTACGTACCTTAGGAACCTCATTGTGTTGAAGGAAGGGATGTGGGCAGACACCGACGCTTTCCTTCTGCGGCTGCAGCCCGTCAGATGACGCGCCAATCATCCCGTGTGGGAGGCGACCCGTGCCGCAATTAGCTGCTGTGAATAAAGAGCAACGCCGATAATATTACTGCCGTCTTTTGTTTTTGTCGAGATATACCTGAACCTTAAAGGCAGCATCGAATCCTGGTAGAAGTCAGTTCTGTAGCCTAATTACAAGGTACAGTAAGTACATACCTACAGCGCGGATCCGGTCGATGTGCGCTCTTGTTTTGTTCCTTCCCTCTACGTCCTCCAGGGCTGATCAGATCCTCTCGTTATCGTCCGCACCTGCTCTGCAAAAGGCAATTTGCCATCTTCGAACCCACGTCAGTCATCCATTGTGAAGTACTTCGATAAATGTAGGTACTCGGTATGCAGTGCTAAACAAATCAGTGACCATTTGCACGTCTAAAGGTACTTACAAGTACTTCTATGTTATGTTCAGGACTCATACCACAATGCAACGCACCGATATGCCGGTTACACCCTCTCACCCATCGCTCTCCCAGAATGCCGCAGCGGCGTCAATATCATCAACATTAATCAGGTCCACGCCAGCATCCCACAGCGTCCTCCACACCGCGTTGCGCGTCCCGACCGGCCACCCAGGCAGGTCCCAATACCGTACCTGGATCCCCTTCGCGTGCGCCACGGCCACCTGGCTCCTCAGCGCCGCCAGCTGCGCGTCCCCGAGCGTCCGGTTCCGCACCTCGCCGATCACGGCCGCGAAGTCCCCGCTGGCGATGGGGCTGACCTCCCTCGTCACGTTGGAGAAGGTCGAGTTCAGCCCCGCCACCGGCGCGTCCCAGAAGTAGTCTCGCGGCGCGACGCGCTGCACCAGGTCCAGCGGCGTGTTGCCCGTGCCGATGACAGTCACGGGACCCGGGACAACGGCCGAGCCGTTGTAGGCCGCCAGGTATCCCGCCCGCCGCAGCGGGTCGAGCGCCTCCACCACGCGCGGCCAGGTCGCGGCGCCGTCGGTCTTGAGGTCGATCCAGAGGTACAGCGTCTGCGCGCCCGCGGTGTCGTAGACGCCGTTCTTGCTGCTCGGCGACGAGGTGGTGGTGGTGGTGGTGAAGCTGGTGTTGGGGTTCATGCTGCGCAGGACTGAGAGGATGGGTTGGATGTAGAGACTGTCGAGTGTGCGGTTGGGCGTCAGGGCGGCGCGCTCGTGGCCCACGTACAGGGTGCCGTTGACGAGCCACACGTCGGCCTCGACGCTCACGGCGCCCGCGGCTAGGGCGGAGTAGAAGGGCACCGGGCGCCAGTAGTCGTTGTGCGAGTGCAGGGCCTTCGGGATGATCCCCCGCGTCAGGGCGGTGGGGTACGTATAGTTGCCTGTTCCCGCCTGGGAGAGGATGGACTGTAGGTCGTTGCTTTGCGCCGCTGCTGCGCCGGCAAGGGCGAGGAGGGATGATGACAAGCGCATCTTGGGCGATAGAGACTTGGCTGGTGGCGTGGATTATGTTTAGGATTAAGGCATCGGATTTTACAAGTGTCGTCCATCTTCATATATCGTCGGCACGGATCATTTTTGTACTCGTTTACACGGCAGGCGCGAATGATCTCGTCTTGGGGGCGGGGTTGCAGCCGATCTTGCATCCCATGCTCGCGTCATTCAAATCCTCCATTGGTGGTGTTGATCTGTCACACGTGCATCGATGGGACGCTGGCTAAAGACAAACAAGGAACGTTGCCTGCAGCACGTGTTGATCCTCAAAATCCTACGAGACTCCAAGGATCCGCGATCGAGCACTCTTCTGCACCTTTTCTTTTGCGCCATAACGGTCAATGGCGCGAGGCCCATGTCAGACATCACGATAAGCTTGTTACAGCGATGAATCTGAGAGAATACCTTCAAAAGCCACCTGCCAAGCTGGCATGTCGTACAACCCTGCTGCCTGCAACTTTCTAACTTGAGATCTAGATAACCGACAAGTGGCCGTCACTCACTCCGCTCCGACCCCGAGGGACTGGACTCATTCAACGCGCCCGACTCGTGAAGCTCCCTGTTCGTGTACTGGATCTCGTCGTCCTCATCTCCTCCGTCGTTGATGCACGTTGTTTCCATGACGTCGCCATCGTCGCTGTCTGAGGACTCAGACTCCATCTCCTCCCTCTTCCGCTTCGGCCGCAGGGGCGGCAGCCGTCCGAGTTTGCGCCACGCGCATCGCTTGACGCTCTCGTGGTTCGTGCCGATGAGGAAGAAGCGAGGTCCGGAGTAGTCGGTGACCAGGTGCTCGAGGGCCGTGCCGCGGATCAGTGCGCAGGCGCCGGGTCGTGCAGTCGCGGGTGCGCTTAATGTAGCGTCCGTGAGGGTCGCCTTGCGCAGCCCAGCACCCGTAGTGGGCGACAGCCATCTGGGCGTTGGGTAGTGTTTCCACCGTGGCCCTGGACGGGTCAAGCTCCGGGTGGATTTTCTGGATGTAGTTGTCCACGACGTGTCTGGTCGACTCTGGAAACGGAAGCGGTGTGAAGAAGGACCACATGTCAAGGCAGCGTTCAAGGACACTGAGAATGTGCTCCCCGAAGAGGAGCTGGGCGAGATTCTCGACGTTGGCAAAGACGACTTGACTGTGCTTGTCGACAACTATGAAGATGTCTTCCTTGATATGCTCCCAAGTGTTCTGCGCGGCTCGCTGATCCATCAGGTATGATTGAAAGAAGTCAGGATGCCTTTTTTCGCTGTTCCAGGCTCCGCGCCAGTTATGCTTGATCCTTAATAGCTGCGACTTCAGCAGTGAATCATCTTCGGATCGATCAGTATTAGCCTCACGCCTTGCGCTTTCACGCTGTTCCGGCCGCATATGTAGCCAGAAATGTTCTTGTGCGGCTATACGCAATTTTGAGAAGGCTTCAATGTCTTTATAAGCCCTTCTGCTTGTACCGTTATCATCTTGCAGTTCCTTCAAGTATTCAAAATCGCTGAAATCGCCGCTGCTTAGACAATTCGTCCAAAGTTGTGCCATTATGTACTGCGTCACTTCTGGCGTCATTGGCGCTTCGCGAACCTGGGCTGCCGTGTTTTGCTGCGAGGTCTGAGCTCTGGATGAGCGTTTGTAGGACGTATAGTCGGTGACGTCCAGATCCTTGCATTGCATCAATCGGACGCATCTCTTGGCGAGCTCGAAGGTGACGACAAGTTCTTCTGGGGTATCACGAATGACCTCACCCGTTTTGTCAATCAACAGTGCGGCAGGGATATCAGCCAAAGGCGTGCTTGCGGTCATCTGCAGCAGTGAGTGGATTGACATGACTTCCTCAACATCACGAATCCTGGCCCCAAGAAGCTCCGCAAAGAGCGGCGTCATTACTTCCACCTGGGTTATCGGCTGGTGGGCTACAAACGGTCATTTACGAAACGGGGATTCGACTGACCATGCGTTCATCTTCGCCGTGTCCCACGTTGCCAGCCCATGAGCACCACACGCCAAAGGGGTCTCCCTGGATTTCCGCTGTTCTCCTACCCAAGCTCACAAGATGCGTTCTGGCTCTCTCTGTTTCCGTGAGCTTTTGGAGGGGTTTGATGCGTCTTGCAGCCTTGCTCGACTCGTTTCGCTCTCCGAGGAGGAATTCTATGGTCTCGTGCTCGGGAATCGTGGGCGGTGCATTTTGACCGCTGAAAGGCATTTGAACAGAGAGGTGGAGATAGAAGCCGAAAGACAATTCGGTACTCTAGACAGCCGCGAGAAAAAGAAGAGGGAGGATATATCGTGCGAGGAAATATTTCATTCCTGGGCGACAGAGACACAGAAGATAAAATTCGGAAACGAGAAGTCTATACAATCATTGAGGATTCAAGGTTTGCAAGGTCACTACCATAGATATATTTAGAGACATCGTAGATGATAAGCAGGAGCACAGGTCGTGGAATGACACTGCTTGGAGAAGACGGATGAGAAGAACTGAGCGATTACCACAAAGTGAATAAGAATTGGGCCACGGCTGGCTACTTGCCACGAGTGAATTCCACTACTGGAGCGTGGACACGTCGGAAACGATAAAGACAAGTGTAACACATAGAAAACGTGAGCCGATGACGATGAAGCTGCTTTAGCAGCGTGTCGGAAGCATGCAGAGCAGATATGCGGCGTTGCATTCGAGCTAAGGTACCTTACCAGAGATAGTGTAACCCCTTATGTCGCTGGCCGTCCAAACAGTTCCGCACACGTAACTTATGCGGACTACAAACAAATGGTAAGCATAAGATATTTTGTCGCAAACGGCGTACAGCTGGAGCAGACTTACTTACTGCCTGCAGCATGCCCCTATAGACGATGAGCTTGAAGAAAGACAAAAACTCAGGTACATGATATGGATACTGTGTGATGACCGGGAGTGTCACACCTGAGCGGTCATTGGGACGCGGACTAAGGTACCCCAAGTCTACTCCTTCAGACCCGCAATCTCCCGGATAAGGTTCTTCACATCATCTTCACTCCAGGACCTGAGACCGACGCTCTCGCTGTCATCCTCATCCGGCTTCCACGGTTGACCATACTCTTCAGCTGTCGAAGCGCGGTAGACGAATGCGTAGATGTCGTCGAGACCAGCGGTGCCATTCGCGAGCTTTTCGGAAGCGGTCGCCATTGCCTTGGCCGTATCTATGGTCTTGACCTCCCAACCGTCCTTTCCAACAACCTCAGTAGCCAGTTCGTACAGACGTTTCTGAGAGATGTTGATATCCTTCACCCTCACTTCCCTCTTTCCCTGCACCTTACCTTCCAAGACTCCAACTACCGCCTTACCGATGCTCGCCATCGTCGTCATCGAGATTGGACGCACACCATAGTCCCAGAAGCTGACCTTTTTCCTCTTCACATCTATGACGAAGCCGTTCATGCCCCAGTCCAAGAACAGACCGACGAAGACGAGGACATAGTCGATCTTGCCCTGGCGGCGGAGGTTCTCAAGATGGTCCTGGATGGTGGTCTTGTCCGCGTAGATGGGAAAATCTCGGCGTAGGAGAGGGTGCGTGTTAGCGAGTCCGAATTCGGACGGGATGAAGAACTTGACCCCAGCATCGACGGCGGCGTCAATGATGGCCATTTGAGTTTCAACCGATTGCGTTGCAATGGCAGATACGACGGCATCGATGCCTTTCAGAGCCGCCAAGATGGAGTCCCGCGACGAGTAGTCGACCTTTCGCACGCGAACAGTCGGTCCGCTGGCCTCCGCGTCAGATTCAGCAGAGCGGGTAAGGACGGTGATGGACTGGAAAGGCGGCTGGGCTTCACGGAGAGCTTGAAGGATCAAACGTCCAACATTTCCGGTTCCCTGAGTTTCATACGTTAGCTGCATTGTCCCCGCGGTTTGGGGTGGGAATCATCGAGGCTGACTTACCCCAATTACCGCAACAGAGGGAAATCGTTGGCTCATTGTCAAGAGCGAGACTTAGAGTGAGTTCTGAAGAGCAATCTTTCACTTTGTTTTTCACTTGTCAAACGGTTGAGATTACCTCTGCTCTACTATGAGTGCTAGGAAAATCGTTAGTCATTTATATCTTGGATATCACGGTTCGGTGTTACCAATTTTCATGATTTATTTACTGCTTTGTAAACCATTCGATGATGACGATGTATATAAGAAAGTGGGAAAACCTTAAGCCGTTGCATGTGGTTGGCTACCGGTTGATGAGCTCCTGACAAATAGAGTATCGCGAGCTCATCACATCGGGTAAACCAACACCCCGCGACGCCTTGGTGTACCGCATGACATCACGGTCAATTGATGTTGAGGCTTCACTTTGGACCGTGGACTGATTTTGCAAGGTCCCGCCTAAGACGCTGTGAGCTACTTGAACCGGAATAGGGACTTCCGCCCTGTTGTTTTTTTTTTTCATTTGGCTACAGGAAAGCCGCCCGAGGTCACTCCCAACTCCCAAACTACATCTTTTCTTCGAAGATACTTGGGTAGCTTTGTATGGAACGGGCTTGCCACCAACGAACAGAGTTAGGGGTCGGCAAAGTGCATCCCGCCTAGATTGCTTCTGGTCCTAGACACTTTGCTATAATTATATACTCTGTACAAGTCTCTTCGACTAAGTCGTGCCACATTGGAGAAGCACAGTCTATGGTGCTGGCAACCGGAGCGTGAAAAGAACGACCGTTGCAATGGAAAATAGGCCAGCTGCCGCCATGAATGGAAGGCCAACCCAGACGCCCTCGAGTCTCAAGCCAACACGAAAGCTGATTGCAAGTAAGGGACCCGCGACCAATGCACCGATATTCTCAAGAATACCAGCAGCGTTGAAAACTACACCCGAGTGTGTTGACACGACGACCGAGGCGAGAAGACCACGCACTATGACATTATAGCCAGAGCCAAAGCAGTAAACGACAATACCTGTATATGTTAAAAGATAGCAAGAGCCAAGGGAGACCGTATATGCATACCTGATATCATTATCCCTGAGTTGAAGGAAAGACCAATCATCGCAGTTCCTACCAGCATTATCAAGCAGCTGGCGCGCGCTAGGAAAAGGTCCTTCTGCGGAGCGGTGTATGAAGTCCACCTCATCAAGGCAACCCCACTTGCAGGGAGAATCACCAAGAGAAGCAAGAAGGCAATGCAGGCTTTCAAAGTAAGAAGATAGCCGGCCTGAGCTACCAATCAGCATTGCTTGCAATAGTTGCCGTGGATAGTAGGAACTTACTTGAGACCATTCCCATCCGTAGCGTCTCCGTGCAAATTGCAGTATAATATCCTGAGCATGCTTTCCCAGTGTGGTAGTGAGAAGTGTGCCGAGAAGGAGCACCACAAACTTGTTCCTAGACACGAAGAAAAGAGTTGCGGCCTTGAAGCTCCGAATCTCATAGGAAAGTCTCGAGTAAATGCCAGTGCGCTGTTGATGTTCTTGCGGATCATGGTGGGACTCGGACACGACATCTCCAGGGGCAGCTTTGTGCAGCGATTCGGGCAGACTGATGGCTATTGCAAACACAGGCACATAAAATGCCATGCCAAGATAGATGGGAAGCCACACGTCTTTCTCCAGCATGAAGGCTGCCAGAGAGCTAAACACAGCCTCCGTTGCCAGAACAGCGGCGCCGAACCAGAGGAAGACATAGGATCTAGACCTTGTTAGCTGGTTTGTTGCGTGCGAGACATATAGAAGACTTTACCGATAGCTCTCCACTGTCAGATCAGACAATATGGAGAATATGATGCCGTTAAGTACCACAGGTCCGCCACCAATGAGTGTGAATGTAGAGGAGAGCCACGTGAGTCTGACTGGAAGCCTCTCGGGCCACCAACCTTGAATCCAGACAGATTAGAACATGAGCCAAGGTTTCGGCGTGAGCAGAACTTACAAACAGTCAGGTAGAACAGCTGGCAGAGGACGATGCCCAGGATCGTCAGTAGAAGGATGGCTTTTCGCCCATGCTTGTCCGCTAAAAATCCATAAAATATCGCTGTTAAGATGCCTACGTTGCCTGTTCAGTCACCCAATTCAGATTCCAAACGACGCGGGACACAGCTGACCAGGAAGTAGGTCGAATGTCGACTGCCAGCCGCGGAGCAATGCCAGTTCTGCTTGAACATCAGCGTTCTCGCTACAGGTGCTGGCTGGCTGATGCGCATTCTCGCAAATGATTTTCTCAAGGAGTTGATTCAGGGGCACCAGTTGCAGTATACTTCCGGCCTCAGCCGAGGCAATCAGAGCGATCACAAGGGTAATTGTGATGAGGCCTCCGGGAGAGTAAGTCACTCGGCGCCCACCTGAAGGTTCATTGCTCTCCCGTGAGTGTGTGTTGCTGTTTGAAAGAAGAGGCGACTCCTCGCTTGTCTCCGTGCCCATGTTGTTGCGTTCGTCAACGGATAACTATGTGGGCATGTTTGCCAAGATGGCGAGGGGATGCGCTGTCGTAGGACAAAAGCATACGTAGCGAAAAAGACGAAGGGATGAGCATCCAGCCACTCAGATATCACCCATGCCTGCCACCCCGCATTGATTCACAAATGAATTGATAAGCCCTCCCAGTTGGTGCTGATGTTTCATGCTGTTGGTTATGGGAGCACCATCGTTTTGAGGACCGGAAGGATTGACCTGTTGCAGTGCAATTGTAATCGGCATCAAGCTACGAAATATCGTCACGTATGCAAACTTATCTTGTCTTCCCGCCCTATGATAATTTTCAAAGCCTGATCACGCAAATGTAACACAGCTGGACGTCTTGTGCCTAATTGCATTGGAACTCATTGGTGCATCTTGTCCAAACCGAAGGTGCGATAAGCCAATCAGTCAGGTGTCTTTTATAATTATCTTAAGAGGTCATCGACGGTATAGTTCCAACCTACTGGGGCCCCTTTCTCGAGAGCTGCCTCCTCGGGGTCAGGTCCCCAGCCTGAATAGTCAACAATCCTATCATCCTCCACATGAAGTCTTCTGTTAGTTGTAAGATTCACAAATCTGTCAAAAGCCCACTCCCGGATCTCGGAAAAGTTTCTGCACATGTGGACAGTCTTGAGCTCTGGCTCCATGATCTTCTGAGACAGCCATTTATAGGCGATTATGCTAGTGTCAGAGTGGCAAAGAATGGACTGGCGTATCGACTCGATGCAATGATCTTGGTTGAGAGCAGCTCGTCAGTTCCGCATGTTTGACGTGGCCCGTACGGACTTGACTTACCAATATGCAGCCACTGTCCAAAGTTGACGGTACCATCTGGATTGACCATTGATGTGTTGTACCTCAGGGGATAAAAACCCATGCGTATCATATTCTAGCGACCGAGTTAGTTTCTGCTCTCGAGTGAAGAATATCCATCATACCAAGCAGTGGAGTTGGTGAAAGACATCAAGTCCAACCATATACTCGTTTTCCAGACCGGTAGGGACACGCGTTCGGTGTTGTTCAGTAGGTGATGATGAGCAGCATCGCTGATATGGATGGTGACACCCACTAGAAAGAGTAAGCCGCAGATAGGATAGACAGTGAGTGTGATTGGGGACGACGTACAATCATACATGTCCTCCCATAACCTGTCCGTCTCATCATTTGGGAAGCCCTGGTATGGTGAGACTGTTTTGCCAAACCCGACACCAAAAGTGACTGGCACATAGCTCACAGCTTCTTCGGCGGGACCTTGCAAAATCAGTCCCCGGTCCAAAGTCACTTCGGAAAGAAGGAACTCACTGTAAGCGCCATTCTGCTGATCCGGGCTCCCCGTACAGCCTCTGGCTCTGCCCACTGCCAGCATTTAAATCAGTGCGACTACAAGAAAGAAATGATCAAGCCCCTTTGCGTCCTTTGGAACGAGGCCGAACTGCCTCGTCTGGTTATGTCGCTCATCGACTATTGCTAAGATATCAAGTTATGAGCTATCGAGCACTGGGCAGCGATATTTGATACGCAAACGCTCACCCGGTGTAAGAAATTTTGCGTTATGCTGCGTTTCTGTTACTGAGCTCGCCATGAAGACGGGCCTCAATCTTTTGTCAGGATTAAGACATCAACACACTGGTAGTCTAAAACTGCTAGCTGGTCATAGTCCCTGAAATTCAGTCCTTCACTCGTGTCTAGAGATAGTATGTGCATGTCAATGACCGTAGGACATCGCAACAGTTTTGTACTCAAGTGGCACTTGCTCAGCACGGGGGGTACCGGATATTTCTGTCAGAACCGTACGCGATGATGCCATACGGTACGCCAGATTACATTGTGCGAGTTATGACATATAAGAAAGATAAATACCACAAGAGTCCGGTAGTCCACCGATGACACCAAAATCTTCTTTCTGCCGGGACGGAGTTTCTCTTCAAGTTAATCACCCCAATTATGTAACATCTAGAAAGAAGATGGTGTTTGGCGAGGATGGTGGAAGAAGATGTGGAGATAATGAGATGGCTGAGGCGGCGAAAGGGTGGCATTTCCGGGTCCTCGTGTAGTTTTGTTAAGGGCCCATGCAGAAAGACGTGGTAGACTTGTGAAGTTGGTAGTCTCGCCTGGTAGAAGGACCATCCTATGGGTCTGCAATCACATCTCCTTCAGCATCGCGATCATTGCCTGCCATCAGCAATGTATTCCCCTTGATATGATGTAAGCATCCGGCATCATGGTACCAAGTATATGTAGTCTACCTC
Organism: Coniochaeta sp. PK30-01; assembly: GCA_023628855.1. NCBI lineage: Eukaryota > Fungi > Ascomycota > Sordariomycetes > Coniochaetales > Coniochaetaceae > Coniochaeta > Coniochaeta sp. PK30-01. Next base: position 409,672 of record JAMAJW010000013.1, on the reverse strand, counting down.
GTCGAGACGCCAACGTCAACATTCTAAATCAAATCTGCCTTCTCAAAACAGACTTTCTGCCTGTCTGTAGGTTCAAGCTATGCTGTTAGGTGACGCATCGTAGGATTCTTGTCGTTTACTTAACTTACCGGTTGAAATCGTATCTAACCTCGTCGTCCAAACCTTGCAGGTGATTAGTCTTCAGGGAGTCCTAGGCGGTGTCGGGGACTGGATCTACTACACCTTGTCACCGTGCTGCCAGAACGCGTTGCGTTGTTGGTTCGATTTGCGGGAAGCATACGATTGAGTGCTATGACGACACTGGCTCGCTCGGCGCTTGCATGGAAGGCTACGATGTAGGTTAAAGTCCTCCAGTAAGGTTGTGCCGTTTTGCATTGACGTTAGTCAGTGTGCCGTCGAGGGAAACAAATGCGAGTGGGTTAATACACGGTTGGGGGAGACCGGTATGCCTTTCCTGAGGATTTTCTATACTTAATTCACGTTGTAGCGGTCGGCCATAAGCGTTCGCCAAGATGTTATAGCTATAGCAGATAGCAGATACGGCGGGCAGTTTGTTTTAGGCTAATTTGATATCTTTTTTGTTGTCCCGGCCTGCCCGATCGAATACATACATATCTCAAGTTCTCCTGGGATAGACGCCGTATTAAGGTACCTAGCTAGCAATGGAGAAGGTCTAGACAGTGATGGCTTCGTAGATACGAGAGCTGCACCTTCACTCCACCCCGTCAGGGGCATCAGATACATTGCTTAACATTCTGTGACTTCTATCGAGCTCAAGCGCTCGATGGAGACGTGTCTATGGGGGGTCATCTTTCAACGCCGAAATAAGATTCGTACCAATCTGCTGTGACAGATGAGCGAGTCTTGAACTGAAACCTATATCCAACCAAAACTGCGCCCGATCCTGTGCCCCGGTCTATCCTGTATTCTATATTTCATAACTCGACATCGTCTCCAGTCGCACGCAAGTCCGATGATCAGAACGTCCTTGCCAGCTTTGACATCGATCTGATTCTGGCGCCGAAGAAGTACAACACGTATATCAGAGCGACGAGGCCGAAGGACACAAAGCCCAAGGTCGCCATGGCCCATTTCGCACTCATGTTGTCGAACATAACGATGCCTAATCAAAGATATCAGCTCGTGGGTCCAATAGGAAGTTGCATGCATCAACATACCGATATGTACACATCCCGCGGCGATCGCGAATGAAGGGATCAGAAAAGCAGCGATCGCCGACGCCGCCACGTTGGTGTAGGCATCGGCGATGTAGTTCAGCATGCCCAGATAGAGGAGGGGATCGCAGAAGCCGAGGACGGCACCGGCGACGACGGGAGACCAGTAGGACGTGTTTCCGTCGCAGGTGAAGGCGAACCAGAGCAGAGACGCCGGGAAGCCCCACACCGTGACCAGAGATGTGAGGAACCTGGCTTCTGGCCGACTCCTCCCGTGTCTCTCGCGGTCGCGCTTGAAGAGGTACGTCTGCACCGGTACAAAGGCGAACATTACCGTGACACCGACTACGAAGTTGAGGTAGGTCAGGTCAGCCCCGATGTAACTGAGAAGAGTTAGCATGACACGACCGCGGCGCCGAGGTGTTTAGGGTACGTTACGAGAGGCCGTTGTTGACGACGAAAACATCGAAGACGCCATCCAGGTAGAGGAAGAGCAGCCCGTAGGCGAAGCCGTTGTAGATGGCCAGAAACGTCACGATTGGCTCGGTGAACATGATGCGGACGGCCATAGTCAAAATGAAGCCGATCTCGCGCAGCACGTTGATGCGCTCCTCCGAGATGCCAATCTCCTCCGCGTCATTGACTTCATGATGCTTCACGGCGTTCCTGATCACAATCCTGGGGAGGGTCTCAGGCACGAAAACCATCCCGGCGGCAAAGGCACCGCCGATGATGACGCTACTGCTTGTCAGTCCTCGCGACCTGCTTAGAGACGTGTAGGGGAAACTGACTTGATCCAGAATATCCAGCTGAGACCCATGTGCGGGTTTTCAGCGATCCACTCCCCAATCGGCGAGCCGAGACTTGGCCCATAGTTCGCCGACAGGACGAACAAGCCCATAGGCTGGCCCGCGCCGTCGGAGTCACCGAAGAGATCGGCGATGGTACCAGCGACGTTCGACAGCGCCGTGCTGCCGGCGACGCCGCACAGAAACTGGAAGATAATGAGCATGGGCAGATTCCTTGCCAGCGCCGTCCCGATGTTTAGGATGGCGTAGAGCAGGATCGACACCACGTAAACCCATTTCCGACCCCCGATGTCGCTGTTCGCGGACGGTTAGAATGCTTATCGCAAGCGACCCGGCTGCTGCGGTGGGCGGTGCTCCGGCGATGACTTACGATAGAGGGCCGAGGAAGACTGGGCCGACTGCGTTGCCGACGATGAACAAGCTCTGGCCCAGGGCAATGACCTGCGTCGACCCTCCGAACTTCTCCTGAACCAGGAACTCGGCGCTCACATAGGTGGTCGAGGTCAGCGTCACGAAGACCTGCAGGAGGCAGTAGATGAAGACAATGGTCCATTTCTTCAAGGGGCTCCAGTGGATGGGATGCGCCGCATCGGCAGTCTTGATGCGCTGGAGGGCCTCCAGCGCCGTGTCATTGTCGAGGAGATACTCCGGGTCGGCGGCGCCGGGGCGAGGGATCTTCTCCTTGGCTGTCAGGGCCGCCGGCTCCCGCGTCGACGCGAGAGCGGGATCGTGCAACACCGCCATGGTATGTGTACAGCGACGCAGGTCACCGGGACGACGCAGTCCGCGGAGTGTCTGCAAGAGCGGTCCAGGGGCGGGGAGGGGGGATCATGAATAGGTAGTGCGCAACAGGGCAGGAGGTTATTAGTATATCATCTCGTATTTTCGTTTTCTTGGCAGTTGCCGACAACAACGACAAGAAATAATTTGTTGCGGGCTCCGGCCCTGTCATTCCTGACTCTGGTCCGGGTAGATCGGGTCCCATCGTAAAATTCCTGCAATGACGATCCGAACCACCCGTTACGACGGTTACGTAGCGATGCTTAACAAGTACCCCGCAGGAAAATCCCGCGACGAGTCATTGTGATTGGCGCGCTCGCTCACTAGCCGTGGTCCTGTGTAAGACCCTTAAACAGGGGGTCGAGATAAGCTTTCTACAGCACCACACTGGCCAACGGCCAACGAGATACAGTTGATGTCGTCACGGGTTAAAGATAAGCAGCCACTGGCCTTCCTAATCCGCGTCAGCTCCTCAAATGCTTTATATAAGTTGGATATCTTTTCTAATGAAAAGATGATCAATACGAATAGTTTGAACTAAGTTCGCTGCATGATGGCCTCTCATCTTCCGCATCTTCCGGTTCTCGAAAAGGAGGCGACTCGCCCTTCAGCAAAGCTGCATCCAGTCGCCTCACATCTCCAAGACTCGAATCGCTCGATAATGGCATTGCCATCTTTGCAGCAGTGTGGTTAACTGGCTATACTAAATGCGTGTTTGTAGCCAGGCGGTCAAATTTTCAGGATTGTAAGTCTTGACTTGATCAATCCAGGATCTCGAGGCAGGTGATGGTCTTGAACGGTACTCGTATCATAACCCAAACAGTGACAAATGAATCATAGGGATAGGCGAGGCAGGTTTGTTTGACACTTACTATTAAGCAACAATCTTGGGAAACTATAGACATAGGTGGCAGTTGTCAGGCTTATACTTCTCGCTGGTAAATAGTCCAGTTTGGCTTACACCTATTATAAGCTGGGGCTTATCTACATTCCTAGAAAACAAAACGCCTAGGATACCTCTCTATTGGGGTAATTGCGCTTGCAGATTCGAGTGTTGTGGTACCTATGTAGTGGTCTTATCACACCCGATGGGCGCTAATGTCCGAGAGTGGGCAGTTTCGGCCAAGTCCGGGATCGCCTCCGCCCTTAATCTACCTCTTGTAGATATCAGCGGTTTAGCGATAGAAGCGTGGCTTACTCAAAGCTATGCAAACGTCTCGGGGTCATAAACTTCTGGAATCAAAACCGGGAGATCTATTCTTGTCCAAAGGCTGCGTCACTTCCAGGCCGGCAGACTCACAGATCCATAGCCAGCATGGTCGATGTACGTGAGCTTACCATTGCGCAGGCGCAAGACGGCTTCAGGGCCGGCACCTTCACGGCGCAAGATCTCGTGAAGGCCTTCCTCGACCGCATCGAGCGCCTGGACAAGTCAGGACCCAGGATCAACTCGACCATGGCCCTGTCTACAACAGCTATCAGCGAGGCAGCCGCTCTGGACGAGCACTTCTCCCAAACCGGTAGCTTCATGGGCAAGCTGCACGGGATCCCCGTCCTCGTGAAGGACCAGGCAGATACCAAGGGAATTGAAACCAACTATGGTTCCGCAGCCGCAAAGGGCAACGTTCCTGACGGGGACGCCACTGTCGTCAAGAAACTCAAAGCCGCCGGCGCCATCATACTCGGCAAGACCACCATGGCTGAGTGGGCTGCCACCTGGTTCAGTGCCAACGGTGCAACGGGGTACGAGTTCACCAAGAACCCGTACAACCTGAACCACGACGTGGGAGCGTCATCGGGCGGATCGGCAGCAGCCGTGGCCGCGAATTTCTGCATTCTGGCTGTGGCTGAGGATACGGGCGGCTCGATCCGTGTGCCATCCTCTTTTTGCAACCTGGTCGGTCTGCGCGTAACGCCTGGCTTGATCTCGCGCGCGGGATTCTGTCCCCTCATCAAGGCGCAGGACACGCCGGGGCCTATGGCGCGGACCGTTATGGATGCCGCTTTGATGCTAGACTGTATGGTGGGCTACGACCTGGCGGATGAGTTTACCGGTGTCGCCGCAACTGCATTGGCCCTAGGGTTGCCTATTGGAGGTAGTTATGCCTCCGGCCTGGGATCAGGGGCTGACAAAATCAGGAAGGCAAAGGTTGGCGTCTTGAGGCAGAAATTCGGGCCAGATTCAGACCCGCACCGCAAGGCAGTCAACACAGTTGTGGCATCGGCGCTGGGAAAGCTTGAAACAGCTGGTACCACTTTCGTGGACGTGGAGATCGACAATCTCGAGTTCTATCTGGACTACTGCCAGACATATCTGTTGCGCTCACGGCACGATATCAACTCCTTTCTCGCCACAAAGCCGCACTTGCCACATGACCTGGCCGAGATTGTGCCCAAACAGCCCGTTATGCCGGATTTCGGTCTCGTGTCAGCCATGGCTCACGGCCCGAAGGATCCACTGGACGATCCGACGCTCGCTAGGCGGCTCCTCCTCCGGGATGAGCTGAAGAGGAAGGTGGAGTGCCTCTTTGCCTCGTTGAGGCTCGACGCTATCGCAATGCCCGATGTTCAGGTCCCGCCGCCTCGGCACGAGGACGCGACAAATGGGAGGTTCGAGCGGGAAGCGTTCCCTACGAACACTTTCCTCGCCAGCATTACGCGCCTGCCGGCAATCACTGTGCCAGCAGGTTTTACCAAGGACGGCCTTCCGGTGGGTTTGGAGTTTGTTGGGCTGGAATATAGCGAGCAGCACTTATTGGAGCTGGCCAGGGGAGTGGAGATACTAGTCGACGCGAGAAAAGCACCACCCGAGCCACTGTGAAGGTTTTGGTGAGTAACAGAAATAGTGTATAATAGCTCTAGTTTCCGAAACATCAGTGATGCTTTACCAAGGAGTGCCGATCGTAGCACCCTGCTAGATAAGTAGGAATATTTCTTGACCGTCGCTGTTGCAGATGCATGATTACAGCGTGTATAGGGTCCTTTCGAGGTCTTCTATATCCTGTCTTATGTCCTAGGAGTTAGTCAGAGGTGTCTCTGAGCCCGGACCTTTGTTCAGCTATGGTACATACCTTATTCACAATTTGTCTGTACCAACAAGACTTCTTTGGAACTGCTTAACTTCCCTTTGGTGCATATTTAAGCCCTATTGAAGGCTTTGTATCGGGAAATGCTGCGGAAATGTTCGATGAAATCTGGCGACTGACGCATCAAACCTGTCAGTATTTTCCGTGCGGGCCGACCGGTCTCTATCAAGTTGTGACAAACTACAGGAGTTTGCAACGTGCGAGCAGGCCACGGGGGTTAATGCCCGTGTTTTCACTCACCGCAGAAACAGCATTTTGACACATTATTCCCCTTTGATAGCCTGCAGAAGAGTAGGGCGGCCTGCAGGGAGGCCCTCAAGACCAACCAACCAGCGTAGTCTACACAGCCACAACCACATCATCAAGGTGGTTGCGCAAAAGCAACATCTCTCTCCCAGGATGCGAACATCTCCTCCTCTCATTAAGGTTCGCGAGAGTTCTCATTCTTCCGTTTCATAACATTCTGAAGCTCGCTCCGCACCCTGTGATCATCACATCTTCACGCCCAAAACGTACGTCAGAGCGTCGCGAATAGCTATGGAGCCGGTAACGGCCATCGGCACTGTTTCAGGCTCTGTTCAGCTGCTGGATGCAGCAATCAAGGCCTCTCGCAGTGCCTATGGCTTCTTCAAATCGCTGAAGAATGCCAAGGAGGATATACGATTGCTCCGCGGAAGTAAGTGATAGGAATCTCAGAATCTGGGACCTTGTAAAGGAAACCGTGATGAATCATTTTGACTGATTGTCACAGACCTAGAAGAGACCGAGAGCCTGATGCGCGATATGAAGACTTACATGGTCGAGCTCCAGCGATCACCGTCCTCCACATTATTTCATCTAGTCCACCCCGACTCTATTGTTCGTATCGTGCAACAGTTCTCAGAAGACATGGAGCTTCTTGGAAAAGAATTGCCTGGAGGCGCTGTTCCCTCTACATCAGAGAAGATAAGCTTCGTTCTTAAGAGGAAATCGCTGACGAACCTCATTCAGAGGCTGGAAGCGCGCAAGAGCTCAGTGATAGTCATTTTAGGCATCATTGGCAGGTGCGACACCCCTCGAGGAAAGCATGGGTCTCGTCTAACTCTTCTAGAACGGGTGATGTCAAAGTTCGGTCCGAAATCGTCTCCCTCCATCGCCATGTCACTGCTGTTGCAGCCGGTCAAAATGCGCTATCCGGGAAACTCGACGACAAATGCGACGACATCACAAGGCGAGCACAGACAGCATCTGAGGCGCAAATCCAGCGGCTCGACAGCATTCGCACCACACTGGATGGCCTCACACTCGGTCAGAACACGCTGTCCAGAAGTCTTGACGACAAGTACAACATCATTGTCGACCGGGTACAAGCACTACACGACACCCAGAAGGACTTGTCTGAGTCGCTTCAAGACTCAATACAGGGTCTGGCAGTCAATCAGAGGATGCTTTCCCAAACCCTCGAGGGAAGGTACACTGATATCACACAGGGTATACAAACGACTTACGACGTCCAAGTACAGTCATCTGCCTCGCTTCACACTTCGCTCGAGCGTATGTCTGTCAGCCAGAGCACAGCCTCCGCTACACTACTCGACAAGATGGACAACATAATGACACAGAACCAAGCGCTGCATGACTCGCAGACGAGGAGCAACTCAACCCTACAGAAGTTTCTCGACATGTCAGTCCAACCCACGGGAGCATCAACAGGACAGACCTCGACGGCACCTGGTAATGGAAGCGTATCTCCGGCGGAGTCAATCACCCAAAACGGCATGCTTGCCAGTAGAAGGATCACCACCGAAGATCCCGAAATCATCGGGAGGATTATTCGAGCCGAGATAAGGCAGCAACTAGAGCCGCTGTCCGGTCGCCTCGAAGGCGTGAAAGAGCTTGTCAACTCGCTAGCCGTTTCGATCTCCGGACAGACACATCTGCTGGACGACGCCGGAGAAGAAACCGGCCTTCGAGAAATGTCGTCCAGCGGTTCGTCGCATACGACCACGAGCGTGGTCCAGTTCCACCAGCACAGCCCCGATAGCAGCATCGCGTCCAGGCGGAGGAATACTAGTACAGTCCAGAGAGCTCCGAGGAAGCGCGAAGCTTTATTATACACCATTCGTCACTACATTGAATCTAGAATCGGCGGCATTCGAGTCACCATCCATGCATATCGACAATGCGGTCTTCTGGCACAAAGGAAGGGCAAATATTTTCGGCTGAGGGTCGCTATCTTACCTCGGCCCTGGCTCTTCTCGAAGGGCCTGTCTGTCATCTGCTCAAACGGTCCTAACGCCTACGGCCACTATGATGTCTGTCCTAGCATTATGCCTTTTCGGATTGTCCCACATGAGTCTCCTCTGCAGAATGCGCTCTTCGATGTGCTGATTCATGACGATCTTCCTGGGTTTCAGAGACTCCTCTTTGACGGCATTGTCACTCTCCGGGACGTGGATGAAGAGGGTGCGAATCTTCTAGTGGTATATCTGTCCCCGACAATTCCCCAGAATATTTGCACCAACATATTGCTGACGAGGCCTTAGGTATCGATAATTTCTCGGGCTTCTAACGTTAGCGAATATCTCTTGCGACGGACTGGTTCCGGCGCTGAATGGCTTGATGAATCTTGCTATAATGTCTGGGCGCTAATCGCCGGATCTTTATCGTACCTGCCCTCGTTTGGCAATGTTAGGAGAGGATTTGCTTTGGCAACCATTTTGAAATCTTTGGAGGAGGTTGATTTTCCTACTGACGGGTACGGAGCTGGCGTCCTCATCTGGAAGGCAGTTGAAGCCAGCATAAAATCCCACCACGGAACGTTTATTGAGGAGATGGGCGAACATATAAGAATTTGGAGGGAATATGGCGGCAATTTTGCCCCTTTTGAATGGGAACAGCAAGAAGATATAGCGCATAGTGAAAGAATGTTGGGGGTGTATCTCAAGGTAGGCGGGGATGCAAATGCACTTGTCGAAGGCGGGTACCCGGTGCTCTACGACGCATTGCTCCTAACTTTGGAAACCCAACTTTCTCGCAAGGAGGAAGGGAACGACTCAAAGGGTGCCAAGAAGAACGGCAAAAAAGATACTGAAGAGCGCGACAAAGGGGTCGACTCAGAGGGTGTCGAGGAGGACTGCGAAGAAGACAGCGAAGAGGTCGAAGACGGGCGCGAACCCTGCCTTCTTACGCCTTTGATTCGAGCGGGCGCGGATATCTACTATATCGACGCTGAGGATGGCATCGACGCCGCCGAGACTCTCACCCACATGGCGGTTCGCTGGGATCTCGAAGGCGTTTGGTTCAACGCACTGAAAAGGTGTGGGTTCGACGTCGTCGAAGTTTGCCTTGAGTCTGTACGAAGACTTGCCGCCTTCAAGAAGCTGCACGGTGCGGAGCGAAGCGGCGTCGACGTGAGCTGCGTTGTCGACGAGCCGGAGTCATCTGGGTTGCGGCACCGAGGGAGGAGGGCATCGGTCGAGCATGATGTGTAACCAAAAAGGCGGCACGATCCTGCGCCGTGTCCGTGTCACGATCCGTCGTGTGTTCCTGCAATTCGAAATGTCGGCAGTCCAACAGGCACTGCTTACTCGTCTGCTGCAATTGCTCCTACAGCGGTGTGTCACGGCAGGTGGCAGAAAGCTGACACTTAATGAAAGACGTGTGTGACATGCAACTGTTTTTGGCCGTACCGTAGCGGGTTTTCGGGGATGTTGCTGACTTGCCGTGCCATGTGGTGTGATAATATCATGACCATTAACCCCTTTTGGGGTTGCCAAGCCAGGGATACGAGAAGAGCCAGGAAATGAGCATTGGTAGGGGGGATATACGAATCACACAAAAAATGGTTGAACCTTTGCAGAACTGCGAATCTGCAAGTCAAAACTAGGCGTACCAAAAGGAATGGATTCGGTATCACCGTCTTTAAGTGAGACTCCAATAGTTTAAATAATTAGGGTTTTAAAGTTGAGAGACGGAGAGGTCTGGACTCGAGGTAACCTCGGCCGGAGCTGAGCGAGCTTATCGGGGTTCTTTCTTCAGCTTGCAGCGGGCATGTCAGTACGGCGCTAGCACGCCACTATTGCGAGGTTATTGTCTCTGATGCCGAAAGTCGCGTCTGCGGCGTGGACGGCTGATTGGACGACCGACCCCTGGATCGTGGCGGCACGACCCAGCGACGTGGGCGTGCTAGACTCTAATTTCTAAATTTGCATGCCGGCGAGCCAGGATTCGCTCGGAATTTCTCGCACTGGTGGTCTGTCAGCTCTGTTTCACCGCCGCTGATGTGAGCTATTCTAGGCTGCTGCCGAAACTGCTGCGCCGTCAATATTCTTGGTCAGGATTCAGGACGCATTCATTCCTCAAGTTCTGGGCCGGCCATTGCTTCGAGCATGTCCATCGACAGCACGACAGAAGGGTACCCTGTGGCGATCTATCTCGCGGCGGTTGACAGAGGCAGGGTGGTACCCGTCAAAGTCACGCTGTTAGAGTGGTGGGGTGGAGGCCACTCAGCGGCATGGATCTGCATGCTCTCTAGCCGTATTCATGATCGTGATATGGATACGGCTGACATTGGAATGGGCGTTCTCCCTTGCTAGCCATGTCGAAAGGGGGTCAGACCCTGTGGATCCTCCCTTAATCCAACCTGCCTGTGCCCCTTGATGGCTGTGATGGCCTAGTTCACCACTTCTCCGCAGAGTTCCTTTTCCTTTCCTTTCTTCCCCACCTACTCGAGATCTCAAAGACGTGATGCCTTCGGACGTGAAGATAGCGACGGCGAGGGTCCTCAAAGGAGGTATCGAGTATGCCCGCAGCATGCGTGGAGGCCGTCGGTCGGGCTTGCTCTTGGGCCTCACAATCTTCGTCTTCGTCTTCCTGTTACATAAGGTAGGCTCCAGCATACACCACGACCCGCGTCCCAACCCGTACAGGACACAGCACCCGAGCAGCTGGTGGCCGAGCACTTCCAGCGCGGATAAGTACACCAGTCCCGCGGGCGCCAAGACCGGAGCCTCGGCGGCGGACAAGGCGTACTCCGTGAAGCCCATCGCGTACATCTTCCCGCAGTTCCATGCCATACCCGAGAATGACGAGTTCTGGAGCGTTAACTTCACCGAGTGGACGAACGTGAAGAAGGTCACGACGAACGCTTGGGGGATCGAGATTCAGCAACCGACTGACGAGATCGGATACTACAACCTGCTCGACTACTCAACGCGGTCACGTTACGCGCAGCACGCGCGCGACTCCGGGCTGTATGGCTTCGTGTATCACCATTACTGGTTCGGGAGGCCGGTCATGGAGAAGGTCTTGACCTCTATGCTCCAGGACGGGCAGCCGAACACGCCGTTCATGCTGAACTGGGCGAATGAACCGTGAGCTTGGCACTGTCTTTATCCTCACGTGAGGGTTGTATTAGTTAGTGGTTGACTAACATGGCTGGACAGTTGGACCGCTCGCTGGGACGGAAATGATGCCAGTAGAATACTCCTCCGCCAGACCTACGGCGATATCGACGCCTGGAGGGAACACTTCGACTGGCTTCTTCCCTTCTTCAAGGTGAGCAGCTCCCTGTCCCTCTTCAGTACCACCCCCACTAACATATCTCCCAGCATCCGAACCAGATCCGCGTCAACGGCAAGGTCCAGTTCATGGTGTACAACGGCATCCACATGCACGACGCCGGCAAGCGCATGTACAGCGCCTGGAGGAAGTGGGCCATCGAAGAAGGCCTGGGCGGCCTGGACATCATCGAGACCAGGATCGCGCCCGATAACCCGGAGGAACGGGGGCTGACCGACGCCATCAACGAGTTCGGGTTCCGGTCCGGCGGAGGCCACGATGGCACCACCTGGGCCTCCATCAACCGCCTCGGGAAGGTCTACCACCGCGGAGCGGCCGTCTCCTTCGATAACACGCCAAGACATCCGTCCGATGGAGGTGCCGTCACCAACATCTTTGCGCACCCGAGTTTGTGGAAGTGTATGTCTCTCTCCAGTCTCTCCCCACCACCACAACTCCAGCGTGACTCGTTACTAACCCAATCTCACAACAGTCCACATCCTCAACCTCATCCGCCGCATCAAGCTCGACCCCAACCCGCAAGGCGAGGAGAACTTCCTCTTCATCAACGCCTTCAACGAGTGGGGCGAGGGCAACGTCCTCGAGCCCTCCAAGCAGTGGGGCGCCAACTTCAGCGCCGCGCTGCGCGAGGCCGTCGACCTCGGCCGCTCCATCCCCTGGAAGGACGACCTGATCGAGCAGTCCGAGTCCCTCGCCCGCGAGCACGCCATCACCTCCCAGCCGGGCTCGACGTCCAACGCGCCCGCCGACGCCGCCGTCGTCGCCTCCTCCCAGCCGCGGCACGACATCGACGTCTGCGTCCTGGTGCGCACCTTCCGGTCAGATTGGCAGTTCTCCGAGGCCTTCGGCCTGTCGGACCTGCTACGCAGCCTGACGGCGCAGAAGAACCCGCGCTGGCGGGCCGTGGTGCTCCGCGCTGCCGAGGCCGCCGACGACAGGATCATGAAGACCCACGTGCTCGACGCGTACGACCCGCGCGTCCGGGTGATCGACCCGCCAGAGGAGGTGCTGAAGCGGGGGCTCGACACCCCCGGTTCCAGCGAGTGGGCCGTCGCGGACTGGGCGCTGACGAACCTCACAGAGCTCGCGGACGCGGGGCTCACCGACTGCGGCATGGCGCGGTACCTCGTCGTGGCTAAGTCGAACGCGACGTACGCGCCCGACGCGTTCGACGCCGTCGACGGGTCGTGGTCGTCGTCGCGCGCGGGCAGACCGGCGGGGGACGGCGATATGATCGGTATGAACTTCGAGACCACCCGGACGATCAAGGCCGAGGAGAACGACATGCCCTGGCACGAGCGGTGCGCGCGTCTGCGCGAGGGGAGGGTCAAGACGTGCATGCCCGCGACGTCGGTCACAAGCCTTTCCGTGCTCGAGCCGGGGGCGGTGTTGATTGACCTGAAGAAGTTGATGGTGGGCGGGTACCGGTTTGGCGAGAAGGGAGCCGGACTGCTGCAGGATCTCGTCGCTGCCGGCTGGTCGTGGGCTAAGCCCGAGGGCTCGGGTTGCCAGATGGTCGAGTCCGGGTCGTACAGCTCGTGTATCCAGTCGGGGCGGTTCTGGTTCGACGTGCCGAGCTCGTCGGCAAAGTACGAGGCCGGGTGTTATAGCCTGGACACCATCACGGGGCGGTACAGCCAGGATACCTCGCAGTGGGATATGGCTGGGTGGAAGGCGGATCCTTTCTGTGTGAGGTTGTCGGAGAAGGCGTACGGGTCATGATGACGGACTGGAGCGGCGTTACGGCGTGGTTGGCATGATTGGTGCATCTAGAGCATAGAGCTACATTGGTCTCTGTACGTTAGCGGTTTCTTTTGTTGGTAGGCTGGTTTTTGTGTTAGCGAGCTGTGCCATAGCCTTTTGCAGTTCGATGATGATACCAACGCCCGAGTTGGATTTAAGTAATGCCGCCCGAAAGACGGTGGTTTTGTCCAGCATGATCAACGTTGGCCCCATGATTCTTCTATGCAGGGCTCTTTGCTGTCCAAGGTCTCATACTCTTGACACTGCTGGTCTGATCCAAGGGTTTATTGACATAGCCTCGCGGGGGGCGAGACTGACGTCGGGGAAGAGATCTGACCACGTCCGTCGAGTGGCGTCTTTCAATGGTCCGAGAGACCATCATAGCCTTGTCCCATACTCCGTTTCCAACCTTGAGGAGTGCCAGATGAAACTTGAAACAAAGTATCGCATTTTGAGCAAGGTGAATAATTGTACAAAAAGTTAGACGCGCTGCCTCAGCCGATACCGATAGTAGACGATGCTGTCTCCAAAACGCCAATGCATGGTGATATCGTCCAGTCCGAAGTACAAGCCTGATAATATAAATGAAGCTCCGAGTTTTTTTGGCAGACAATATTAGTGCGCTGTGGCTTTTGCAGCGAACCGACTCGTTGCGCTCGCTGATGAGGTATAATATCACGTCCGTCTTTCGCGGTGTTAGATCCACCAAGCGGCAACCAACAGCAATCAGCAACAAGCTTCTCCTCCAACTCCCAATCCCATGTCCGATGCGTCATAGTCATACTCCAGTGTGTGTATCTGCGAGGTCCAGTCGTATAGGCCAGCGGACATCTAAGATCAACAAGAGCCGCGACCATAGTGTATGGTGTGCGCCGGTCGCAGCCGGGCTATCATGACGTCTCCTCTGTCGTCGTCATGGTTGAGCTTCGTTTCTCGTGACCGCGGTATGCCACTGTCGATACGAGGCCAGAGACCTGGCATGGCCCGAGCCCACGGCCTAGTTGACCCCCCAAAGCCTATTCCAGGTCAGAAGACTCTTATTTCTTGCCTTTGGCGCCGGATGCCGTAATCTTGCTCGTGGCCATGAGGTCGCCGATGTATTTCTGGAGGAATTTGTTGTTGTTGTCGAGCTTGTCGTGCTCCTCCTTGACGGCTTCTATTCGATTGAGGATGGTCATCAAAGAATCCTGCAGTTGTTTGGCATGCCTGGGTGGTGTTAGTTCCGTGATGACCCACGCAAGGGAGAATGTCTCATAGCCTACCTTCGCAGTTCATCCCTGGCCTCCTTCCCTAGATTTTGTAGATCCTCGCTCGTCCGCCTCGGGCTCATGGCGCGCACATCGTCTGGATCGAGTTTCCTATCGATGGGACCAACTTCGTACGAGTCTCTGGGCACGACCATGGTGCCGCTACTCTTCCGAGACGGGAGACGCGGACGAAGAGGGACTGGGGCGTGTATCGACATTGTTTGTTGGTCGAGCGACGAGGAGGACGAGTCGGACCGCGCGTCCGAGGAGTTGTCGCGGGGGAGGGTTTGTTCCATGGTCATTGCGTTGTTCGCCGTGGGTGCTGGCACCGAGGAACGGAGGTTGGATGCTGGAACTCGTCTCGTATGTATAGACTGTTGGACTTCTCCTTCTCTATCGACAGGATTCCAATATCTCTGCGCACACCATCTGGCGATGTCGTAGCAAAGCCTGCTGGTTGGGAAGACCAGGAGCGAATGTTGTGTAGGTCAAGCGGACGGAAGTGAACTAGCGAGCTGGACTATAGTAAGAAAAGAGGAAGGGCGGCTGGTGGGTCGAGGACGGACAAGGGGGAAATGTCGTATGGAGGTCGAAGAGTTGGCAGTGGTAGTACTTGGATGATCGACAGTGTCTCTCAAAGACAATGAAGTCGGCACAGATTTCTCTTTGTGTACGAAGTAGCGGGTCGTATTATGGACGGGTGGAATAGCGAGTTGCGTTTACGTGGAAGAGAGACGCAGGAGAGGGTGACAACCAGTGGGGGTTGAAGTTCGGTGCTATCCTGTTTTGTTGCCGTGATCAGCCCTTTCTGCCCACCTTCTTCAAGGTCTGCCAGCAGCGGTGGAGAAACATACCAAGTTGCTCAGAGCACAGAGAAAACCCGAGCAAGGCTTCGGTGGTCGTTTGAGGGGAGGCTGAATGGGGGAAGCTTGACGTCGATCACCAACTGCCCGCTTCGGTGAACTGCCTTCCGTGTACGGGGCCGTCGACGATGTGTGTCGGGTGCGACTGCCTTTCAATTCCACAGGAAATGTAACAACAGTGGATAGAAAGATCAACTCCAATACCGAGGACTGACAAGATCACGGAAAATGAAGACAGGCCGTCTTACAATGTTGTTGTTTCCTTCCTGCTCGAGGTGCCTTCCCTCTTCGCCTTCTGCAAATCGAGGGAAAGAGCTGCCGGCCGCAGGCAGGCGCGAAGCTGTTTCGAGGCTAGCGCAGGCCGTTAGCGGGATGCAAATTGGATCGGCGGCAGTGACGCCACTCCCCGGTACGTCATTCGTCCGCAGAATCAGGCACCCCACACGACCGACCCTGCGAGCAATGCCCAATGATGAAATTTGCTTGAGGAATCCCATGCAGAGCCTTGAAAGCGCTGGGGAATTCGAAGACCCTGAATGTGTCACTCGTGCGAGATCCCGCGGGAAAGGGAGAGGCACCACCAGCCAAGTTCGCACTGTGTGTGACCGATAGATCTGCCTCAAATGCCGCTCCTCTTTACGTACCTCGCTAGATGAAGGTACTGTGCCTTGTGCTAGGCTTGAGATCATTTTAGGATGGAATGCTTCAGTAGATATCCTAGGCGACGACTATCTGCAACTTTGCAGGTAGCTACCACAATCACCCATAAGGCTTGAGGCAAAGTCCTTATTGGTGCAGAATGTGTGTCCAGGGGGTTGCTCGATCACGATCACAACAGTGGCACTGTTGCTCCTGCGACCTGTTCTGTACACCTCTGATACACCGAGCAGGCCGACCGCATCGTTTCGAGTCCCACCCAACCTACCGCTTTATTATGTCATGATCTTCATCTACCCTTCCGAGCTTTCATGCCACTTCCCACACGCAACGGTGTCAGGTGACATCGTCAACAAGCAGGCGTCGCAAGTTCCGCCTGCGAAACGTGAAACTGTCTGGCCGCCTGGCTAAACGAGCCTTACGTACACATCAATACTGCGGCGAAGGAGCTGTATTCTCGTCATCGCCCTGAGAGTCTGAGACTACCGCCTGGTAAGGTGATGTATGTACCTTTATGTGTGGTTCGGTCACACCCAATCAAATCCGTGTCGATCGCCGAATCCGCCGCCTCATCCGGTCCAATAACTCTTCACGGTCGCTTGTGCTCACCCACTGATCAGCATCGACATCCATACGGGAGACCGCCAGAAAGTGTCATCTGCACAGTGGCCTTGATGCTGCAGATGCTGGTCCGCATCCGCTTGACTCGTGTACTACTCCTCAAGTTCCTTTTGCGTGGCACAGCGCGTCTCGGAGCCTTTTCCATATGTCGGACAGAAGGGTTATTACGAGGATTTCATACGTCGTCCTTTGGCCAGGTTTACTGTTCTGTCACCAAGAGTTAACAATCGTCTAAAGCTACCGCTCGAGAAAGGCGTGAGCCCGATACTGCACTTGTAAAGTATATTTCTGCCATGTCTTGAAACCATTGGCCATAATACATACCATGGGCGCAGATCAAATGCTCACCGGCTATCGGCACTCTGGTGTCGGATCCGTCTCGTCTCGCAAGATGCTCAGGCCTCACATGGCAACTCGGATATGCAGCAATGCGCGCCAAGACAGTTTATCAGCGAACATTCCCCTGCTTCGTCTTACAGGAGATCTCAATTCAAGAATATACCTAGACATAAACACTGGACGGCACCTGCACAGAAGAGAGAAGACATGTCGGATATCAAAATGCTTCAATCTGCCGCAGTCCAGTGAGTCCACTTCGTGTCTACGGAATTTACTGCTCAGGGATTCTTGGCACCCATCGCAGATCTTCATCGAAGGATTTGGGGCGGTTTGCTCCGGCAAATCGTCGATCTCGGCTTCAACACCCTAGTTGAGTGCTTCCGTGCCCAGGGAACAATCTCGATGACAGTGTCGCAAGAACTTGAATCCGATACCGACGATGAGGAAGCAGTGTTGAGGCTGCCAACTCGGTAAACGAAGGTCGAAAGGCACGTCACCGATGTGGCGCAAGACAAGTACCCCTGAGATTCATCCAAAATAATAGTTCGACATCCCGTAGAGCATGCCGACCCAAAGTTGCTGCGAAGCCAACAAGACAAGAGAGAAGCTGACCGCCCTTGTACGCAATGTAACAGCAATCAATGCATTACTGAAATTTTGGATTACAAGTGTTTGTCGATATGGGACTTTCGGTTCCATATAGTCCGACATCGCACCTTGTCCACACTACGTGCCGAACCTTAGGATGATAAGGCTTGCAGCTACGGTGCCAATTGATCACCTCGAGCTCTCTCCAAACTGGTGGTTAAAGTACCGGTAAGCTTGTTGCGGCGGGCTGTATCTTGGACTGGACCTGTGGCAGAGGAGTAATCGCTGCTCGCTTGCTGCCGGCGATTACCTAGTTATGCACAGGACGCAAGTATACAAAGTACCCGTGATACTCCGCGTTACTGCATGTCTGGCTTGAACTGTCGCTCTATGAATATGAGCCAGATGTTCGACATAACGTTTGCGGACGTTTGCAGACATCAATGTCAGACTGGAAGACAAAAACTCGAATTAAAGCAGGCATTCTAGAGGGTATTAGAAGACAAAATGTGGCAGCTCAAAGAGCCAGCGTCGCCGATCGCGCGAGGAACGAGGAGACCTCGATCCGGCAACTCGCTCTCGCAAGCAGCGGCCTAGCATCAAGCAGTACGTCCAACGCATACACAGGTCTCCCGCAAAGCAACAAATAACACGAACCGAACCAATTCACTCGCCGAGCAACGTCTCCTTGCCCTGATTCTTCAGATCTGGGCCCTTGCCACCGTACTCGGCAGGCAACCTGTCGCCGAGATCCTTGACCTTGCTAGCGGCAAACTCGCGCGCCAGATTAGCTCCGTTGGACATGGGGTGGAACTTCTTGATGGTCTTTGGCGCGACGAAGAGCTTCATGAAGGCGTACACGAACCCCATGACGGCCGGGACGTTGACGAAGAACTTCTCCTTCAGGAGCTCCGGGTAGTTCTGGGCGAAGATCTTGATGGTCTCGGAGCTGGCGGCCTTGACGTGCGGCGACTGGCGCAGGAAGCTGATGGACTTGTAGTCGTGGACCTGGGTGATCTTGTAGGGGTCGTAGTCAGCTGTGATGGGCTTGGTGGCGCTCGAGAGGGAGAGCTCGGAAAGGGCCAGCTCCATGATGGCCACGCGCCACTCGATGAACCTGTCGGGTACGTCAGTAGGAATTCGGGCTTGGCATGGCAGTGGAGGTGGACTTACTGCTCGAGGTTTCCGAACGTCTGGTCGATGGACTCGACTGCGCCGTAGATGTTCCAGTTGAAGACCTCCTTGAGCTCCGGGTCGGCCGCGGCGTCGCCGGCGACGTACGTCGTGACGTAGCCCAAGCTGCCGAACTTGGTCTTGTCGAACGCCTTCTTCAGCAGATCCAGCGGCTTCATCTTCTCTCGCCACTCCAGAGTCTTGATGAGCTGTTCCTTCGCCTTCGTAACGTCGCCATCGTTGGCGTTCAGGTACTTTTGCAGCACGATCTGGCTGGGGATGTGCGTGTCCGGATCGGCGAGAGTGACGCCCCAGATCTCGGGATGGCTACTCGCCTTGGAGGCTTCCCATAGCTGTGCGATTGGGCTCAGAGCGGGAGCTGCCTTCTCGGTGGTCTGCTCATCAGCGGGAGCTGTGACCGGAGCTTGCTCCGACGCCTCAGGACCCGCAACAGCTGCCTGCGCCTCCGGTGCGGCAGTGGGAGCAGCAGCGGGAGCAGCCGCAACAGCGGGCACTCCAGCCTCGGAAGCTTTTGGGTCTATCTCGCTCATTCTTGCAGTTGGTATACGTGCAGGTAAGGCAGATTATCACCCAGCGAGAGCTGTCGAAATCAGAAATAATGACCGAGTCCTGGTTGCAAAACTCACAAGGTGTCGTTTAAATTGAGTTGCCGCGTGTTTGATGTGTCAAGTCAGATAGATGTGGGGTTCGTAGCCAAATGTTGCCAAAGCTCGCCAAGTTTACGGCAATTGGCAGCTGTCATGGAAAACGACAGAACCATCCGGAGATACGATCGGAGATCCAAACCCATCGCCTTGAACACGAATGCGCCCAATTGCGCAGACGCTCTTGAACAAAGCACACAACATGAAAGCAGGCGTCGACAGTAGACAGACGATAATTCTACGCGGCATATCCAACTCGACCAAACGTGCCAATGTTCAACAGATTGATTACCATGGCGATCAAGACCTGCATCTGAAGACAGTCATCTCAATCGAATGTACTTTCTAAAGAGTCCAATCTCCCAAACGAGCACACCAAAGGGGAATCTCTCTGGCTCGAGTTTCAATGCCACTTATCTTGGCCGCAATGATGGATTCAAGTCCAACCGACTTCTCCGTACACGTCCCAGATAACTCGGACGGGGGTCGACGATCGTTGTTTCTTTATGCCCAATATCTAGAAGCACGGAAGCACGACCAAACAGGAAGCAAACTCGGAATGAGAGCCATCTGGGCTCAGGTCACTGAGAGCGATTTGGACCGGTTGTACCATCATGCGCTCCTGGGTGGCTGCCGACTGGAGTATCTTCAGAAGCCCAAAGTGCATAAATACCAGAGCCCTCGCCTTACAGAGGTGCACCTTGGGCCATCAGCTCTCCACAGTAATATCCGAGCATACACATCTTGTTGGGTCGTCTGATACAGTATGGCGGAACCAGCCCCCCTTAGACTCGGTCTGGAGATCGAAGCGGTCTTTGTCCCGAAGAATTTGAGCCCTGGCAAGGAGGCGTTGAACCCAGGCCACTTTGCACTCTTCCTCGCGGAGGGCTTTTCAGGCACTCCAGGGATGCATTCTAACTATCCCCTCGATCTGAACCATCCCGTCAATCTTTGGAACGGCCCCAAATACGTGGAGTGGGAGATTGTCAAAGACTCGACGATGAGGCAGGACGAAACCAACAAAACATGTAAGTTCTTCTTCTATATGGATGACTTCTGATCTCGCATCCCCTTCTGACAAATTTGATCGAGACCCCCTGGAGATCACGTCCCCAATCTTGACTTTCGACAAGGAGGGAAATTGGCGCCGACAGGTCAAAGAAGTCTTCGCTCACCTCGAGGCGAAGTGTAAGACGATCAAGACCAACAAAAGCTGTGGCTTCCACGTGCACCTATCTCCTGGTGACGGTAGCATGTGGAGGCTTGATGAACTAAAGCGGATTGCTTTCGCCATCTATTACTTCGAGCAAGCTTTCATGGCGTTGCTTCCCGAATCGCGCCGTATATCCGTCTACGTCGCCCAGAAGCCTAGCGACAATCCAAAATTTCGGGGATCGTCGACCGAGAAGTGTTAGGAACTCATCCGCGATACGACGGGCCTCGAGAAACTTGTAGATCTCTTGAGATATGGGGACGTGGATGTCAATGAGCACGGCGGTTGGAAATTTGTAAACCTTTTGCCTGCGAACAATTCGGACATCTTGAAATCAACTGGTGCTACCATCGAATGGCGGCAGCCTCCTGGCGTTACCACGGCTGCGGAATGCTTCGTCTGGACTGAGTTCGTCGTTGCATTTGTTCAGGCCGCACGCTACTGGTCAAAGATTGGAGAGGAAATCTATGGCTACTCGAGAGATGTGGAAGGATTGAAGAAGTTTGTCATGGACCGTGGCCGGTACCCCGGCCGTAACATGGCATATCTGGAGACAGTATTCGAGGGAAAGTCGGGCGCAGTCAAGGTCGTTAAGCCCAAGCGACCAGTGCGGTATCAACTTGAGGAGTTCGACGCTGAGGGTGATGACCCAGGGAGAATCTCTGATGCTCTGCTTGACAGACTACAAGATCTCTGAGAGCCACAGCTAGACCGAGATTTCGGCAGTTAGCTTGAGCCTCAAAGGATTTTTTTTTTTTTTTTTTTTTTTTTTGGAAGGGTAGGAGAACCTGCCATATTGGCTTGGTTCAGCCACTATAACCATTTGTTGCCTTATACCAGCCGTGACTCTCTGCCACCGTATGAAGTAGGGACACAATGAATCTATGTATTTCATTGGGCAAGAATTTGCAACCAGATAGAGTACTAGGCTATATCGAGAGGATGGACACTGGTAATGAGCAACCTGCCGGACACAAGCGAACATCTTAGTATTGATTTGTCTCTCTATATACTCTCTCAATTTAACGACATGCGTCATACATGTATGTACCATACCGTCAACTCTCTTTCACCTATTTACAACGCGCCGAAATGAATCGAGTGCTGGGGAAGCTTCGGCGCCAAGTTCATTTCATGTTCAGGAGCAAATACCGCAAGCCAGCATACGCCTCCTCGCCACTGGGCAGTATCTGGTTCGCCGGAAGCACAAAGCCATAATTCCCGGTGTCTCGCAGTTCCGAAGTGAAGGTGTAATCGGACTTTACGACGTCATTGACGTAGTCAACGCTGCTGCCTGTGGCCTTGTAGATGGTAGAGCAGATCGGACCGTAGTCGAAGCTGGTGCCATGGACGGCCTTGATGGCAGCTACGGCGCCCTTGGCCAGTGCCTGTAGCTCGTTGTTGTTTGCTGTCACTGCAGTGCACGAGTAGCCATATGCTTTGTCGCAGACTGGTTAGCTTATGAAGCTGTCCTTGCGTTGGGAAGGAACCTTACGTGTCATGAAAAGCTGAGAATACGAGTGATAGTCGATGAACAGCTTCAGCCCCTGTGCGGTCTTGATCTTCTGCAGCCAGGCAGACAGCGCCTGTGTCTCTGGAGCATCACCCTGAGATTTGCCCTTGAAATCCTCGGCGCAGGGGTCCGTCGACGCACCACCCGTGACGGACCACTGATATGGCCAGTTACGGTTGATGTCATGGCCAAGACAAGTGCTACCTGAGGTTGTTTGACGGTTCTTGCGCCACAGTCTGTTGCTAGACTGAGTGTAAAGGAATCCTATGAATGGGAATGGTCAGGCTTTCCTTAGCTGAGAAACAAACAGAGAGGGCTTACCATCTGGATTGACAACGGGGAAGACGTAGAAGTCGTATTTGTCGATGAAGCCTTTGATCTCGGATGATGTCGCGTAGTTCGACAGGAGGTTGTAGGCGAAGTACTCGACAACCATCGTGGAGATCCATTCCCGGGCGTGGACGGTGCCGTGGAAGACAATAGCTGGCTTCACGCTCTTGCCCGAGCTTCCCCAGAAGTGGATGCCCGTAATTGCGTTGCCGTTCAAGGAGTTTCCTGCCGTCACGATCTCCGAGTTTGACGGAGACAGGGCAACCAAGTCCTTCAGAAACTGGATATGGTCGGCATACGCGTGATACGAATTGAACCACGTGCTGTTGGCAGAACCCGCTGGTATAACACATTAGCGATCTCGCACGTAGAAGTTGTAAGAACTATGAACGTCACGCACCTGCATAAGTGTGGAAGTTTGACTCTTCGGCAATAGATGCGCCAAGGTCCTCGTGCATCGTCACCGCGTCCAAGCCTATGATCTTGCCAGTGAAAGCATCGATCTTCGTAGGCGGGACGACAATGTCAGCGAAGGCCCCTGCTCGCGGCGCTCCTTTCCAGGTACTCAAGCCAAGGCTTGAGACCACATCGTTAACCTTGGCAACCTGGTCACCGACAGCTACACGGAACACCTTGTAGCCATCGTAGGATACCTTTTCCGGCTTCGTAACGGCGGCTGCCAAAGCGAGAGAAAGGTAGACTGGGAGAAAGGCCAGATACCTCATATCGGCAACGTTCGAAAGTTTACCCGGTGGCTCGATATAAGCGATCCGCCGAATGTCTCGATTGCCACGCTGTTTTCAAGGTCGGTCACTGCGGTTTTATACAAAACGCGCAACCGAGAGACCAGGAATGGCATGGCCCTTTGTTTCCAAAGAGATCTTCTAGAACGAAGTTATCTGTACAGTAGCATGTGTGCCTTGGTACGGTAACATGGCGAATCTGCATCAACCTTCCAGTTTGGGCCGTTGCATCGCTCCGGTACGACGTGAGGGTCAAAGGTCGACATGCAATCTTGGTTGGCCACCCACGGCAGTTGCACTCTAAACTCCCGAAACAACCAATCCTAGCGCTCTGTCGCATATTGATCGAAACACATGCGTCGCTAATATGCAGCCTCTCCGTCCGCTATCTCAGATGCCGGACCAGGATATCGTGCCCGCCTGCCAAGATCGACCTGCCTTATTTAGATCTAGACTTCGACAAGCTAATCACCTGCGACATCCACGTCGTGGACAATTTTTGGATGACGCGATTTGCAAATGGTCAGCGACGTAGGATCCGGGCAAAAACAGATGTACTGACACCCAAACATTCGCTAATATTGAGCTCCCTTTTCTGGCAAGGCGAGAGCTGAACCAGTTGCTTCCTGGCACACGCTGTGTCGGCAACTCTTGAGCCAGGTTTGGGTAGCGACACTACTACCGACCGCAGCGAGCATTCTGTCTTCCAGCACATTTGCTGTCGATTTGATCGTGGGATGAAGTGATGTTGTGGCGGATGCCGAGACGGAGGAATGAACTATAACAGCAAGTCGTATACTCTGCCATATTCTTCTGACCGAGTATACAGATATCAGAGATACCAGATCGAACCCCAAGTTCGGCATGGTTGCTTTATGCTGCTGTCGGGTTCAAGTCATAGCGTGAGTCATATCTTGAATCAACTTGGACCTCATACTCTCATAGCAAAATGACTGCACAAAGCACGTATCGTTATAGAGTCATATTGGCACCGCTACCTGATTCCCAACATTGGCCACCACTGTTTTCGGTTCGCCGCCCAAGCACCAACAAGTTCCAGGTGTCTGTGTCCCTGTTCCAGCTACGTTATACGTACATCCAACGTCCGTCCGCTTCTGGAAATAATTCATGCTATTGCACAGGTTCAAGCAATCGTCAAATGACGGCATTACCGCCGAAGACAGGTCCTCCTTAGCTCCGCCAAAGTCGCTGTCGCACAATATCCGATACGAGACAGTCCCCAGGGTCGGTTCCACGACAGTATTATTGCCCTGTGGACAAGCTGATATCACAGTCGGGCTTGTTGAAGATGCGCTAGTCGTCTTCGAACTCGCTGGCGGACTTTGTGAGGCGGAGGTCGAGCTCGCTGTCGGCGTTGCACCTGGCGCTGTTGTAGTCATCATGACCGTGACAACTGCGACGGTCGCGGACGACGATAGAGGTCCTTCAGGGGCGGTGCTAGGACCTGCAAGACGTAAGATATCTGGTGTAGCACGTCGAATCCAGAGAACATACCAGCCCCCTTGCTACTCTGGGCTTTACTCAGCCCGACCCCCAGGCCAACCGGCACTCCCACAGCGATAATGCTCAGCGCCGCGAGCGCCGCGACAAGCCAAAACGTCACCTTCCGAAAGCCGAGTACCTTTAGTTCCTGTGGTGCCGATTTCCGGTCCTGCTGTGTAAAATGGCTGTGGTTTTGATACTGAGGGTAGAACACCGGTTCCAATCCTGGCTGGACGACCTCCAGACCGTGCATGGAGTAGTGCACCACCTCCTTTGTTGAGTGGGACATCTTGTTCTTGTCATAACAAGGCGATCAAATTCCTCGGTGTCTTGGGACAGTAACACATCATGTTCAGAATGAAGTCTTCAGAACCGGGTCTGCTTGAACTCACGGCTGCGCATCCACAGTTATAAGCTTCTCGCACCAACAGATAATCTGCCTTGCTACTCCGGGGAAAGGCCCAAGCGGCAATCTATTTCAGTCATTGGACGCGACCAGTTTTGCAAGGTTTGCAAAACCCTCAATCGTCTGGGTGTCGACTCAGCTTGAGCATGCAAGGGGCAGGAAGTTCTTTGCTGATTGGTTGGTTTGCTGACCTGGAACCAACAGCCACAAGTTCGAACGCTGGCCATGGTCGATGGCCAGCGCTAATAAGCGCCGGCACGTTGTCGCGGGTAATGAGCTGGCCCGAGGGCTTAAACAAACGTCAGTGTCGCTTAGGAGGTCTATGGTCGAATGAGGCGGTGATTACGTGCGAATCCAGACAGTATTCATCAATGAACAATCGACGATAGCTCAAGTTTGTTCAAAAGACTCTCTTTAGTCTGCTTTTGACTACCAAAAATGCACTTCAGATACCAAAAAGTGATGCAGTTGCAGAGGTGGCTGAGGTCAGAAATCCAAGTTGTCAGATCTCAATTCCAACAAGGGGAGAATGATACCTTGGCAAAAGTACCAGACCCATTCAGCATCGCCATAAACCTGCTCAGGCCTCACCAGCTGCTAAGTTCCATGTCCCGGCCCATCAACGCCAAGGGTTTTCCCGTCTCAACTCCATCAGCATGGTAAGTTGCTGTTCGTCCACCTTGTCCTTTTGATTCCCTGCCCATTTATCGCTATCAGGGACAGGATCAAATCTTCCGGTCTTGCCCGTAAAGACGGGTTCCAAGTATCGTGGATTGCTGGCGCGTTCGTCCATGAATTCCTTGATGAACTGCTGGAGGTACTCCACTGTCCGCTTCTCCTTGTCCATGAGAGCCTGGTGGGCGCCGTGCTGTCGTGCCGCATGTATGAAATTGAGGCCCAGCTCCGACCACATCAGGCATGCCTCGGCCGTCGTCACGCCTGGTGGCAGGCGCCACTCGATGGTATACCCGGTCCAGTGCTCTGGTTCATCGGAGGACGCCAACATGTTGCGGAAGTTCCAGGACCAGAATCGCCCAGCCACTCCATCTGGCGACATGAATTCGATCAGTTTCTCCCGGTCCATACTATTGATGCGCTGCCAACACTTCAGGGGCTCTTTCTTTGTCAATTGATTTTCAAGCCCACTGCTGCTGGCGCACACATTGTCCCGCCGCGACTCCGGAACCAGTCTCAGCAAGGCACCTTCGAAGAACAATGTCGCGTGGCAGATTTCCCGGAGTTCATCATCCGTCCAGTGCTTGCCCGAACCAGGAGAGAAGTGTGCATGAGTTCCGCAGCTGATATTTGTGTCGATTTCCGCAATTGACTCGACGCTGCGGAAGGCCTTCCGGATATGGTCCCGCCAACGACCCTCCTGGTCAAAAGAGAAGATAGGGGATACAAGCTCCATGGGGTCTAGAAAGACACGCATTAGAGTCATGGATCCTATTTACCCTAGTATATGCATCGGTTAGGGTGCACTTACAATCGCCCTCCTTGTTGTTCACTATGGTTCCGTCTTTGACCAGACCCCATTTTTTATATCCCCCTTTTTTGAGGATCGTTCCTGGGTTTTCGGGGAGAGCCTTCATTCTCAGGTCGGTACTTGTGTTGAACTCCTTGTTATGGTGATCGGCGATAATGGTTGCGAGATCAAATCGTTTCATGTTAGGGTTGGGTTTCTTGGGAACAAGTACCACCTCGACCTCCACGCCGAATCTCAAGAGTGGTTCTCCGGACATGACGGCTAGACAGTAGCGTACTATGGACTCTTGCTTGATATCTGATGCTCTACAGAACCCTGGACTGAGAATGTTTGCTGGAGAGGCGTGGTTTATATATGTCTTGGCGCTTCAGCCACATGATGACTATGTTATGTTGTACATCTAATCACCAGGCGTTTGGCGATGTGTAGGAGATATGAATAGACAGGCGTAAAACTGACTCGTCTGGATGGTATTCATCGTTGACGATGCACACACAGAGTCGTAGGCATGGCACGCCAACCGACTTGACAACGGTACGATCGTTACATTCGTTGTAACTCAGGCGTCACTTGTGGCACCTTGTCAGGAACGGACGTAACCCGCTTGGATTTGAAAGCCACTATGGTATTAATGGACAGGAGACACATGATGATATTGATGGATAGGAGACACAGTGGGTTCGATATCTGATGTTCTTCATTGCAATGACCGAAATTGTCTTCGAGTCGCCAGACAACTATCGCCCCTGAATCGCACCATCAAAACCAAAATTGTCCAAAAATTTAACATTTGCCAACTAAGTACTTCGTCATCTAACATCTAATAGAAAAGATATCAGGTACTCCTCACCCATCGACGGAACGCGAATCCATAACGGCCCGACGGGCGGATTCCATGGGTGCCCGAAGCAGAGCCTCAAGCGCCAAAAGATTCACGATGGCAGCGCCAAGTTACTGAGGCTAGACAGCTTAACATGATCCTTGACGCATTGGGGCATGAATGGTATGGATGAGGGCTCAAACAGCTCTTGGAGAGACGCCATATGTCTAGGTCCGAAGGGCTCGTCCGGCCAAGGGTTGCGGAGGGCGGACGCGCTGTGGTCGGTAAGGCTACAAAACACAGGTTCCATGGAGTTTGGAAATACCTAGTATCAAGTACCAGAAGACTACGAGTGACGAGAACCACGGATGAAGGAGACGACGAATGACGGGGCCTGCGAATGACGCTTGGAATTTACGAGTAGGTATGCATCGTTTATTTGATCAACCCCCCCACTGTCTGTACTGAGAGACTGGCAACTCCTGCGTTGGCATTGAATTCCCGTGCACCTCCCTGACGGGTCTATCTGTTTGCAGTTCCAGTCGATATCCCGGAATGACGGTTTCGATCTGAGGCGCGCTGTTGCTTCTCGGTACCGCAAGTGTGAACTGGGCGCTATTGAGGTCTCGTGGTGCGGGAGATACTATTGGCGCTGAGAAACCTGCGAAAGTCTCTGATGTGAATCGAGCGCTCTGGGAATCATGTAATGCAGAGGTCATTGTTAGCCCTCCAACTTCAGCGGTCATCGGCGACCTGTGAGCATTGCGAGGTCCAGGAGTCGTAGATGGCACTGGAAATGTTGCAAAGGTTTGCGACTGTCTCAACGACGGAACGGAGAGGACCGATGATCTCGGCGAGGTGGGCGACTCGACTCTCCCGGGCCGAAAGGCATCGGCCAGGCGGATAAGCTCGAGGTTTCTCTCTCTTGTCTTTTCCGATCGCCGGAGATGACATTTCAGCAAGGCGGTGTCAAATCTTTCTGTCTCCGTTGGATCTTTGAACTTGAACAAGAGACGTTCGCATTTTCGCGTCGCCGTATTTGGGAGGTTGGGTGCCGCCATGGAGCATAGGTTCCAGGCTTTCAGGCCGTCGCCATTCCGGTTTGCCGTGGTCACATACACTTCTATGGGATCGTCCTGTCGAGAACTTCGCATACCCAGCCAGCTGTCCATGAGAAGGGCCGGGGACGTCTCAATTTGTGTCACTACAACTGTGAGCTCGGGACTTGACATTGCTGAAACTCTGGCAGAAGCTTACCATCCATGCTAAGCATCGTGTTTCGATCTGACTCTTGGAGAAACAATACCAGGAGTGGCGGAGGATTGAGATCTGACACGACCGCTTGTCTTCTGGTGCTGTGGTCTGTCTGTACCGTGACAGCATCTGACATGCTGAGTTCACTTGGCGCTAAGGAAGATGTCGGCGTGCGGCTTTGGCTTGACCGTGTGGTCGTCGGAGATAGCTTTGTGACACCGCGGGTCTCATCTGGCCATTCCCAGAGCTGGATCTCTGCCATACCGTGATGCTCGGATTTGCCACGGAATTTTCTCTTACTCCCCTTCAATCTTGCGAGCGTCTCTGCGTCGTGGAAGCTGTCCGTGACCTCGTATCCGGTGAAGAACCGCTGCAGTTCGAGCACATCTCGTCTGTTGGCGAAGGAGAACACCAGTGGAGTGCCGTCGCAGATGACCTCGATGACCCATTCCAGCTGAGTCTTCTGTTTCAGGGTGTAGAGAGGTACGGCGATGTCTCGTTGGAGGTTAAACTTGTGGTTAAAGTGATGAGTGTGGGAGGTGGTTGTGGTTGAAGACACGACCTTCTCCGTCAAGCGCAGACTCTCAGCATCAGCATTATCTCGGTAGACCAAGAGATTCCTTGTGTGCACTTCGGACGTCGGAACTAGAGACAAAGCCGTCAAGGGCAGCCCTGCATCCAGTTCACACAACATCCTTTGATCGTGCTTTGCGGTGGGTCATGGTGCGGAGCATTCGACAGGAGAAAAGGTCTGTAAATGTGACCTTTTTTCCAAACTGTCAATCGAAGAGCGAAGTTGAGGTCATGGTTGTCATATGGTGGCGTCTGTTTGAGTGCCCGAGCGATTTCCAAGAATGTTTGGTTCGCGCCATGGCTGCTCAGCCCCCCCCCAAACTAAGGTTGGCATCCTACGTGGCTGCAGCTAGGTGCCTGTAATTAGCATAATTGTTCTGGCGAGGCTCTGAGGTCGTGGGGAGTACAAACATTGCCATTAGCAATGCATTGAAACGCCTCATCGTCACGATTGGCCACGAAAGACGCTAGCGACTACCATTTCCCGCCTCCTAGGCAGATTTCAGCTTCACTCACTTCAATACACTTGGCATTCTCTCCAATCTACCAGGAAATCAGCAGGATCCAGCTTTTAGCCTGCCTGGCCCTGTGCGCGTGCGCAATGCGCAACCCTTTGGCATTGGTTACTCCCTGTCGACACGCTGCCCAGGTCTCATTTTGCCCGGCCTGGTCTAAGTCTAGCTCTGCCATGGACTGGGAACACTTAAGCTGTGGAGTCTTTGTAATGCAGACTGTACGCCCGGCTGGCTCACAGCCTGCCGCAATCTATGCAGCCACGACTTGCCCTAGTGCTGGAGGGAGACCAGCCGACGTACTAGTATGTCGTGGTGCGCATATCTCTCTTCATGGATCCCAGGACGGAGGCTGCCAACCGCCTCCCCAACGAAAACGGAGCGTTGCGGTGTTTCTCATTTTGCTTCCTTTCTCCTACGAGCAGTTCTTGAGTTGCCTTGACTCGAACGACAGTCGCACACCATACTCGTAGACGAGATGGCCGATTCTTCAGCTGCCGCCAAATTCTCCCGCGCAGATCTCAACCCATCAGATACCCAGCGCTTCAACACCGAGACCACAGACGAGCTCCGGAGACGCATCCGAGATGTTGACCGCCAGAATCAGGTACAATCCCGAATGTTGCAGGAACCCATATGCGTTATGGAACACTAACAAGTCGCCAGCGCTTCCACATTGCTCCGACAAGCAAGCAACTCCTTGGATCGTGGTCTGTTGTCGGCTTGATCTTAAACCGAACAATAGGTAGCGGCATCTTCACCCAGCCTGTCAATGTGTTGGAATACACCGGCAGCTCAGGAGCCGCAATACTAGTTTGGATCTATGCCTGTGTCATTGTGCTATGCATCACAGCCTGCTGGCTCGAACTGGGCTTGAACGTCCCTTTCTACAGCATCGTTTACAATGGGATCCGGAAGAGGCTTTCGACACCAAGGAGTGGCGGAGACAAGAACTATGTAAGGCACTACATCCACTGCGATCATTGGGCCTATCTGAACTGACCTGCTGCAGTTGGAATACATATACCGCGCACCGGATCTGTTCATCACATGTTTCTTCAGCATACCATTCATCGTCTTCGGAAACATGGCTGGCAACGCGATCCAGTTCGGCGTCCTCATGATGGTCGTGGTTGACCCGACATGCCAGGACGACCAATGCAGGGACCGCGGCAAGGTCGTTGGGTGGGCAATATTCGTTTTGACTGCCTGTGCCCTTATCAACGTCATCACAAGAGAGTTCTCAATCCGGCTGAACAACGTCTTTGCTCTCCTAAAGGTCGCATATTTGGTCACTACGACTTTTCTTGGCATCATCTACGGCTCCATCCACGGCGATGGATGCAAGCAGATCAGTATGGAGAACACCGGAAACGGCGGAAGCTTTGGCGACATTATAACGGCTCTATTCTTTGCCATGTATCCGCTGGGTGGTTACAAGCAGCCCTTCTACGTACTGGCCGAAGTCGCGCAGCCGAGACGCAACTTCGCCAAGGCTGTGACCTGGACAATGGTCGGACTTCTGTTCCTCTACCCGCTCGTCAACGTCAGCTACATGTGTGTTGCGCCGTATAGCGGCAACGACTCTCTACCGGATAACATGGCCCTGGTCATGTTCGCGCGCCTGGCTGGGGCCCCGGTGACGAACCTCAACAACCCCAACAGCACAGGTCTCATGCGCGCAGCTGCCGCCATCTTAGCCTTCTTCATCTTTGGTAACATTATGGCTCAGACGTTCACAGGCTCTAGAGTGAAGCAAGAAATCGCAAAGGAAGGCATCCTACCGTGGTCACACCAACTCTCAGCAGACAGCAAGACCTTGGTGGCCAAGCTCGCGACATCTAACAACCATCTCTCCGCCATCGACAATATCGAAGGTCATGCAGAACAAACACCTATCATGGCAACCCTTCTGCACTGGTCCTTGGCTGTTCTTCTCGTCTCCGTAGTTGGAGGAGTACTTCCCCCCACCAAGGCATACAAGGCGCTCACCTACACGAAAGCCTACACGATCATCGGCGTCATGGGTCTGCTCACATGCGGGGGCCTTCTATACCTGAAAGTCGACTCGGCGCTGGGCAAGAACAGCCGAAGAAAGTGGTCAGCGAAGGCAACCTGGAAGGGCGGATTTGGCCCCATGCCTGCGATCTTCGCCACCTTGTCGCTGGCCATGGTGCTTTTTGGCTCATTTGCGCCGCCATCAAACCAGAGCAGTGTTAACACCATACGGTGGTGGATCTTACCAACCGTCAGCTGGGCTGTCTGCTCGCTAGGAGTGGCCTGGTGGCTTGGGTTGCAGATTGTACAGTGGAACAGAGGCGAGAAGCTCGTTAGGGAGAGGATACCGTTTATCGAGATTGATGGAGCCGGAGACCCGGTCCAGAAGGTCGAGCAGGTCATGTGGAGCTGGGTTCCGTATAAGATCCTTACCAGAGGGGGGTTGAACTCTTATGTTTAGCTATTTTGTCACCTCTTTATCTTTTTCGAACCCACGAGGATATGTAGGAAAGAAGCTGAATGAACGCAAAGACTAGCTAGAAAGGGAAAAAAGTCTAAAAAAGAAATAACTCTCCAATGAGTCGACCCCAAAACCTCAAGGTGAGGTGAAGCTTTCCTTGCAGTCTCGGGAGCTCCATCCTAGGCCGCTAGATCAGGAGCACCTTCGATCACTGAGCTACACCACCCCTTCAGGTTGCAGGTGTG
Organism: Coniochaeta sp. PK30-01; assembly: GCA_023628855.1. Lineage (NCBI taxonomy): Eukaryota > Fungi > Ascomycota > Sordariomycetes > Coniochaetales > Coniochaetaceae > Coniochaeta > Coniochaeta sp. PK30-01. The sequence goes on along the minus strand of JAMAJW010000013.1, from coordinate 377,308 downwards.
TGGTTTGACCATAAATTTCACCATATACCCTGTGGCTTGCGCATCTGGGTACTGATTCCCCTCGTTCGAATCACTAACTACCTAGTACCATATCCTACTTATTCCCATTATAAGGACGCTACTAGTAGGCTGTCATTTCACTAGGTCTTCTGAAGCAAGCATCTTCATGTGTCTTATGTATATAGTACGACTCTGCTTGATTTCAATAGTAAGTAACCTGTGAAGATTAAGCCCAGCAGTCTTGGCCCTTCACTTAGCTACGAACTATCACCAAACATGTCGAACAAATCACCGTTCTGTCACTGTGTCTTCACTACCTCATATAACTGCTCAGGTTCTAGACTTTATCTTATCTGTGCAACTACTTGCTGGAAAGAATGCCCCTTGCTGTGATAATCTCTCGTCTTTAACATTAACACATTTTCTGGAAAAGCATAACTTAAGGGCAACGCGATCAACTTAGCCCAAAGCATTCTCGGATCAACGCGCCCTCCACCTCCATAACTTGACTCGTTTATCCCATCTGAGAGTATCACCAGAACCTTCCTTTAATAATTTCATCCATCCAGCATTATCTGCGTTATCATCGTTCATCGGCCCTCTCACATCCTTGTCCCCCCTTTATCATCTCAACTAGCAAAAGATAAAGATGTCGTACCAGCCATCGTCCTTCGGCCATAATCTGCCCAAGATGGGCTTCATCTACGATGACACCAAGCGACCGTTCTCCGACACCGAATCAAGCCGCAAAGTCGCGCTCGCCATACAGACAGCCTCACACGCGACACGCCTCAACCCCAAGGACGTCGACCGTTGCATCGCTTATCTTTTCTCTTTCGCAGCAGACATGGCACATTCCAGACATAGCTATGGAGACAACTTCTGGAAGGTTTTGACCAAGCGAATCATCTGGACACGGGTGACCAAAACCATCACGCCGGCCATCATCGACGAGCTTACCAGGTACATCATGGAGGCCAGACTCAGATGGATAGCACACGGCCCCAAGCTAGACTTCAGCCAGCTCGGCACCACAGCCGTCGCTGTTGACCGGTTCTTCGAGAACCTGAAGGAGGTCAAGGCCGACGACCAGGGTGAGGAGGCGGAGCCGACCGCGGCGGACAAGGGCGATCTGCCACGAGCCAAGAAGCAGCAGCTCTACGGCAAATACACTGTCTCCATGTTCGGAGACATGGAGGACACGGCCCACGATAAGGGCCAGAAGCGCATCGACGAGGACTTGGAGAAGCTGGCCGAGCAGTTTCGCGGGGTGGATCTTGGCATTGGTCGGGTTGGCCTAGTGCCCAAGCTGTCATAAATTGCATAGCCAAGACATGTAGCAGATGAGTGTGAGAGCCGTGGATGGACTGGTGTACACTAGGTATGGACGGCTGGGGATGCTATCATTATGTACACGGTGCCATTATGTAGGATACACGCAGAACTTACGTACAATGCAGGCCGAGAGCCTATACCGACATATCCAGTTGGCGGTGATGTTGACCTGTCCCATCTTAGCAGGACAGTGCTGGCTGTACTGATAGAGGCGAATCCAGCACACAATACATTGCGTATGACCTTCTACCTCCGATAAATGGTGTTCGCTCGGCATCGGGGTACAGCTGGATCTAGGACACCATGCTACGCAGAAATGGCATCGTTTGACATCGAGAGAACACCAGGGAACCACAAGCACTACATCATCCTGTATTGACTTACCATCACTGATATGCCAATTATAAACAATGACATGCTGGTGGGACAAGTCGTCGAGTCGGATGACTTGAACTCATCGGTCCAGATGATCGGTGGAAACGGCGAGGCCTTCATCATTTGTTTCAAGTTTATTTCCTGTATTGTTTTCCCGTATTGCGCTCGTGTGGCGCAGTACACCGGTCGCAACCTATTGTTTCCACCGCTTTCTTTCATTTCAAATACAATCTCTTCTTTCCCCGGAGCTATACGTAGCCATTTTCTCACCTTCCCGCTACTCCATCTCCCTTTCCCTCTGACGGGACGGTCGTCTTCACGCACGAATCTGCAGCGACCATGGCCCGACTCCAATAACAAGATGGCCTTATCAGTCTCACCACCTTGTCGGCTCCTAACAATCCCGGACGAGGAGGACTTGCTTGCCGCCGGCCTTATCGGCTTAGTTAGCCCCTCTGCTACCCGTCGCATCCACAAACGCCGGCTGAACCGCTCAAGTGACGAGTAAAACCAGAACATTCCAATTTGCGACGTATCGACACGGCAGGCAGATATCTGCAAGGTCTATCCCGAAATTCCGACCGACCTCATCTCTGAAGCCACTCTATGATATCTCAGCTATGACGCGAGCTTTGCCATTGTTTCATTAATACTTGATTGGATTTCACCGATAGCACCATCATGATAAGCTCGGTTGATCAGGTTGAGTCTTTTATCAAGCTCGTCAGTCGTGATAATCTCGTCGGGCTCGTGTCTTTCCGGCGGGTTGTCACAAAAACTCCAGATAACTGCCTTGTCGATACAGTTGAGGTTCTTTACCGCCTGGGCCACGTCCCTCGCGTGGATAGTGTCGTCATCCATGATGTGATGGAGAGCGACGAGTGTGCTTTGGAAAAGATGGGCATCTTGGAGCTTGCAACCTATCAAGACGTCATGCGAGGATAAGAATGGATTCGCACTCAATTCCTTTCCCAAACGGTATATCAATGCACCTTACGCTATACCATATATTGTCAAAGCACAATGAATAACTTTGCAAACTTGGGGAAATAAAGAAGCCCTAGGTTATTGGTTATGCAGCTTCAAAGCTCTCAATGGCGAGGCTAGAGCTACTGAAACAACATGGACGTCCCTCTTCAACAATCCTCATTTACATGGCCCATTATAAAGCACAGCATGCTCGGGAATCGAGTTGTTCACGAACGGTACTTGGACAAGCACTGTTGGCTCATTGCTGGGGAACTCGGTGTAATGACCCTTTATGTAGCTTGTTTTCTTCATATCGGCGGCTATGAGGACAGACGACTTGAGGGAACCGGGCACAATGTACGCGGTTGAAGACTCATAGGGTGATATTGTAGAAGCTGTGACAGAGAATGGAGTGATGGTCTCTGTAGAGGAGTTCGATGATACAGGCGATGGAGCTGTGATTCGGATAAGGCCGTTGAGTATCATAGACAGTCTGAAGGAACCCTTATCAGTCAAGAACTTGGGAGTACCTGATGGTGCTCATCTTACTGTACCGATGGTGCCCAAGCCTCTCCAACTGTTGTTCGCGGTTCAATGACTGACCACGTCGCCTTAGTGGTCCTTCCAAGCTCAAAGTTGAGAGCCGACATGGCCTCGACGGGGAGAGTTGACAACTTCCAGCATTCGAGGACAGAATACCCATTTCGCGAAGACAAAGCCGTGATTTCCAGTGACGATCCATTGCTCGTTGCGGAGACCAGCACCCCGGCGAAGACGGCTGCCAGGAAGTCTCGTCTCATGATTGCCACTTTCGAACGTGAAATGGAATGAGGATTTGAGTGATGGGGGACAAAGCGTTGATTTATGATATTTGTGCGCCCTTTCCGAAGTATGCTTGCGGATGTCCGGCCCAATAAGAGACAAGATAGCAGTAAACGACATCATCGAGTTACACAACGGCATTCTGCGCAAATTCCGACAGACTCTCCTCGTACTAATTCCTCCCCTCTCCTCCACCTTTTCCGTCACGACTCCGAACTTAGTAACCACAGCCGGCGCCAGAGCTCCCACGGTGTCCTGCCGCCTTGCGGTTTCCTTGACCTTGTCCTCGTAGTGGCGGGTCTCGCGAGATTGAGACACGATCTGAACTTCTTTGGGAAATAACGATCAGAGAGCTACCCTAACCGCGCGTTGTAGAAGACAAAGAAATGATGGTCGATGATAGTAGCTTCTACTACTTCTTTCGGGTCAGGAGACTACTCACGAGGTAGTACGCTGGTATTTCCTTTAGACAACAGACTAAACAAGCCAAATCTGATATCATGTGGTTATGCCCTTGTTGGTAAGAATATCTTTTGAAATCAATGTACGAATCGTTACCACGCGATCAATCCGACAGATGTCTGCTACAAGCGGAAGCCCAACCAGTTGACATCGTCAACGTCGAGTGGCTTCTGGCCGAGCTTTTTGGTCTTTGTAGCCTGATACTTGACGGCTGGCACGTGGTTCTTGATGGCTCCATTCTATGCCATACACATATTAGTGTCTCTTGTAGATGGAAGGATTTAGATGCACCGTAGATGAAACAGATGTGTAAGTTAGAGTAAACTTACGTCGCTCTCTCTCTTGATCCCTGGGCGGAAAACAGCCACGAAGGTTGCAGGCGCAGTGATGGCAGGACAGTAATGTCCCAAGCCAAGTCCTTCATCCGCGTTATGTAGCCGTTGATACCAAGAGCGCTGGCACATAGACGCCGAGTCGCAGTCATCTCAGTTTTTCGATTAAAGAACGGAGTCGGCTCTCGCCAAGGTAATTGACGGGGATCGAACCGTGGCGCCATGCACCTTATCCTTAGTCCAGAAGACAATCTGGCTGACGTCTTCCCAGAACTTGGCAATACCAGTCTGATCGATGCGATACGCTAGACCTTGTCTGGCGGCGATAGCAAAGACCTTAGTGGGGTGGTTGGTGACTATCACTCTGTACAGGCGTGCCACCGAAAGGAAAATGATGGGTATACCAGGCAAGAGCGATCAACAGGGAGATGAGAAACATATCAACTGATCTGAGGGAGACGGCGATCCTATAAGAGTGTCAATAAAGACGATGCACCAGGTTGGAGACATAACAGTGCAGCAGTACTCACATCCATTTTCGCCAGTACATGATGAGGCATTCATCATAGCATCTGCAACTATGCTTATCTCTTAGGCTGGGAACATGACGTGTCTATTTGGTCACAGCGAAGGCCAAGATGCCAAATTCTCGGATCCCACCATTAAGGTGCCAAATCTTTGATTGACCACCCATTTTGGGAGGCGGAAAATAGAAAACAGCAGAAGTTTGGAAGTCGGGACGACGAAGCTTGGGCAACGTTGATTTGATGGCACAAACTCAATCAGTGGGACAAGTCCGCTACCAAAATGGACTACGATGCGGTGTGAAGAAGATCAGGTCCGTAAAGAAGATTAGGTATGTGCAGAATGTAGGTAGGAAAGTAAAGTGAGAAAAGAAATGGTGAGTGGAAGTAAACTTCGACCACATAGAGCAAAGAGACAAGTCGTTCTTACCGCTTGAAGTCCGGGTCTTATTGACACTAAATTCACAAATAACAAAAGACAGTATCAATAGTGGTTGACGGATAGAATAAACCAAAAAGGCCTGACAAGGGTTTTCACGTAGTTGTCAAGAGCATTACCGATCGCGGTGTGGTGGGGGTAATCGTGTTAGACACAGGCGAGGATTTGCCGGTGAGGCCAGTGGCATTTGGTTAAGTATCTACAGGCGGTTTTCCTCGAATCGCACCGGCAACTCACCGTGAAGTCAACTACTCTCTCCATGGCTGATAACTACTTTGTTACCCCGCGAAAGATTTACTATCTTCTATGAACTCTTAACGCGTTACTCATCGTCGTACTGCTCAGCTCGCTTCATCCTTGTCAACTTATTCTTCCCTCTCGTCCTCTCTTCTCTTCTCTCAACCCCAATCTATTATCATCCATCACTTCATCTTGGGACGTATCATCAAGATAGTTCACAATCATAGCACTTAGTCAGCTATTGAGTGTTACATCCTTCACAATAGAGTACCAACCCGTTTTTGGTCGTTGTGTTCATCCCGACGTTGGTTGTATGCCTTCATCATCTACTACAGGTCTCTGTTACAAACTCCCGGCCACTCGAAAAAAGTCTAGTTATTCATTCATCGAACCCCATTAGTCCGCCTAGTTAGACCTCTCGTCGACTCTTCTGACGAAGAGGTTGAACATCCACTACCCATCTTCCCGTCATCGCCAGTTGTCCAAAGCTATCATCAAGTCATCCCACTCAGGATACACAATATCGGTACAAACACCTCAGTAAGATTCAGTATCAATGGCTCAAAATAATTCTCATCCAGTCAAGAGAAAGGTTTTCGCAAGCATATCTCCACCTCTCCTTTATTTATTAACTACACATATACTAACGATCTATCTACAAACAGGTGACGGCTGAAGCTTTTGATGCGGCGTCAAAGTGCCCAAGAATGGGAAATGGTGATGCCCATCCTAAAAGAGACAGCCTCCCCTCATTGGCTAATCATGGCAACGTGACCTGGGTTACCGACCGGGACGGCGACGTGGTGATGGGCGGCGCCCCCGACCCCGTCGCTCTATACAAGAGGAAAATATTGGTGCCAAAGGGCGCCAAATAGGGTGTTTCTTGCTGTGTCGGGCTTTAAGAGGAACTCGGGCTCATTGTCAAAGACCAGGACAAGACTATCGCGAACCTGGAGCAAGACCTCGCCGAAGTCTGCAAGCGTACGAGAAAGATCAGCAGACTCTTCGTGACCAGTTGAGGCCGTCCAGGATCAGGTTGAGCTCTTTGCTGGTAAGTCCTAGGCAATCCCTAGTGGATATAACAATACCACCCATGCTGATCATGTTCTTCTGCAGCAGTACATGGCACTGCCGTCCCGTAACCACCTTCCCAAAGTCGAAGCCAATCAATGAAGGGCAGAGATGTGTGTGACAAATTGTCTACGGGTTTTCGAGTGACGGGTAGATAGCAAACAGAGGACGAAGTCAGACACGCGAATCATAATAACCAGTCTATAAGGAAAAGAAACGTAGTTACACAAATATACGCTTCGGCATGCGACCTAACATGTGGAGCAGTTCTAGGCGAGGCAAAATCATGTCTTCATGGTCCAAACAAGCTTCAAACCGCACAATGACCCAGATTACAGGTGTAGAATGATCCCCCAAGCCTTCCATCGGTCCTTGGCGTGCCGCCGCCGCCAGAGCTTCTTCATGATCACGGTATCTTCTTATAGACAGGGAGGTGAGAGACGTGAGGAGGAAGGCCGAATCGGACGGCTGAATGTACTCGTCGATATCTGGCGGGGCTTGTTCGACGATCAGTGGCCAGAAGCTTATGATGCGAGATACGATCTTGGTACGTTTCTCGTAGAAGGCTTATTTAATTAGGCTTGTTTGCAGATAGTTAATGATTAGAAATGCTCTTTTAATTTAAGTTCGCTTCTTGTTTCGGTCTCGATATCTTCGAACTCGGCCTCGACATCTTCTATCCGGCTATGTAAACCCGACAGATAGCAGTTTGGAAAAAGACTCGACTTTTACCGATCTCTGATGCATTATAGAATGCTTGTATGAAGGAAATGATGTTACTCGTCTCTACTCTGAGGCCTCTACCTCGATTGACTGGGAATACATCTAGGTGAGTCGTGACTGTCAAGTCCTAGAGTACACGGTGGTATATGTGGTGATAAAGTGATATCACATAGCAAGAAGCGGTATAAAGACGTTGACTGTGTTCATGCACCCAGAGGGAGACTAGACACTAGAGCTAATACTCACATATCATCATGGTTCCTTACACGAGGTTCCCCCTTGTATTGTCCTTTTCCGTGGCAGGTCAGGTCACCTTATCCTTTGCAGACGCTTGCGCTTGTCAATTTGATCACTTGAAGGCTGAAGGTGTCATATGTGCTTTCGACTGTTGATGCTCACTCAGGAAAGGGGTTAGAAGTGGGGTATTATTTACATTTAAGTTGGCACAGCAGCATGACATAATTCTTACGACCAACGACTGGTACGGAACCCTACCTATTCTTAGCACAGATCCAACATGTGCATGTTACCAACTGGCAACTCTGTCGTAGCAAATGACAATGCTGTTTCCCTCGTTGGAGGGTAGCTTTCACTTTTAGGGCCCTGCAATACAGCTAGCTAGCTATTGGAGTGTCAGCACACGCTTCACTCTCTTACAGCAGGCCGATAGAGTTTCTCTGGTCCAGTCTAGAGGAGCAGTCTCCCACAACATCACCTGCCAAGTTCAGTCAATCCCTTCAGTTCAAAGGTAGCAACAGTGATCCAACAAACATTGTCCGGAATAGGATGATTGCCAGAGTCTTTTACGTCAACATCCGTCACAGGCGCTCACGTGAGCACGCGACTGGGTCCACAGCGCTGCGCGTTAGAGTCAATGACGCTGATAATTGTTTGATCGTCGGATCCACGATTTGGAGTTGTTCGTTCGCAGTGCATTGATCACGCCAAGCAGTGGAACAACGACATCACCATTCTCGTTTTGCCGAGCGGTGAGCACCAACACAAGCTGCATTGCATCATGACAGCCGCACGCCGCTGACGCGACGATTATGTACTCCCAAAGAGGGGAGTCGACTCCAAAGGTCCGTCACAGAAACTATAAGAGAGGCACAATATCCCGAGAGCAAATCCATCTTTCCCCAGCAATCCATCATCACTTCGCATTACTATTACACTCTATTGAACTTTACCAGATCTCACAACCCAAAACCATCCACCATGTCTGACACCTACAAGCCCAGCGAGCACGACGGCCTCAAGCAGGATGGCACTCCCGACAAGCGCATGGAGCAGACCGGTATGTTCTTGCCAACCTTGCTCCCCATGATAACTCTCGACTTCATTAATACATCACTTTTCTTCCATACATCACCAGTAGCTGACATTTGATATCTAGAGTTCGCCTACGGCAAGGTAGACCCCCATGAGGCCGGCAAGCAAGGCGGTCACAGCACCGGCGGCACCGGAAGCTCCGAGAGCGAGAGCACCGGCCGGTCCGGTAACTCTGGCGGCTCTGCCAAGGGTGGTGAGTAGTTCCCATCCGTCACTATACACGCTAGCTAGCGTCTGACCATTACGCAGAATTCGCCCACGGCAAGGTTGATCCCCATGAGGCTGGGAAGAAGGGAGGACGCTCTTCGTAGAGAAGACGCTACAATATCACATTTCGGGCCGTGAGGTTTTATGCTAGACCGGTTTAGATTAAGACGTAGCTTCTGACTAGATTAACATGAACATTATCCTGATCTGAGCGAGCGAGACCGTTGTGGTGATATGTGTGAGAGTGCCTTGCTTTTAACCTATATTATCTTGACAAACCTTGCGAAATGTTAACTTGTGTCCCCAACTCGTTTCCTCCGGAGTTGGCAACCTCTAGCTCTGGGGCATCTTGGAGACAAAACGGAAGCCGAAAGCGGGGATGGACATATATTGCACGGCAAACTGCATGACATGACATACATCAGTCGCCAGCAAGCACCTATCCGATGCCTGCAACCCCGCCCAAACAAGCCCACTACCGACAACTCCAACTATCAGCAGCATCAACGTCACCATGATCCTTATAGACCGCCTTCTCCGGCCAAGGACAGATCGGCCTCTGCCGCAGCACCCCTGACGTCGGGTCCTGGCTGCTCCTCCACGTCGTGGCCACGATCTCGTCCACCACCATCCCCTCCTCCACCCACTCCCGCAGCGCCAGCACGGCGTCGTGCTTCGCGTCCTGGAACCCGGGGACGGACCAGTACCCCGTCCCCATAACGCCGGGCTGGAACGCGCCCGCCACGCTCCACGGCGCGTCGACCACGGTACCCCAGCAGTGCTGCATGCCGGGGATCTGGAAGTAGCGGAAGAAGTCCCTCGTCCGCGCCAACCCCCCCGACGCGGTGATGGTGCTGTTGTAGTACCAGTCCGATCCCTTGGTGGGGACCAGGCCGTCGGCCAGGCCGTGGTAGAGGATCACCTTGCCACCGCGGCGCTTGAAGGCCGAGAGGTCGTAGTCGATCCCCGTCGCCTGGCCCGGGTCGGTCTTCTCGGCCAGGCCGACGAGGGAGTCGTTGTAGGCACGCCAGTCCCAGTCCGGGTCGTCGAGGAGGAAGTACCGCTGGTAGCCTACCCCGAAGGGGCTGGGTTCCGTCCCCGCGAGGAGGATCCACCACTGGTCTTCCGAGCTGAGGGTCAGCCCGGGGGAGATCAGCCTGCCGTCTGCGAAGCGGTAGTCGGAGTAGATGTTCTTGGCTGTCTGGACTTGCGCTGGCGTGAGGCACCAGGTGGAATTGGTGGAGGTGCCGCAGGTGATCTTGGAGAAGTCGAAGGTGCAGAGCTCGGGGGAGCTGATGATCCCGTCTGCGAGCCCGTCGAGGCTGTCGCACTGGCGGACGACTTCTTCGGCTATGGCAGGGAACAGGGTGTAATCGATGTACTTCGGGTCGTCGACGGGGAGGTTGTAGAGGCCGATGCGCGTGGCGTAGTTGTTGAGATGGCTTACGTAGTACGAGGGTGCACCCACCAACAAGCCATCGAAGCTATCTGGGGAGATCTGGAGCTCTTTCAGGCCCTGTCTGCCGCCGGTCGAGCAGCCGTTGTAGTACGAGTACTTGATGGTCTTCTTGTAGTAGGCTTGGGTGATCTGCTTGCCCAGCTGCACGGACCCGTGGAGCGCTCTCCAGCCCCAGTCTGTCTTGGCCTCGGGATTGTTGAGTGCCCAGGAGAGGTCGGCGGTTGTCGAGTTATGTCCGAGGTCCGTGGACACTGTTGCGAAGCCGTAGTGCGGACCTGGTGCCATGTCCAGCCAGTTGATGCCGCCGGCGAACCCACCGTTACCTACAGCGAAGAACCTGGAGTTCCATGTCGCCGGCAGAAAGAGGCCAAAGCGATAGCTTGTCGTTGGTGAGCTTGTCACTCTCACAATGACGGCGCAAAGTTCGGGTAGCCCGGTGGGATTGGTCGGGTATGCAATGTCCGCGGCGCCTTCTCCATAGCTTCCGCCGTTGGGCACCGCTGCTACGGTCTCCAGAGTTGCGCCCTTTGGAAGAATGCACTTGAACGTGGCAGCTGCGCACTTGGGCTGGGAGGCGGTGGTTGAGTCTGCCGGAGCAGCAAGCACTCGCAGTGCTAGCGCAAGCAATCCGACGCACGTTACTGTGCTGCGGACCATTATGGGCGTATATTAATATTAATCAGGGTAAATAGGTCTGCCCATGGGACCGGGACCGCTTATGCTGTCGACGAGACAGCAAACCCGGGAACAAATATACACCTCCGGCCGACAAGACTCCCCGAGCTGGACCATGGTCGTCCATGTCACTGGCACGGTAAGCAACCGAGTTTTTCCTAACTGGCAAGCAGGGTGGGAGCTTTCAACCTTCTGTATTCGGTTTGGAGGCGTTCCTTCGCTCGTGGCTTTCTCCAAGTAGTGCTCGAGCGTGCATCGCGGCGGTGCGGTGTCATGGCCTATTCCCAGACCTGCCGTCCCCGTCCGGTCCACCTTCATGGGTGCTGCCAAGCCTGTCAAAGGCCAGAGTTGGAGAAGTGTCCGACAGCACTGGCTGGCGTTGGTGGACGTGTTCCATCGAGTCGGCCTTCGGCCAATATTGCAACGTCACCCAGCAATGTTTTCCAAGGTTTCTAGAAGTGGAGAGGATGCATCCTTCGCGGCACGGTTTACACTAGACCACCGCCTGCACGACCTGCACCGCTACCCCCAGACCCGCCTGACCAGTGAATCCAGGGGTGAATGCGGGGGAAGAATGTCACTAACGCGGGGAATAACCGGCGAACCGGTAACCGAAAATCGCCCTCGGTACTACCGGTATAGCTTGAACGACTGCCGGACGTTTGACGTTGCAATGCATATTTCAGTGTCTTGGGGTAGAGGTCCGAGCTGGATCAGACAGGGAACTGCTACTTACATCAGCGGCCTGGGCTACCCATCATTGGACCTGGTGTCATTGCTTTGCAGAGGTGTGGTAAGCTGCCAGAGCTACCCAGGGTTATCAGATGTGCGTCGCGGTCATCTGAGAGATCGAACTGTCGAATCAAGGCGAATGTGTAGTCCAGTCTCCCGGTCTTGTACATACCACACAGATTCCTGTCTTGGCAGGTCGATGGGTTGACGTCGATACTACCCTACGCAAGCGCAAGCACATGGTCAATATGTGAATTCCCGAGGAGAAGCAGGTGTCCTGGAACTAACCTGTGCTGAGATGCAAGTGTGGCGGTTAATCTATTTGCATATTGGACTGCTTTTGCTTGACACCTGCCATAATTGCCCTTACCACGTGCGAGGTCAACCTGTGGTTCTGGGCGAAGTAGGCTGAGATTCTCACAAAGAGCCGTAACATATGTAGAATCTAGCAGTAGTCGGTCAAATCATCGAAGATGTTAGGGGAATCAGACACAAAGGATGGCTGCTCCTCACCAGGAGGCAACTGTCATAGCATGTTTATGACAAGCCAGCCGCTTCATACAGCGAAAAGAGACCTCCCGCTCCTGGTCGAGATGACATCTGTCAAGAGGTGCAAACCATAATTCTAGCCCAGAGCCTCCGATATCAGAGAAGTTCAGCATTTAGATGAAATAGTCTCTAGATATCCTCGTCATAATACCCCGGCCATAGCCTGTGGTACGGTTTTCCGATCTTCAGCAAAGCTCGCTTTATATCCTCCTCACGCTGTGGGTCACTGACCACAGCCCACTCTTCCCCATCTTCTGTCTTGATTTTCTCCTCGACCACAATTATGGAATAACCGCCCCGTTGATATATAAGCCTCTCAATGCCTCCAAGTATCAAGCGAAACTTGCGAACCATAGATGGGAGTGCTGCCGTTCGTTCTATGTTCAGAATCGTTCTTTGAATAATTGCCAATGGCGACATGGCGCAGCGCGCGTTGACCTTGGTGCGGTCTTTGAGCTCGATATCCCAAGACGAGTCGTTGAACAACGAGCATACATCAGCTCCCGCCTGGATCAAGCGCTCAAGAAGGAGGGCCCAGTGTTGAGTACATCCCAGACGGTCCTCAGTCGTACGTGGGTATGGTGGAAGCACCGCAACCTGCCAAGAAGAACGACCGCCCACGTATACCTCCATGTTGGGATCTGCCCCGGATCTGAGGGCGAGTGCTACGATTTCGAGATGCGCGTCTCTCAGAATTGGTCGGCGCCAGCACCAAGGACTGTCCAACATCTCAAAGACAACGCAATCCAAAGCGAATTGGGCCAGATGTGTTGGCGGCAGTTTGTCGTGCGGGCGATGGCCGTGGGTCGGGTTCACGTCGGTTGAGCAGAGTTGCTTTTCCACGTACCTGACAAGACCAGCATAACACGCAAGGCTGAACACTGGCTTACGTACCCGGAACGAGGGTCCAGACAAATCGGGGCTTGCATTCAGGTCTCTGGGCCAAAATCTCTCCCAAAATCCTGGAGTAGAGGAGTCAGTGCCCCAGTGACTGTTCATCGTGTCATAAAGGTCTTCCAACAACAAGTCCTGGCTCTGGCCGGTCGAGATTTCTGCAAGTAGACACTCGTGCAGAGTCTGATTCAGTATTTCCTCGCATGCACGCTCGGCCAGTCTGGCACCTTTGAGCAGTCTCAAGGATGAGGCGGCCAGCGATACATTTGGGTCGAAGTCATTGGAAGAGGTTATGGTCTTCAGGTCTTCCTGTATATCAGCATTGTCCAGGAAATCGAGAACCGATTTATGGATGAATTTAACCTCCATTGGGGCGTCCTGAAAGGGGTGCCTCCTGAGGATAACCTCCAACAGCCCACAGCATCGGTTGGTTACAATGCCGCCGACAATATCTTCTCTCCGGGGTATCTCGTCGCGTGAAATCGCGGCAATCTCGGCGTCGAGGCTTGAGTCAGGATCTTCTAGTGCGAACGAGAGTTTGAGAGCAGACATGATTCCGTACTGATCAGCGGGGAGGGGCTGGTGCAGGACTGGGAATTTGGTGGTGAAATTATACATGATTTGCATGACCATTGAAGCCTGTCTCTTGTGGAAGGGACTCAGTTGGTTGAGCATTCCGCGGTAGAGACCCTCGAGTTCAGTAGGCATGTGGTCCACACTGGCAAGCAAATCCTCAATGTTGGTGCGCTCTCGTAAACCACTCCGAAGGGTTTTTACGACGAGCACCACCCAAAGAAAGACACCCGATGATTTCTCTACCAGTTCGTTGGGTATTCCTCGGAGCAGCTCTAGCTGTCGCTCCTGGCCAGCCGCGGTTTCCTCGACCATCTTCACGTAGTTACGCTCATCCGCAAGTTGACCCTCCACGTATGTACGGATGTCATTTCTGGTGAGGTCTTGTAGCCGAAGTTGCGGGCAAGTCTCGAAGGCTGCCAAGCAAGGGGGAGTTGGCCGGCTCGACATTATCAACTTTAGGCGGCTCGAGCAAGATGATTGCAAATATTGGACAAGCTCGACGTGGTCGCCGTCGTACTCGTCAATCCCGTCAATCCACAGACAAAGTCTCAATGGCATAATTGTCTGCGTTGTAAGCAGTTGGAAAGCGGCCTTGAGTTCCACCAGCGAAGGATCCTCGTTGTCCAGTTTGCGCCTACAGAAGTAGCGGCAATGAGTGGGAAATGCAATCGGAATAAGCTCCGGATGTTCGCTGACAACCGCATGGAGAATTGACCGTAGCAATCCCTGTTGGGACTTCTGCAGAGTCGTTCCGGCGGTCCAGAAATAGAACGAGGCACATAAGAGCGATTCGCCCCGTGCCCAGACGGTGAGTAGCTCTCGAGTGCGCGAGTTCCCCGCCAGATATTTCATCAAGGTTGACTTGCCTGAGCCAGCCTTGCCATTGACCCAAAAACAGCCTTCTCCAGATCGCAGGAAATCTGGCAGGGTGTTGTGAGGAAGACTCGTCGTGTTGGGATCCTTGTAAACCCACTGAAACGTTCCGTCGTATGCTGTCGAGATATCTACCTCCCTGTCGCTAATAAATCTGAACCAAAGGAAACGGAGGATTGTTTCCTGGATATCGTCCAAGCTGTGAAGTGTATCAAGTCCAGAGACGCCTGACCGAGGCTGGACTGCACTAAGCCCCCGTAGAGTGGCAAGAGCGGCAACGGTCTCTTCGTGCCTCAGCCGGGCAGCCTCAGCAGCCTCCTCTTTGCTGTGTAAAACTTTGTCAAACCCCGTGGTGAAAAAGTTTCGGCTGTCGAGCAGTATGCGTGCGAGGTCTTTGCTCTGGTCTGTCAATGACTCGAAGCGACTGTCCAAGGCAGCAGACTGGAGCGGCGGCTCTTTCCGAGTCCTCAGTGATACCACGACCCTGAGTATGAGCTCGTTCCGCAGATTATCGATTCTGTCGCTGAGAGCATCGATTTTCTTCTTGCTGAACACGGCGTCGAGTGCTCTTCTAAAGCTCCTCCACGCCTTGTTCTTTCCGCCATGGCGCGCCACAAACTCCACAAGTTGGATGAGCTCTTGAGCAACTTTGCTAGTCTCGCTGGCAAGATCTCTGAGCCTCTGCTGATGGTTAGTCATCATAATACCGGAAAGCGGCCGGAAAGTGATACTTAATCTACCTCTTCGTCATGGGGCAAAGGCACGACCGAGGCCGAGACAGGCGCAAGCTGGGAAGAGAGACTCCGCGTCAAATCCTTCAAGTCATCGGCAGCAGACTTTGCCTGGTCAAAGTTGGCGATGGACCCATTCTTGTAGATCTCATGGCCGTTGCCGACAAGCCTGGACCCGAAGTCTATAATTTGTAGGATGCATGCTGCCAGGCTTAAGCTGGTGAACGGATCCATCCAGTCAGTAGTAACACATTACAAAATTGACTAGAAGAAGGTTGCACCTGAGAACAGGAGAGTCACAGAGGCAAAGATATTATGTTGATGCGCTGGTACGGGTAATCAGATGAGGTGAATCGGGCTCTGGGCAAAGTCTTGGGCTGACAGCGAGGCACCTTGACGATAAGGTAGCCCGCAGGCCACCAGCTTCTGTGTAACAAGGAAAGCACAAGCAGCACCGAAGCAGAGAAGATCCTTCCATTGGATGATAAGAAGATGGTAGAGATGCTCTGTCCTCGCCATCCTGCCATCGCAGTCTCTTAGCCACAATGCTTGATCTACACCTATCCTGCTTAGGTTCCTAGGACTGCTGGGCACTGAATAGCTAGGACAGTCCCGCCACATAGCAGGTCCCGACAACGCTCGGAGAAAGATGCACAGCCACGACCTGTGGCGCCCTCGCCATCGATCTTCTCGCCATGGCTGCCAGAGACGGATTCTCTGACGTGGCTTCGAGTTCTGTCACCTTATGTAAGGTAAGGTAGAGCAAGAAACCATACCGTCCACCCAACGCATTGCGTGATCGCAGTGAGAATCAGAGCCGTGTAAACCAATGGATCTTGCCAGATCCAGGTACATAAAGAGAAATCATTCCGCCGAAGTGACGGCGGAATTAAGAAAAGATGCCAATCTCGCACTTACCTAAACAGGTTCTCAGGATTTCCGGGTCGTTCTCCGCTTATCTCAGCAAGAAAAGCTGCCGGGGACATTTCAGCCAATAGAATGCATTTCGGATAGTGAGAGGGCCCGCCAGAGTGGAATCTGGAGATCAGAGGGGAAAAGGAAAGGGGAAAGATACAGCGAAGCGAGAGCAGCGCGCTAATGCAGCCCGTAGCGGAGGGATCTGTGGTGACGCGGTCATCTTTTGGCTTCTTGAGCAATGTCCTGAATGGGCAGGAGCAACCATTTCCAGCAGCGATCAGTCGTTGTCGACGATGATACGTGCATACATTGTGCTTATAGAGAGTCGTGACGTCTTCTATATCCCTTTGATCCGCATTTAACTCGTGAGATGGACATGTTTCAGTGGCATACGCAGTATTCAGGTCTGCTCCCCGCCAAAATACATACTGCGGAGATCGGGCGTATTCGGACCTTAACTGCGTTACAGTTATTTGAACAAAAGCGCTAAATTGCACCTTAATTCAGCCTCATGGCACCGAAAAAACTCGAACTTGAACCAGTAGGAGGTGCCTCCGAGCGTGAGTCATACGGCCTTGGCAATCGCAGCATCGCTGTATATCGCAGAATCTGGCAACTTTGCGGAAAACAATCCATGGAATTGCTCGGGATGACACGAGCTTTTCGACGTGGTTATTGAATTACAGAAGTTCGTGATCGTTCTTTTTTTTGAAATGCCTCTCCGCACACAGAACAAGAGACCTGCACCATTGGGCGGAAGTCCGTCAGACGGGAATCCTACAGCGATGTCAGCTCCTCTTAACCGGTACCCGGGATCAGTCGACGACAGGTACCGTGTACAACCAAGGGAGACGGCGTCGGGCAAACAAAACAGTGCGAAGAGCATTCCATTGGTGCAACCATTCCGCGGGTTGCGCTGTGTGGGTGCCTAATGCGAGATGGCTTATGGCTGACGGCAGTCGGGGTTAGGTGTGCATCTTCGGCCGAAAGCGTTTGTTTTGCACCCCGATGAGCCAGAAGAGAGAAAGCTGTCATTTCTTTTGTGTTTCTGGAATTTAGGAAAAATAGGAGGTACCAGGGACACGGACGGCAGCCCTACCGCAGTTGTACTGTGGTACATACAACACACTGACTACGAATCCATGCACCCATGGCAGCGGTTTGTCTCCGCGGGCCCATGGCTGGCCAGTTCTCGGATCACAATTGGGCCGTTAGTGCCCCCAAAAGGAGGTAAAGGAGCGCGCCATCAAGGCACGGGGAGGCATCCGCTAGGATCAACTAGTTGGCCGTGTCAAATTACACGGCGCTCGACCGACGGAGACTTGTTAGCGGCCGAAACAGACACACTTTATTTAACAATCGCTGCACCGAACCTCCGTTCGAGACTTTTTCTGCTTGCTTGTTGCTCTCGAGTCTCCGGATTACTATTCTTTCTGCCTCTACGCAGTCCCTCTTCCCCAGACTTTTGTGGATTGGTAGATCCCCATCAGACGGCCCTTACCGTCCCTTACGTCTAGTGTACTGAACCTTACTCATCATCATTTTCTCGAATTGTCCAATCACCGTGAACCCCGCAAAGAGATCAGATCTAAGCTCAGCGAGGATGACAGATCTCAAGGGTGGATCGGCCATCACCACGGCCGATTCAGAAGCACCCACGATAGCCGGAAGCACCACGAGTCTGTCGGAGAAGGCCCGGTCGTTCAACGAAGATACGACCTCTGAGCAGGTCGAGAAAGCAGACGCATCAACAACAGAACAACATGCCGGCGACGACGAAAAGCACCATGACCTCACACAACAAAAGACGGCGGCATCGCAAGGCGAGCACTCCCTCAGGCCCACCACAACCCGAGAAGACGGCTCCGAGTACCCGACCGGCACGAAGCTTGCCTTGATAACCCTCGCGCTGTGTCTGGCCGTGTTCCTGATGGCCCTGGACAACGCCATCATCGCGACGGCCATCCCCAAGATCACGGATCAGTTCCACAGTCTGCCGGACGTCGGCTGGTATGGAAGCGCCTACATGCTGACCACGGCCGCACTGCAGCTCCTGTTCGGCCGCTTCTACACCTTCTTTAGCATCAAGTGGGTCTTCCTCATCGCCATCGGCTTCTTCGAGCTCGGGAGCTTGATATGCGGCGTCGCGCCCAACAGCATGGCTCTCATCATCGGCCGCGCCATCGCCGGCGTCGGCTCGGCTGGTCTGTTCTCCGGCGCGCTCATCATCCTCGCGTACTCGGTGCCGCTCGAGAAGCGGCCCATCTACACCGGCCTCGTGGGCAGCATGTACGGCATCGCGTCCGTGTCCGGCCCCTTGCTGGGCGGCGTCTTCACCGACAAGGTCACGTGGCGGTGGTGCTTCTTCATCAACCTCCCCATCGGCGCCATCACCATCGTCACCATCGCCATCTTCTTCCCCGACCCGGTGCGCAAGAAGAACACCGAGACGTGGAGGGAGCGCTTCTGGCAGTTCGACCCCTTCGGCACCGCCGTCTTCATGCCGGGCATCATCTGCCTGCTCCTCGCGCTGCAGTGGGGCGGCACCGAGTACGCGTGGGGCAGCTGGCGCATCATCCTGCTGTTCGTGCTCTTCGGCGTGCTGATCGCCTTCTTCCTGTTCGACCAGTACAAGCAGCAGGACAGGGCCACGGTGCCGCCGCGCATTTTCTTCAAGCGCTCCGTGTGGTCGGCGAGCCTGTACTCCTTCAGCGTGGGATCCGCCTTCCTCGGCGCCGTGTTCTACCTGCCCATCTGGTTCCAGGCCGTCAAGGGCGCCAGCGCCGTCAACTCGGGCATCATGAACCTGCCCATGCTGATCGCCGTCGTCATCTTCTCCGTCATCGCCGGCGCCATCGTCACCATCGTCGGGTACTACGCGCCGTTCATGATCATCGGCACGACGCTGGCCGCCGTCGGCTTCGGCCTGCTGACCACCTTCGAGCCGGACACGGGGCGGCCCGAGTGGATCGGCTACCAGGTCATCGTCGGCGCGGGCCTGGGACTCGGGTTCCAGCAGCCGTTCATGGCGGTGCAGACGGTGCTCGACATGAAGGACGTGCCGACGGGGACGTCGGTCATCACCTTCATGCAGACGCTGGGCGGCGCGCTGTTCGTGTCTGTGTCGCAGAACGTTTTCACCAACAAGCTCGTGCAATACGTCACCGAGTACGTGCCCGGGCTCGACCCCAGGGTCGTGCTCAGCACCGGCGCCACGGCCATCCAGAGCACCATCGACCCGGCGCAGCTCAAGGGCGTCACGCAGGCCTACAGCGACGCGCTGACGCAGACGTTCATCGTCTTTGTGGCCATGGGCACGCTGAGCATCGTCGGCGCGCTAGCGATCGAGTGGAAGAGCGTCAAGGGGAAGAAGATTGAGATGGTTGCTGCGTAAGATACCCTGTCAGCTGCGTGCTGTATTTGTTCTGTTTGTCTTGCTGAGTTTATTCTACTCTCTCTACGCTATTGTAATCTCATTTGTCATTGTCGGCACCGCATGATCTAATTTTTGAGGGGTGGAATATGTGTGGTCTTGACCCCGTACAAAAGGAGGGGAGGTCTGATACTGAAGTCGGTCGCCTACAAAGTATACGGCCACGGCGTTCGGAGCTGTTGGCCGGTCTGCATATTGTGCTGCTAGATATATGAGATTGATTGCTATGGCGCGGCATTCTTGCTTGTCCTTGATCAAGGGTATCACGGGCTTGGCATGGCGAGAGAGGTAGCTGTCGGTAGAGGCTTAGGTCTGAGGAATTAGATCATCTCTTCTCACGATAAATTGCCCCATCAGTCACATCTTGTAGAGCTTACAAGATCCTTGACAAACTCCATGGAGCCATGGAGCGTGTAAGCGACCCATCTGAATATGGCTTGCAACGTTGGAGTGACTTAGGGTTAATCAACGGCATGTCCGTACGAGTTGTGGCTGAGCAACTGCAGAGCTGCTCTCTGACTGGTCATCAAGCAACAGTAAGGAGGGCATTGTGGGGGGTGCCGTCATGGCCCTGCAGACAAACCGATGCAACCACGCTTATGTACAGGATTACCCAACATCATTAGACGCCTTTGACCGCTAGATCGAAGGTCGAACGAACATTCCACCACCTGCCCCGGTTTAGAGCTCGGTGCTCTGATTGAGTGCTGTACTAGCACTGCTACGTAGTCAGCAACTTGAGATGTGCGCGGTCACAGCTCGGCCGTTCATCAAGAACTACGATGGCGGGCACAGCCCTACGGGACGAGACGGCCTTGGCGTATGGGCAGTCCAATGGCAGCCGCACCTTATATGCACCAGCTACAAGCCTCCTGTAGCTAACAACAAGCTACCCGGTGCTTGGCCTGCCAGGTCGGCGACGTGATCCAGCCATCGGTTTCTTCTGGGCACGATGCCAGCTTATCAGGCAATTGTCATACTGCCACAGTCCCTCGACCACCACAGCCCTGGATCTTACATATACTCCATCCATCAGCTTGTGCCATACAAAGGTGGACTGTGAGATCTCAGCCAGTCGTAATCGGTATCGAAGGTGTGTAACATGATACCATGGACAACTACCCTCGATCACCCCGCAAGTTGCAGAAGCGCTCAACATCAACTTCCCCATACCCACGACAGTCTTTCGAAAATGTATCAATAAGCGAGTCTGCACTGTCGTTTGGTGATACAAGGACGCTGTCCGGTGATAGTGAAGTGCAGGAACATGACGATGCCGACAAGGGCAGGAGCTCGTCGATCTCGCAGCGACACCTGCTTGCGGCCAACCTCGACCCAGAGCTCGGTGGCCAAGAGAGGTCACATCGCAGCCCCTTATGGTGGGCAACGGAGATTCTTGTCCTGTTCGGCGGTCTGCTGGCTCTGATAGCCATCGTCATCATCCTCTGGCGAGCAGACGGCAAACCTCCCCCACAATGGCCGCTAAACACCAACTTGAACACCATCGTGGCGTTCCTTGCATCCCTGGCTAAGGTGACCTTCGTCATGGCCATCGTCGAAGGCCTGGGGCAGCTCAAGTGGATCTGGTTCCTGTCCAGCAAGCCCCGACCCCTCATCGACTTCCAGATATTCGAGGAGGCGACCAAAGGAGGATGGGGCAGCTGGAAGCTCCTCTTCCACTTCAAGGGCTTCCTCGCGTCCTTCGGAGCGCTGATCCTCGTCAGCGGACTCATGACGTCCACCTTCACCCAGATGGCCATCACCTACCCCGTCATCCAAGCCGAGGCTAAGAGCGGCACCGAGGTCGCCACCATCAGTCGCGCAACCGGCTTCTCCGTCTACAACGGTAACCAGCTCGTGCCCGGTCCCTTCGAGGCCGTCCGCGAGCAGCAGGCCGTCTACCAAGGCGGCTTCTACCCGCCCAACGAAGAAGCGCCGCATATCGCCCCGGTCTGCTCGTCCGGCGACTGCGTCTGGCCCACCTACGGCTCCCTCGCCGTGTGCAGCGACGTCGTCAATCTGACGGCACAGGGCAGCCCCGCCCTGCTCGAGAACCTGCGGAACGTCACCTCCAAGCGCCTCCAGATCCTGTACACGTCCATCAAGAGCAACGGCGACATCTACGGATGGGCCAACTTCCAGGCCCAGGCGCTGCCGGGGTTCTACCCGGTCATCCTGGGCCCGATGTTCAGCCCCAGCAACTCGTTCAACGACTCGGTCAAGAACCTGATCCTGAACGACAACTTCGTCGCGTACCCGACCAGGATGCTCGACAGCTCCGAGCCGCTGGACATGGACGCCTTCCACTTCCTGGGCCTGACCTTCTGGTGGTGCACCAAGAGCTACTCGTCGTGTGTTAAGGCCGGCGAGCACACAACCGCCGAAGTGGCCACCCGCTCGGAGGTGAAGCCCTCGTCGCCGCGGTCCAAGAATACCCAGACCCTCAACATGGCCTGGAGCCCGGACTTCTACCCGTGCTACACCGCCGGCACCTGCAACGCGACCTTCGGCGCGGCCGCCATCGAGCTCGAACCCCCATTCACAGCAGAAACCGAGACATCCCCCGCCGCAACGGAGAACTACACCGTCAACGTGTGGACGGGGCTGACCGTCTCCGGCCTCCTGGCGGCCACGATGTGGGACTCGGTACTCATGGACCCGAGCCACGGCGTCGTGACGTCCAACGGCGGCGGCGTGTCGAAAGCCTTCGCCCTCGCCGTGTTAGGGGACTTCCTTGCCCCGGCGCCGCCGCCGCCGGCCGAGCAGCTCCGCAGCGCCGGGCGCGTGGCCGCCAACATCGCGCGGACCATCACCAACCTCGTCCGCGCCGAGGCGGGGAACTTTACCGCGGGGGGGATACCGGTCGTCGCGGGCACGGCGTACACGCCGCAGGCGTTCGTGAGGGTGCACTGGGGGTGGATCAGCGTGCTGTCGCTGCAGCTCGGTGCCACGGTCGCGTTCCTGATGCTGACGATACTGGCTACCGGGAGGAGGGGGATGCAGGTGTTCAAGAGCTCGTCGCTCGCGACGCTGTGCGCTCTGAGACCCGGGGCTAGGCAGGAGCTGGGTGGGATGGGGGGATTTGAGGTGTCGAGGGCGAGGGCAGGGAGGGTGAAGGTGAGGTTAGAGAGGGGCGAGGCAGGGCTGGTGGTCGGGTTGGACACGGTGCGGCGGCGGGGGGGAGGTGGTGGAGAGAAGCAGGGTTTGGCGAGGAGCGGGCACGATGTGGAAGAGGTTGACACACGGCGGCAGGGACGGGTGTTTGGGGGGTATGACTCTGGATACCTTACCAGGATGGAGTCTGCGGCAGGGAGCGGAGGCTCGTTGAAGCGGTTGATGACGAATGACTGATTACTGCGATGTGCTATAGATTAGAGCTTTCGTCTTGCTTGCCATTCTTGTTGATATATTATGATACCAAATTTGATACCCCAAGATCTTCTGCAGCATCGGCCCTCTGCTCATCCTCATTGCTTTTCGTTGCCAGTTTCGGACTTCTGTCCTCAATGCAGTTGGCAACGAGGTCTCTTCCTAGGTAGACAAGAAGGACCCACCGCTTTTGAAGGCATTATACACTTGCCAAACCAGCGTCAGCACATTTGCATAGTCACTTCTGATCTTACCCCTCGTCAGTTCGAGAAATGGCCAAACGAATCGAGCCGACGCTCGCTCGAAGCGCTGTCATGGCCACTGAAGACGGTACGGCAACATGGGTGGTTTGTTAAGTGCTAAGTTGAGTGAAGCGATCGCATAGTCAACACACAGAAGCTGAAGCGGATGTTATAAAAAACGCCACATTGGTGATGATTGCTATTGCCCTTGAACAGCCAGAATAGGGGAGAGGGGCGAATGTGGGTGCTGTGTCGCGTGCGGAAGTGGGGAGCACAGGGCGTATCTTCGTCGGCCCTCGCAGGGTCTTCGCCACAGTTGCTCAGTAGTCAGGCATAGCGGATTGAAGATTCCTCGTTGTATACTCTTCTAAATATCTGTTTGCGGTATCCAACAAAGGTCTGACTGACTCGAGAGTTTGGAGCGGCTCGAATCAGATCAAGTGGTGTGTGGTGTAGTAGTGATATCCATAGTTAGCGGATTCCCTACCATCTGTCAAGAATTGGCAACGTGCCAGAGTGGTTAATGGGTTAGCCTCGAAAGCTAATGGCTTCGGCCGCACAGGTTCGAATCCTGTCGTTGTCGTTATCTTTTGCTTTTGCTTTTCCTCACTTCATCGTCAGTTAACACTGATGCATTTTTTTTTGCTCTTAATCCTTCACCTGACATGACAAGTTCTGTCCGTTGCATATATAAATTCGCACAAATGTCAATTAAAAAAGGTGTGAAATAAGGACAAGATCAAAATCAGTGGCGCGATATCAACCCATTTTAATACTTGGGGACTCGATAAAAGGAGCACTTTCGTTTCTCGTACACTATCACGACACGCTCCTAAAAACACATGCTTGGAATTTTGCCCTTCTCAAACGCCATTTGCATCCACTATCCATTTCCATGCAGAGCCATTCCCGAAAAAGCAGCGCGCGCATGCACAACACAGCTTGGCCCTTCCAAATCCCATTCCGGTCCTACCGCCGCCTCTATGTCGCAGTCTTTCGTATCAGTACAGCGCACCAACCGTCCCCTCTACCTCTAGCGTTTCCTAGTATCCTTCCCCTTCTTCTTACTCTTCTTCTTGTCTTTGGGCAGGTCGAGCGGCGTGCCCTCCAGCGCTACGCTCATGAACTTGAGCATGTAGTCGTCGATATTATGCATGCGGCCACCGTCCGCGTTGTATTCCACTTCACTTGCGGCAGGGGTCTCATCGTCCTGTACCTCCACAACTGCGCTCGCTTCCAACAGTCCAAGCGCAGAGGGCTGGCTAGGCTTGGCAGCAAGATCGATGCCCTCCTTTGGCGTCCCCTGTCTCGCGCTGGAGACGCCCGAGCCGACACCCGGCGTGGCGCGCTGGTCGTTGAAATCCGCATCGTCCTGCTGGATCTCCTTCTCCGCCACCCTCGCGGCCTGGACGTCCTCCGTGTCCTCGGCCTGCTCCAGCACCCGGCCCACGTTGGCCGGCGTCGCGGCTGCCGGCCCGCCGAGGATGCGGTCCATAGCCGCGTTAGCGGCCACGTCGTCCTCGTTGACGTGAACCTCGCCGTTGTTGTCCACCACGTCCCGCACCGACAGCTTGTTGAAGTAGTCCGTCGTGAACTCGCCCTCTTGGATCACCACGTCGTCGAGCATCTGCTTCTGGTTGGCCTTGCGGAGGATGTTGGCCTCGATCGTGTGCTCGCTGACGAGCCGGTAGATGTGCACGTCGCGCGTCTGCCCGATGCGATGGCACCTGTCCTGGCACTGCTTGTCCATTGCCGGGTTCCAGTCCTGGTCGTAGAAGATGACCGTGTCGGCGCCCGTGAGGTTGATTCCCAGTCCGCCGGAGCGGGTCGACAGGATGAAGCACAGGATGCGCGGATCGTGGTTGAACCGGTCGGTCAGGATCTGGCGCTGCTCGACTTTGGTGGCGCCGTCGAGGCGGAGGTATTTGTGGCCGTGGATGTTGAGGAACCGCTCGAGGATGTCAAGGACCTTAGTCATTTGGGTGAAGATCAGGGCCCTGTGGCCGCCGGCCTGGAGTTTGCGCAGGAGCTTGTCGAGCACTTGGAGTTTGCCGCAGTCGTACTGCAAGAGGCGCCTGTCTGGGAACTGGATGCTGAGACGCATGCGAGCTTCATGCCATGGGTCCGGCGGCGACACCTTCGGCATGTAGGGTGCGTACTTGACAGGAGCCGACAGCTTCATGTTCCAGTCTTCAAACTCTTCGACGCCCCGGTTGCCGAGTATCAGCCGGTCCAGATCGCGCGTCACGACGGCCGGTGTCACGCAGGCAAACTTGGTAACAGTCGTCTCCATCGACGCGGCGCGTTGCTGAAGGGTCGGGATCGCATTGTGAAGTAGGAAGGAGTCCTCCTCGAACCAGCTCATGATCTTCTGCGGTACCTTCGGCCGCTGCTTGAACGGTCTTCTGTCCGTATCGAGCGTCAGAAGCTCGACCAGCCGTTTGCCATATATCGGCCGCTGTTGACGGCGCAGGGCGTTTAAGTAGACGCAATGCTGGAGCTCCTCAAAGCGACCCCATCTCGCCACACTTTCAAGATAAACTAGATTCGACTTGACGGTCGCTGGGTCTAGTTTGGTACAGCCGTACTGTGCTCTCGCCTTCTGGGCTTCCCTAAGGTCTAAGAGAATCCGATGCGGGCTGAGCTGCCCGATGCGCTCCGTTATGTCACTCGAGAGGTGCTGTTCGTACTGAGTCGGGATCATGTTCAGAAAGCTGAGGCTGACGGTGCTCATTGGTTCCTCGAATAGGAGCTTCCGTCTGACGACTTGCTCCATGACCTCGTAGTCCGAAGGCACCGAGCGTTGCATTCGGAAGGACGTCATGATGGGACGGTCGACGAAGAGATCGGGGTGGTTGCACACTTTTCGCAGCTGCATCAGGCAGTTGATGATTGACAAGTAATTGCCAGATGAGAGTGTCTCCCTGGTTTCGTTTCGCGACAGGAAGCCATCGTACAGCTCGCGTTGACGCTTTGACAGCCGACAAAACTCGACGTGCTCGTACTTGGCTGGCATCTGCTTCTCGACATCGGCCTTCAGACGCCGAAGGAGGTAAGGTCGAAGGACCTTGTGCAACTTGGAGATGATTGCACGTGCCTCGTCGTCCATCTGTTCTCTCCCGCTCTCGAGAATCTGTGACTCCGGCTTGTGGAACCAGTCGTGAAACTCCTTCAGGTCGGCAAAGCCACCCTCGCCGTTCTCGGGCGGCATAAGGAAGAAGAGAAGCGACCACAGCTCTGTGAGGTTGTTCTGCAGAGGCGTACCGGTCAAGAGAAGTCTGGAGTGGGTGTTGAATCCGAGGAGCGTCTGCCACCGTTGAGACTTGAAGTTCTTGATGTTGTGGGCTTCGTCGAGTATCATGTAGTGCCATCGTCTCCGCTTGAAGACCTGCTGATCTTGAAGCACCATCTGGTAGGACGTAATGCATACATTCCAGACATCATCGTTTGTCCATCCTTGTCTTTTTCGTTTTCGCTCCTCCTGGTTGCCGTAATATGTGAGAATCTTGAACCCAGGACACCATTTCTTGAATTCCATCTCCCAGTTGAGCATGACACTGGTGGGGACAATAACCAGATGAGGGCCCCAGACCTCGTGAACGCAAGCAAGATGTGCGAGGAGGGCAATGGTCTGGATAGTCTTTCCCAGACCCATTTCGTCTGCAAGAATGCCGTTTGTGTGGTTCACGTAAAGACCCGCCAGCCAGTCAAGACCAAAATGCTGATACTCTCGCAAGGTACCACGCAGGAGAAACGGGACTTCCGTTTTCGGAGCACCCGGTAGTGGCGAGACCGACCGACTATCGTCCTTCTGTATTTCAAGAGAGTCGCCGGAAGGGGTAGTCTCTAGGTCTGACGGCTTGGTGTCCGAGGTCTTGGGAGATTGGCTTCTGGAAGGAGTCGGGACATTGGTGACTGCGTCAGTCTCCGGGCTAGGGCGAGACGCATCCGTTGGGGGTTCAGTGATTTCGAGTTCGGGGACGGTCTGGGTAGGAATGTCAATCATGTCCACCTCATCTTCATAGCCAGCCGTGCCATCCTCTTCGGGAGTATCAGGACCTCGAGCGACAACAGCTTTCGCGGGTGCGGCGGCTGTCTCCGGCTTCTCGGATACGTAACCCTGATGTGCCTTGGCGACGGCGCCGTCAACAGTGGAAGCCTTGCTGGGCAAGCCAGAGGCAGCTGCTGAATCCGATGATTCGCCATCGTGAGTCGTGCCATTAGCGAGGGGTGGCTCCTTGTCCTGAACCTCTTTAACCAACTCGACGTTGCCGTTAACAAGGGTTGCATGGTCGCTTTCAGCATCGTGGCCGTTGACCTTGGTCTCAAGAGGAGGTGCATCGTCCATATCGACGTCCGGCTTGGCCGCAGTCGCGTCGTCACCTCCGGCTGCTTCCTCCTGTATTTTCTTCAGCTCCGATTTGCCAAAGAACAGGCCTAAAAGTCCATCGGGTTCGTCCTCGTCACCGTCTGACTCTTCGGCATCTCCGTCGGAACCTCCTTCGCCATCACTGTCGGATTCGTCCTCTGTCGATCCGAGATCGTCATCCATGTCTACGGACTCGTCGCTCGTCTCGTCATCCTCCGGTTCGGCACCGGTTGGTTCTTCGATATCGCCACCGTCGCTGGATTTGGGCTCGAGCCCTGGAAGGTTGGCGTACTTTTGCCTGAGTTGATCCTGAGTGAGGCCCTCGTCGGACATGACCGACTCCTTGTCGTCTTCTTCGGACGAGGAGGACATATTATCCTCGTCTTTTTCTGATTCTACGGAGGATTTTAGGAAGTCGTCGGAATCAGCACCATCCATGTCGTCGTCATCGTCGTCGGAGGCAGTCATTGCATCCTCGTCATCGTCCATATCGTCGGTCAACTCGTCGGCATCTAACGTCGCTTGTTGTGCTTGTAGTTTCTGCTCGGACATGTTGACAGCCTCGTTGAGCGCAGCTTTGATTCGTCGTTGCTCCTCGGCCTCCCACTCCGCCAGCCGTCTCTTGTTGACCTCGATTCGGACATTTTCCCAAGTGCCGGCGAGTGCCCTGTTCACCTGTCTCCATCGCATCTCGACTTTGGCCCTCTCTTCCATCTCGATGTCCTCGGCCGTCTTCGGCTGCGGATTCCTCCGCATCCACTCAGCCTGGCAGGCCAGCGCCACTCTCTTCGCCAACGCGCGGTGCCTTTGTTGCTCCAGCAGTAATAACTTGCGGAAATTCGTCATGGCTCTCATCATGTGGTCCATGTGTGCCCATTGCCGTGGCGGCTCATCTTGCGGTTCGGGCTCGAAGATGGAACATCTCGGCTCGGAAAGGATGCCACCAGGCTCGACCTCCCTTTCGACGTGCAACAGTAGTCGGGCATCTGCCACTGCCATCTCATCGGTATATGCCGGACCATCCTCCTCTGTCATCAACCCGCCATCCTGGACCGGTATCGCCACCGCACGTTCGAAGTATTCCTCAAAGGTGGGACCGAGTTTCGGCCGGACGTTCGCCTGATCGCGGTGCACAAGTGGCAAGACGGTGAGGGGAGTTCGCTGCTTAAGCTTGATTCGAGGTGTGGTCCGCACGGCGTGTTCGTCATTATCCCGGACGTGGCGCGTGCTTCGTCGTGTTCCCTTGGTAGGAGTGACTTGAGGTTTCGGGGACGGAGAACGGCGACTCGCTCTTCTTGTCGATTTGGTCTCGGATGCCACGGTCTTCTTAGGATGCGGCTTGGTGGCGGACTGCTTCGACGCCGGAGCCTTGCCGGAGGTAGTGGGGCGCTTCGGGGGACTCGAGGACGGGGGATTAGGATGGGTCGAGGGTGCATGGCCGTTAGTCGATGCATATCTGTTCCGCGGAGGACTGGACTGTTGTCCGTGTAACGCTCTACGCGTTATCCTCTTATCCCCGCTCTGCAGCTCCAGAGGCACAGTGTTGATGCGCCCAGACTTCCTCCGGCCACCCTCCGTGAAGGTCGTCGGTCCCTCAGCCTGCACCTTCTTCCATGGCGGTGACTCAATCTTGGCCTTGCGCGTCGCGGACTGTGGTGTTGTGTCGCGCACTCGGCGTCGCTTTGCTGGTGGCTCGTCGTCATGGTTTTTAAGGTTTGGCGAGGTCTTGTGGCCGGCGAGGTCTGGCGGCTCGTTCTTGACAGGTATCGCCTCCCTAGACAAATGTTTGGATCGGTTGCCGGTGAGGTCGATGGGCTCGGTGCTTTGTTGTGATGCATCGGGTGTGTGTGATGTTTGGCCGGGCTGGTTGTCGCCAGGATGGTTTTCGGTTTCGTTTTTTTGGTCACTGGCACCCGGGTTTACGACAGTTGGCGCGGGCGACGCGATCTCTGTCATAGTAACGGTAACCAGGCGAAGCGGAACTGGGCCGAGATCTCGACGAAACTGGCATCGAATCCAGCAAAAATAGCGTCAGAGAAAACGCACGATCTCAAGGAATGTCGTATCGAAGTTTGACCATGGCCAGCGCACTGGATGGATGGCTAGAGCGTGAAAAGTGATGAAAAGCCTGATCGTCAGCAAAACTGTGAAAATTGAAATGGAATCCGCGACCCGGCGCGGCCTTGATCGTGGCTCGCCGCCCGACCCACACTGATGACTAACCTTCTCACGAGCTGGCAGGCTGCCACAGTGCCAATCAGCTGCTTAGTGGGTCCCACCACTCCCCGCTAAGCATTCAGCCAATCAGCGCATCCCGACCAAGCGACGACAAACCGGAGCTCTGTCGACAGCTTCGCTTCAATCGGAGGCACATCGTCACTTCCTATCATCACCGACCCGACGCATTGCGGCCAACACAGGTGCCAAGGTCAGCTATTTGTTTCCCTCTACTCTCTGGCCGATTGACCTCGACCTCTGACAATTGTCCAGATGCTCTCACGTCGAATTGCGCGGGCGTCGGCCCTCGCTGTGGCCCGACCACTCCCTGCCATTCAACAGCGAACCTTCATCCCAAAGCCCGTCAAGGGTCGACAGGAGGAGATATATCCCGACAGCCCCGTCCTGACCGATGCCGAGGATCCTGGAATGGTACGTCCTTAGTCCCGGCCTTAGGCCAATGGACGCAATTGGGCTGGCAAAAGGCTGACGATATCGCGCAGAATGGCGGCTACATCAACCCTCCCGAGATCAAGCGACAGTTCCGCGATCCTCATGCCGACTGGTGGGATAAGCAGGAGAGGAGGAACTATGGTGAGCCTGTCCACGAGAACCACGACCAGATGGGCATGTTCACGCCGTATGAGTACACCTGGGTTCCGCCTGCCAAAGGCCTCCTCCAGATTGGCTCCTTCGTGGCCGTCGTCGTCGGTCTCTGCTACATAGTGAAGGCATTTTATCCGGATAAGGCGTCGTACCCTCGCGAGTTCGTGGGAGGCCTTGAAAGAGAACTTGGTGGACCTGGTGCTGTGAGGGTAAGTCTGCCCCTTTCATCGAGAACTGCGTAACGCCCCTTGAGCGGTCATGGACTAACGAGTCAATTGATGAATCTTAGGCAAGGGCACCAGGTGACGAAGACCCTTAAGAGAGCAGTAGGCGCAGGTGTTCAGCGCTGTTGCAGGCGTGCACCTGCATGTATATA
Source organism: Coniochaeta sp. PK30-01 (assembly GCA_023628855.1). Lineage (NCBI taxonomy): Eukaryota > Fungi > Ascomycota > Sordariomycetes > Coniochaetales > Coniochaetaceae > Coniochaeta > Coniochaeta sp. PK30-01. Next base: position 346,458 of record JAMAJW010000013.1, on the reverse strand, counting down.
ATCAGCTTGAGTCGCCGGTCACGGTCAGGGAAAGAATGCATTTTCAGAAAACTCGAGTGCATGTTGCAGGTCCGCTTGCTGCAAGGTTGTCTGCTTCCTTCATCTTGTCATGTGCCCGTCAACACTACCTACCTTACACTTGATTCTTAAGGTTGTATCTCCGTCAGGAAAGGAATGAGCGTGCTTGCTGTATGTCGTGCAATCGTGCGGCAGCGGCCTCGGAGCTTGATGCATCACACTTCTGCAGCAGGAACTCTCATCACTCCCGTCAGTCATGGAGTGTCTGTCTGCAAGTGTCGGCAGCGGCGGAGTCCACCGTACCATGAGTCCGGAACAGGAGAGTCAAGCCTTACCCCATACCCAGATCCGGGTCGCTGATGCAGCAAAACAGATCGGACCTGGGCTGCTACTGGCCTGCGAGCCGAAAATCGCCTAATTGGGAAGATGCTGATCCCTGACCCGACTCCACGTCCCCCCGCGGACACGATGTATGCTCGATGGCGAGGAAGGCGCGATACCGCTACGTAGAAGGTAGGTCATTGTCCTCGTTCAACTTGAGCCCAAGCACACGGAATGCTTACATAACTGGAAAGACTCTAAACATGCAACTCGACGAGGTTCCCTCCATCCATACCCACTCGTTATCGCTTGACATCTTCTTTTTCTTTTCTCTTCTTGGACTCTGCTCTTCTCTGGGATATTGTGGCCTTGCTTCTTTTACCCTTGGTTCTCTTCTTGCTACGCATCTTCGCCAAAACTGTTTAAGCTGCTCAACTCGTGTCAGGATCATCACTTCGCCCTCTCAATAACCACAACCGCCCTCTTGCCGTCATGCGGTACAACGACTGGGACGTCCTCCTATTCCCAACCGCACCGGATTCCAAGACACCCTTCAAGGAATTCAAGGTTGCCTGTCAAGTCATCCCCGACGGCGAGCTCGAGCATTGTCAAGGATCCATTGGACTGCCCATCGTCACATGCTTCGTTCCGAGCATCCAGCCTGGTGCTCCGTTCCAAGTCTCTGTCCACTCGTGGAGTGAACCTGACATCAGCCAGTTTACCAAAAGCTATAGCAAGCATATCGATCTGGTCCAGTTCGAAGCCCGCGTGTTCATCGATGGACGGTTGGTTGCGTAAGTCACATGGCGAGCTGATTATCCCTGGATGTCCCAACGCTGACATCCTTGTTACAGGTCCAGCATCTTCAACCGGAAGAACAAGGAATGGCCACACAAGATTGATACCACTTTCAGTAAGCCAATACCATCTATCTACGTGCCGCCGAGACGTATCCTGACGACTTGGCCCTTTGCATAGGCTTGACTAGCTCAGGCGAGCTAGCACTCCTCAAATTTCCATCTTTCAAGAAGGACCTCATGTATGAGCAAAACTGGAACGCGGGCGACGATATCGGTCGAATCAAGATCGTCATCAGCGAAGGCTTTCCTCGCGATTCTCCAACGATGCCTCTCGAGCGTATCAAGAACGTTGTGGCATTCTCGTTCCAGCATGCTCCGCTGGGTACGATACACAATCCCCTCATCGTGTATTTTTCTGATCAACGCGTCAAGTCGTGGCAAGATCACTCTGCGAAAGAGGGAAAAACGCTGACAATCGTCACCAGATGTACTCGAAGCAAATGGCATCGCCTGGCCGAATCCCTCGATGTGGCGAGTCTCCACCCTCGCCAACACGATCCCAGGATTTCGTTCAGAAGAAGGTGTGCAGTCTCATGGTCACTCGCCACGTCGCCAGTCGATGCTTCGGAACACCCAGGCCTTTCAGGGATTCCAGAACTTGCCGAATTCGTTGATCGCGGGTGCCTGCCACCCTAACGCAAACGTCAACGCTTTCTTTGCCAATATGGGATTCCCTCCACTACCACCGAGTCTTCCCCACACCGCAAGCCGCGGCATGTCGGGAGACTCGTTGAACGAGATGGCTTACCTCGACTACATTAACTCACTCTCTGCGGCTTTTGCAAACGACCTTACCGGAAAGCACATGTGGCCGGTTCCAGGTCCCGATCGCGCCGGCATATTCGGGAGCAACAACAATCCAACGCAGGCGGATACCATTCAGGGCACAAACTGTGCATCACTTGAAGGCGGAGAACCGATGCATATCTCCGGTCCCAGTCTCGAGGACGACCCGATGCCCATCACCAACTTTCACACAAAGGTTCCTACTAATACTCCCACCACTGCATCCACTGTTGGCAACCATAATTCAACCGCGTCAGCTTCTTTTTCGCTTAATTCTAATTCTGACTCCTTCATCACACCCGACTTCGCGCATTCACTCACCCATTCGCTACTCAACCAACCCTTGGCCATCCAGCCGCAGAACATCCCATTGCCAGCCTCGGAAGTCAAATCCCGGAAGGAGCGAGACAGCCGCTTTCCGGCAATCCACGGCTGCAATCCCGCTTCCGCGCTGTCGACTCCACAAGGGCCACAGCACGACGACATCCGCAAGTTCTCGCAGCCCCTGTTCGGCGCCACCTCGGGCATCTTCAGCACGACGGCAAGCACGTCGCCCTGTTCGGCGGCCTTTACATCGGGCACGGCGTCTCGGAACACGTCAAACACGGATTTCGGCTCGGGCCTCGGCGCGATCGGGTCCGGTGGGACGCCGATGCCGCTCCGCAACAGCTCGGCGGCTTCGCTGAACGCCGGCGCCTTGGTCGGCAGTGGTCGGAAGCGGGCCCGAAACTTCACTCCTGCGTCTTCGAAGGCTATCGATGACGAGGATCAGCCGCTTCGGCCGAGTCCGCATATGCGAGCTGGGTTTGGAATGGGAGACGACGACTCTGATTAGTTATGATGACTTGGTGTTTATCAGTAATGTGTTATGATGGTTTGGCAGTGCTACGATATCGTTACTGAGGCGGTGTGTAAGGCTATGGCTTGGAACGCGCAGTTGTTTACGCTCGTTGTTGGACGATGGTAGGGGTCATGGAGACATGGTATACATTTCTTCTGTTCGGTTTGTTGTTATGCCGGACGGTTCACTTATCTGACTGTCGTCATTATTAGGAGGCCATCATTGTATTATCAGCCTAGATCAGCCATACCGGTACATGGAGTTTTACCCAAGGTCCATGGTTTGCGTATTGATCGGTGCCTCCAAGATGTCCAAATGCGCATACATGTTTTCGGAGCTCGTTGCCATCGCCGCCTGTCAACACAGATGGTCGGGAGCCTTCTCTGGCCCATACCAGCCCGTATTCGCCGGGTAACAACCAATAGAACAAGGGGACGAGCTGGTGGCGTCATGCAAATCGGCCTTGAGGCAGAGTTGCAGAAGCGACCAGCATTTGGGGGCTGATGCTTTCAACCCACCCCGCAGATAAGGTGTCAGCTCCTAACATCTCTTCTGTCGTCAGTTCGCAGCGTCCTCTTACCTTCTCTGTCATTGTCTCAACGTGATTCGCATCACGTCTCGTCTACTCACCAGGAAAGCGGCCATACAAGCCGGGCATAAGCTGTCGCATTCGAGACGGAAAGTGACTTCTTAGCTATATCTTCCTCATTTCGGATCATCCAAGTCAAGTTTATTCCCCTTCAATCCGGCCATGCGGCTCGTCAATACAAGGCACGACCTGCCAGTGCTCGATCAACCGACTTCTAAACCTCCTCCCTATGCAATTCTGTCACATACATGGGGAGCAGATGAGGTATCATTTCGACAAGCAAAAGCCTTCAGTGAAGGAATCAAGCTTACAGCTGCGGATATCAAAAGGGCAGGATGGGAGAAAGTCTTCAATGCTTCCGAAGTCGCGCAAAAACAAGGGTACGGGCATCTCTGGATCGATACCTGCTGCATCGACAAGACAAACTCGACTGAGCTCTCGGAGGCAATCAATTCCATGTTCCGATGGTATGCAGAGGCCGAGGTTTGTTATGCCTATCTCTCCGATGTCCCGGGTAACGATCACGTTGCACACAGGCATTCCAAGTTCCGAGCAAGTCGATGGTTTTCTAGGGGTTGGACGCTACAAGAGCTGCTGGCCCCGAAGGAAGTCCATTTCTACTCCAAGAATTGGAAGTTTCTTGGCTCCAAAACGGATCTCAAAGACCTGATTTCCTCAATCACTGGGATTCCTGTCGAGGTTCTCGCCGGCGGAGAATGTCAAGCTCCCGCTCGAAGCATTGGTGAGATCTTCTCTTGGGCGTCTCGTCGTAACACCACGCTTCCGGAGGACATGGCATACTCGCTTCTCGGGCTCCTCGATATCAACCTGCCCCTCATCTACGGCGAAGGACCAGCAGCGTTCATGCGAGTTCAGGAAGAAGTCCTGCGGAGACACGACGACGAGAGCATCTTCGCCTGGGAAGCGCCGCCAAGTGAAGCGATAACGAGACCACTGTCTGGTCTTCTTTCGCCCTCGGTGGCCTACTTTCACGCTTCGCACCGCTTCGTCAAGCCTAGGATCTGGACGAGGCTGGACAGTCAACCGGTGATGATGACAAACAAGGGGATAGCAGTTGATCTCCCTCTTGTCGCTAACGACGAAGATAAGAGCCATCAATTTGCTTTGCTCAACTGCCGTATGGCAGGCTCCAATGAATTTGAAGTACAGCCCGGTATTCGCGTCCAGCATATGGGAGGGAGGCAGTACGCCCGAGTCGACATCCACCATATACACGGTATTCGCTTATCGGACCCTCAACACTCACACTCACTCGCTATGAATCGTACCATGATATTCGCTCAGAAACCCGAGGCTCCCAAGCCGGTTGGCGGGTTTGCCATTGACACAAAACAAACCTTTGCATCATACTGGGGTCAATATACTGATTATTTACAAAAGAGTTCAACCTTGAAAGTGCTGAAGAGGTTCCCTGAAGATAGATGGACCGAGTCCAGGTCAGGACATCTGTTCTGTGACTGTTCTATCACAGCAGCGCCAACGACTGGGGAGTATAACTCGTGGACATTGCCGCCGACCGAAATGCCCATTGGGCAAGACCAAGATACCCCTACTCTCTTTTGTGGGCTCCTTACAGTTGCCATATACCAAGAGACAGGACTTGTTGGCACCGCCAACATAGTCTTTGGACAAGTCAGCCAAGCCAATTTGCCGGGCGTATCTGGCCGGGTTAGACCCTGGTGTCGCCTTGCTGCCAGCGATAATATGAACATATCAACGCCAAGCGATCAGACACGTCTAATTTCCGAGGCACAAACGGAACTCACCTTTTCAGTACCCGCTAGAGAAAGCAGACTTAAAAGGGACGTCATCCTGCGTATAGGAATGGTAGAGACACAGTTGCCGGGAAGGGTTGTGTACTCGCTGAGTCTTGCCCAGTCGCGTACAGTTTAGTCGCGCCAAGTCGTCAGTGATTATGGAGCTGGGCTGGCTGGCTGGGTACCGTGAGACGACGGTTCATACTGGGAGCAGCAGTGTTGACCAAATTTTCAACTGTCTGATCCCTGGCATGAATGACAGCGTTGGTCGGTAGGATGCATCCAGAAAGACCTGCTCGCCTAAGACACTAATCGATCTTCGCTGCTTGGTCTGTTGTCGCGTTACCAGGATTCCAAGAGCGCGAGTGCCCATTTCGAAATTGGATAGGGCACGCTTCGTTTTCCAAACCTATATCGCGAAATACAATGAGGATATCCCAGATGGAGCATCTGGCAAGGCGATGAAGGGTGGTGTGGTGAAGTGCCTTACGGTAACTTGCAGCGCTGGCGCCGATACGAGGTCGGATCTGTGCAGGCCTAGTTGCCCGCCTGCGCATCTGCAATGAGGCTCCGGGGTCATAGAAGTTGGTGGTAGTTCCTGTTAGCGTGATGATACATTTCGAGGAGATGATGGGATTTGACTTTGCATTTTCTGACGATTGATGCGCCGCATGATGAACCTGTGATCGCTCCATGTATGGGGGAGTAAGCCAACTGCAAACAGAGCACACTAATGAGTCCGATAGCTGTTTAACAGTCCTCTGGTTCGAAATTGAGAAGAGAATAAGTCGCCTCTTGACCCTGATATGGTTAATCGGAGCAAGTCTCATTCCGTTGAAGTATTAGATGGTACGGGTATGAGTATCATGCCCGTCATCACCAGCGAGACACTGACTCACTGGTATGAAAAGTGGTAGATGAGTTCGTAAAGAGAGGAGGATGGGTGACGAATTAATGGTAAAACGCTAACAATAAAACAAAAACGACGAGAAAATAACCGACTCGCAAGCGAGTCGAACCCACAACCTCGAGTTAAGGTGAAGCCTTCATCGGAGTCTCAGGAGCTCCCTCCTAGGCCGCTAGATCAGGAGCACCTTTAACCACTGAGCTACACCGCCTCTTCAGGTTGTAGGTATTTGGTTGGACCGTAGATTCTATTATATACCACCGTAGCGTTCATGTACCTAGTTCCCAATTGCTCGGATCATCCTCACCATGAACACCCAAGGCCACAAGCTACAGTGATACTGGTACTTTAGCAAGCCAAGGGTCCCAATGAGGCTGTTTTGCATTAGAGGATTGGGAAATCCAAGAGTCCATCTTTCCATTGTACAGATGGGGCGGACATTTTCTCAGTCGATATCGTACAGTATATGCCTAGCTAACGAAGTCTGGAATGTCGACGATCGGAATGATCCATATCTACATATTCATAACAGTGCGAACCTTCAGCCGCTGGAGTCGGTGTTTCCCAGCCCTGATATCTGAGCCTGGCCACTGCAGCGCTTCAACACTTCGCCGTTCGTTGTTGTTCCAGCCACCAGACATCTCCAAGTCCCTATGCTTCCCACTTCCCATGCGCCATTATAGATCTGTAATCGTCTTGCTTATGATTTGTTGCCAGCCTTGTTGGCTGCTTCCTTCGGACCACCACTCAAGAACATCAACACGCCTCCGCCAGTCAGGACAGCAGCAGCCGTGATCGCGGCATATTTTCTGACGGGTACGTCAGTCGGCGAGCGTGGTCATCGCACTTGAAACGGGCTGTTCATACCTGTGCAGCGGCTTGCTCTCAGGGTACGACTCCTGGCCTCCTGGACCGCCCAGATCGCCGTCGTTTGTGCCTTTTCCTGTTGTGTTGCGCGTTTGGATCGCGAAGGGTAGCCGGGAGCGCCTCAGCGACGTCTGGACTGGTGTGCGGAGTCGGCCAAGAGTCGTGGCGAGGGGCTTCGTGGACGGCATCTTGGGGTATCGTGCAATCAAGGTGTAGATGAGGGAATATTATCGTAGATTGAGATTTGAGCTGAAGAATTGAAGTTAGACACAAAGTTAAAATTGGCTTGTTTGTCGAGGTTCGGTTGAAGCACACCTGAGTGCCCCGAGGTACCGAATGATAATGGCGGACGTAGCGATGACGTAGTGCGGATGATCGCCCTGTGGAGAGTGTACACCGGTAGACATTTGGCGCGACCCCACTGCATCCCCACCACCACAGCGGGCTCTGGAAAGCTTGTGGTAACGACTCAATGTCGCACCTCACCAAATCTGTGATCTGTGTTGATCTGTGCCTTCGCTTCAGCGTGTGGTATAGTGAAATGAACGACGGCGCGGTCTTAGGCCCAACCCCATCCCACACGTCCCTTTACGCTTTCATACCCTCGAATTCCAGGTGCTCGGCCAGTCCTGGGCTCTTCTACAAAGTTATGTCGGTTCTTTGCCAGTTCTTGGAGCTCAGCTCGTGTCTTGCCGGTGTACTTGAGCAGGTCTTCGTCCGAGATTCTGTCAACGCCGGCAGTCTCGAGCTTCTGATAGCCGCCCGCGTCGTGTCTGTCTCTAGCCGAGTTCCTCCGGCTCTGGACCTTTCGCAACACTTTATCAAGCATGGTATATTTGCGCGACCAAAATGCGATTGATACCAAGATTCACAGCGAGTGCAGGCAACGAGGATCTCAAGATTCACGCCACAGGAAACGAGGGGGTATACCAACAGAAATGATAAGGTATCTGGAATGAATGCCGAGGAGACTGGAGGCCAAGCCCGGCAGCTACTTATATTTCCTGGTGAGGACTAGTACGCTTGCGGCATTCCCCAAAATGTAGTCTCCGATCTTGTGAGGGGTTGCCGTAGCTGCGTCGTGGCTGAACGTTCTACATACCAGCTACGACACGTGTCACCTCCCTCGATCACGCATTTTGCTTTATGGTCTACGTGTTCAGATAGGTATTTATTCATGACATGTCTGAACTAAAGTTATCCACCTTGGACAGATATTTGGCACTCACGCAACACGTATGCTCGCTCTCAGAGGCTCCACGTGCTATTCGCCTTCCACCCTCCGACCGGATAGGCAACCTTGCCCGCACGCCGCACGCGCCTGTGCTCGCGCTTGAAAATGGTACCGTTCATCCCGCAGCCGGCATTGAAGCAAGCCGACACCGTATGGATGTACCTGATCTTGCCTCCCTCGACCCGGAACATGTGGCTGTCCGGCACCGGCCTATTCGCAACACTGCGATCCAGTCCAGGGAAGCCGAGGAAGATGTCGACCACCCCCATCACCTCGTCGATTACGTACCGCCGGTTGGTGACCTTGATGTTGCTCGGCAGGCCTCCGATGTCGCAGGTGTTGTTCTTCAGCGCCTGAGCGCCCGTGTACGCCCCGCCCTCGAGCCGGGCGCACGGCTGGCCGAACGGCACGCTGACGTTGGCGTTGTTGAACCGGTCAAAGTATGCGTCCCCGGCGGCCTTGATCGCAGCTCGGCTGTCCCGCTGCTCCTCCGGGATGGGAGTCCAGCTCTCGATCGAGTTCCAGCGGAGATATCCGGGGGCGTCAAATGCCCAGTCCCCGGGCTTGGTGACGATGGACTCGATGGTGTTAGCCAGGAGGGTGCCGTTCTTCGCGGCAGCGTCGTAGAGGATCCTCGTGCCGATGACGAACTGACGAGGCAGGCCGGCGGCAATGATCTCGGTGAAGGACGAGCAGGAGACGGTGTCGTGAACGCTGCGGCTCTGGGTGATGTTCAGGGGCAGATGGAGGATGCTTCGCGTGGTATTGACGGCCGCATCATTCTCGATGTAGCTGAACTTGGAGTTCGAGGTCAGACCAGTAAGTCCTGCCCCTTTGCTTTGTGCAGTGACATAACGAGCGGTGGCGGCTTGGAGTGCGGCTCGGTTGCAGTCTGCCGAGGCATATGTGGCCAGCGCGAGGACTGTAACGAATGAAGGGAGCATCTTGGTAGCGTCTCTGAGCAAACCGAAGCCAGGTAAGGGTAAGCTCTCGTGGTCGTCACGGCCAACATCGATTCTCCGCCTCCGAGAGACAGACGTACTGTCGTTATATACACATTCTGTCAACGGCGAGCAGGAAGAATTGCCGACGACGATAAGAATACCAAGACTTTCATATAACTCTCTGGTGTTCCATCCAACCGACCGAGACTGCCTGCATTGCTGGCGCTATACTAACCCTTATCTTTCACTTCTGGGCGCACAATACAGGAAGGAGCAATATGCCCAAGTCATATCCTTTACATGGCAATGCGCTACCAACATAGCCGTGCGATCCGGACTTTGACTTGGCAAGTTCTTTTGCCCAGGACGTTCTGGTCCGCGGGCGGGTTCATGATAAGGCAAGACATATCACGTACATATAGGACTAAGCCGATTGTTTATACTCCGGCTTGAACGTCGGGACACACTCGTGCACACGAGGGCGGTGTAGTTCTACTTGTACGGCAAGGATAGGATGCAGTTGAAACCCTGGTCATAGCTGCTGGTGGCAAATAGAGCCTAAAAGGAGTGTTGCAGTGCAGTCCGGGTTGCACACCTCGTCAGCGGCTGGCGATATTAAGGGGCGGCACACACTATGGCACCTCACAACCGAACTCTCGAACTGCCGACTGTCAGAGGAGTGTGTGTGAATTTAATGACTGCTGCCGACCGTACCTGCATACATTACTGCTCGGCTAACGGCACACTAAGTCATGGTATTATAGCTGTCCTTCAAGTTCCCCACGAGCTCTTCGCGGTGCGCAAACCGGCTACCGGCCAGAGACTCAAATAGCGCCAAGAGCCTCAATATCCCTCCGGGACATAAACACATTAAACGAGAGGATACCCGGTTATTGACCGTATCGTCATCTTGCGTCGAGGTACCGGGTTCGGAGAGAAAAGTCCATCAATCATCGAATGACCTGACATATATGTCCTTTCCTTGCGCGGCATCGACTACTCGCTGTCGACATGGAGCTCCTTGGCAGGCTTCTTCTGCTCCGGGGGGAACTTCATCTCGGCAGCCGCGCTGTCGCCTCTGCCGGTGTAGCTGAAGCTGTTCGGGATGCCCGACCCGCCGGCGGTGCCCATGTTGATCTTGCCGGCGAGCTGGTTGCCGGCGACGTCCGGGCGGTTCTGGGACCATTGGTTGAGCTGGTCCTTGTCCATGCCCGTGTACTTCTTGACCTCGTCCTCGGGGATCTCCTTGTTGCGCTGGAACTTTTCCTTGAGCTTGTCAAACATGCTGACCTTCGGTGGGGTTTGCGGTTGTGTGGTAATGGCGAGATGGTTGATGGGTTCTTGTGAAGCAAAGGGGTTAATTAACAGTTTGACTTGAGAAATAGATTTCAGATTTGGTAGCTGAAAATGGTGTTCTTTAACAACCTCAGCTCCTCCAGCTAGCTGCGCCTTTGCGTCAGTCACATGGCAGCTGGCCGCGTCATCCTCCGCTAGCACCGCCCCAACGCTCGGAGAATGGACTGAACCCTCCTCCCATTCCACCTCCTCGCAACACTCCGCAGGGCAACCGGCCCGCTTGATCAGTCGTCAGATCTCTTGCTTGTTCGTTCGCGTTTAATGCTCGAGTGACGGTCGGTCAGGATCTCCAACTGGGCCCTTAGAACCAGCAAACTCTAAGGTGGCGACCTCAAATACCATTACAACTCTTCAGCCGGCTCCCCTCGCTCCGCAAGGCTCGCCTTGTCTTGGGTTGTTGGTTGTCCCGTTCTTAATACTCAGCTGTAAGTTTTGTTATAAGATTCCGGTTTTAGATTTTCTTTGCTTCTCTACTGAGTCGAACCTAGAACCTCGATGACTGATGTGGTATATAGTCTACTCAGTAGTTGGTTGGAGGGAGCAATAAGAACCCGAGGGCCTTTGGATAATCAAAGTCTTCCAACCGGGCCACACAGGCTTGGAGATTGCAATACCTTCTGGGTCTCCTAGTTTTTGGCTTCAAGTCCACAGAAATCCTGGCCGATGAAGAAGGCCTACATTGAAGGTCACCACTGCCTCCAAGCCGATTTCCGGTGCAGAGAAGTTGTGTTACTTGATTGAACAGCGGGATGCTCAGCAGAGAGTTTGTGGACCATGCTGAAGTGAGAATTTGACTTGCTGTCGCCTCCGTTGGTGATTTGATGAAGACGATGCTATCTGTAGCCACAGGCAACAACGTTAAAGGAACCGTTGACATGTGGCGGATGACGCGGGGAGAACGAGACACTTCCAGTCTTCATTCATGTCACCGTACAAGCTATTTTCAAGCGTACTGCAGTCAAGCACCAGGCGAATTTGATAATTTCAAATAAAGCACTTTTGATGTCCTATCTCATCTGCTTTTGACCGACCAACCCTCTTTCCTGAACTTCTATCTACAGTAAATATGTTCAAGGCTTAGCAGACCTCCCACCCAGACGACCATTGGCCAGAGCCTGCACCCTCGCCTCGTCCAGCTTGGGTAGCTCGAGTTTGCCCTTCTCCGCCGGGCCCGGCATGAAGCCGGCGGCGATCAGGTACGCCAGGTAGCTGCCGATGGTCGGCAAGTCGATGACGCTCGCGGCCAGGGGGTTCTCCTGCCCGCTGTACGCCTGCAGCGCGGCGGCCGCGTTGGCGTCGTCCAGCTCGGGGGCGACGGTGTTCGCGGGCAGGTCGCCGGTGACGAAGTGGAACAGCGGGAGCAGGGCGTGCTCCTCCTTATCGGTGCTGCCGTCGTTGACGTAGCCGGTCACTTTCTCGCTCCACTCCTTGTACGGCACCTGTGGGACGCGGTACCCGTACTGCTCGAGGGCGCCGATCCACTCGTTCAGCGTTATGCGGGGGTGGGTGGTCACCTGGGCCACGGCGAGAGGCTGCCCGATGGCGGCGGGCAGCTGCAGGGCGGACGAGACCACGATGCGGCTGACCTGCGTGACGGGCACGGCGTTCAGGGTGTTATTGATGTCGGGCCGGGCTCCGACTTGGAGGCAGCCCTTCCACAGCCGGACGAGGAAGTCATCCGTGACCGTGATGCCGGAGAGGGGGTCGCCGGTGACATAGCCTGGGCGAATGATGGCGCCGACAAGACCACGTCGGCCGGCCTCGCGTACGATGAACTCGCTCGCCCACTTGGACTGTCCGTAGCCAGTGCCGAGGCCCTTGCGGCTGCCCTCGAGGTCATCGGACTCGGGGACGCTGCCTCGGGTGCGTGAGAGCTCGACGTAGTGGTCGTTATCCAGAGCCGATGTCGAGCTGACGAACGCGAACCGCTTGGGCTTTCCGGTAGCACAAAGCTGGATACCGGACATCGTGCTGAGCACGTTGGCGGCGCGCAGGCTGGAGTAAGGCAGCATCCAGTTTACTTGGGCACCGTTGTGGATTACCACGTCGACTTCGTTGGCAAGACGCTCCCAGATGGGCTTGGTCAAACCGAGCTGCGGCTTGGAGATATCGCCGACCACTACCTCTATCCTAGACGCCCATGTCGGGGACCAGAGGCCATAAGCGGTGGTGATAGCCTGGAGTCGGGAGAGGCCCTCGGCTGCATCCTTCGCGCGGACGTGGGCAACCACACGCGCCTTGGCGGGGCCTTCGAGCAGCTCGCGGAGGATATACGAGCCCAGGAAGCCGGTGGCGCCCGTCAGGAGCACGGTAGGAGGAGTCGTGGTGTAATCCAATTCGGTGGCTGCCGCACCGATAGATTCGGGCAGCTGCCGTGACAGGTCCCTTGCGTCGGCAGCATACGCCTCATCCACCGCGTTCCTGTCACCCTTGAGCGGCATGGCGTCGAGACGCAGACCAATGGGATCCTGAGCACGGTCGATTTCTGCGGCAAGAGCTTCGAGAGTCTGAGACTGGAAGATTGCGCTGACGGGTACGTCGATGTCTTTCCACTCCTTCTTGACGAGGAAGAACATCTGCTGCGCGAGAATGGAGTGGCCGCCCTCGTCGAAGAAGTTGGAGTCTGGCACAAACATGCGAGCTGTGCGGTTAGGGAGGACCTTGGCCCATATTTGAGCGAGCCGGCTCTGGGTATCCGTCATGTTGACGGACACGGATGAAGCTCTTCGCCTCATGAGAAGAGCGAAGTCGGACTCATCGGGGAAGGGCAGTGCTGGCTTGTCGATCTTGCCATTGGGATCTAGGGGCGATCTGTGAGTTCAAGGCATAGGGTGTGAGTAGAGAGGGGGGACATACTCAACGGCATACGAGCTAGTGGAATGAAGATGGTAGGAACAGCATATTTAGCAAGCTTGGTGCCAAGAAACTTCTTGCAGTCCTCAGACAGCGACTTAAACTGACGAAGCATGCCGGTCATTGACTCATCCTGTAGGTCATGACCGCCAGTCTTGTTATCCTCCTGCTGCTCGAGGTGCTCGAACCACCGTTTGGTCTCGGGAACGAAATAGGTGACAAGCGTCTGCTCCTCGTTCTTGTCTCTCCTGACAATGGTGACGTTCTCACGGATGAATGGGTGCTGTGATAAGGTTGTGTCGATCTCGCCAAGCTCGATCCGGAAACCGCGAATCTTGACTTGCGAATCAACACGACCGGTGCACTCAACACTTCCATCTGGCCGGATGCGACCGAGATCACCTGTACGGTACATCCGGTCACGGGGTCCCTTGTAGAGCGGCTCCTTCATCCATGGCTGTCGCGCTCCCCCTGCAAGTTGTTGCTCGAACTGCTTAACCCACTTGGTAGGGTCGACGAACCAGTTGGTCAGAAACTTTTCTCTGTTTAGTCCAATCGTCTTTTCGTCATTTCCAAGGTAGCCTTCAGCCAGACCACCGGCCCGAATGAAAAGCTCTCCTTGCTCGCCAACGGCGCAGAGCTTGTTTCTATCTTCGCGGTCGACAACCAGGAGCTGGACGTCCATCATGCCTTGCCCGACGGGAATGATATCCGGAAGAGTGTCGAGGAAATTGGGATCCTGGGCCTTGCTTGGGACCGGGAAGTAGGAAACGGCACGCTGAGACTCGGTGGAGCCGTAAAGGTTGATGACCATGGCGTTTACTGCGAGGTCACGCAGCTTTCTGCAGTCCTTCTTTGTCAGGAGATCGCCGACGAAGAAGGCGTTGCGAAGGGACGGGAACTGAGCAGTCGCGCCACCAACAAGAATCTGACCCATGGCCGGCGTTAGGTGGGTGACTGTGACCTTGTGTTCCTTCATCCACTCGGCGAGAAGCTCGTGCGAGATGGCATCCGATGGAGGGATGACCTAGTAAACGCATAATTAGTAAGTGAGCGAACCTGAGGGGGATGCGGAACTCCGTACGATCTTGGCACCCAAGAAGAGAGGAGTGAAGATGTCTCTCTGTATGGGGTCGTGTGCTATGCCGGAGAGCATAGTAAACCTGTCGTTCTCCGAGAGACCGAATCTTTGCGCCATCCAAGGGAAGTAGTAAGTAAGGGAGAAGTGGCGACCCAGAACGCCTTTTGGCCGTCCTTCTGAACCGCTGGTGAAGGACAGCGTTGGGTTGGAGTCAGGACCGACAAGGACGTCGGTTATGTCCAAGTGCCGTTGGGCAGCCTGAGGCTCAAGGACATCTTGGCCACCGACAAGACCTCCCTTGAGGGTACCATCGGCTACGAGCTGTAGGGCTGGGACCGTAGCCTTGATCTTGAGATTGCTGGCGATGAACTCCACGACGGTGTCTGACAGCTTGCCAAACTCGTCGGATGCCCTTTGGATGCAGACAAGGAACTGAGGGTTTGCGACTTCGAGCAACACCTTCTGACGCTCTGGCGGATACTGGGGATCTAGCACGCTGACGGTGGCACCAGCCTTCAGGGCGCCCATGTAAGCGACAACAAGGTCAACCCTATAACGACCAGAGTCAGTAATCAGTGCGACAAGATCATGGGAATGGCACTGACCCTCTGTAGGCGTAGATCGCCACGACATGTCCTACTTGGCAGCCATTGTCGAGTAGGTAGCGCGCTAGCTGGTTTGAGCTCTCATGGATCTGGCGATAGGTAAAGGTGCGTTCAGGGGTTCCCCGGCCCTTGGTCTCGATGACGCACTCCTTCTCCGGAAACTTCTTGGCATTGGATGCGAATATCTCATGGATGGCTGAGGGCGGGAGACGTTAGCATGTGATAGACTGTGGGAGAGAGGTGAGCCAAGTGCGGTATCATATCTCACCTCCACGATAGTCGTTCCAATGCAGGTCAATGGTTGGATCTGGGGTCAGATCCGGGGTAGTGGGGGCGGCGCCGTTGACCGCGGACGCCATGTTCACGGGCTAAGACTAGACGAGACGTTTGCAATTGACCTGGCTGGCTGTGATCAACTATTTCGTGAGGGACAGAGGCAGAGTAGGCAATCAGATCCAATTGACGTGACGTCGGGATGAAGCGAATGAGTCAAGCTAAAGCTAGGCGTATCCTCTCTCTTGTCAGCGGCATCAGTGAAAATTTTGATGAGATGTGAGTCAATAAAGTTCAAACCACACCGCAACCCGAACCCGCTTCACCGGCCGGCCCGGCGCCCGGCAGTCTGGGGCGATATCCA
Source organism: Coniochaeta sp. PK30-01 (assembly GCA_023628855.1). NCBI lineage: Eukaryota > Fungi > Ascomycota > Sordariomycetes > Coniochaetales > Coniochaetaceae > Coniochaeta > Coniochaeta sp. PK30-01. The sequence continues at coordinate 330,781 of JAMAJW010000013.1, read as the reverse complement.
CTTTTCATGACGTGCCTAACCGCAAATAACACCTCCGATATCGGTATCACCAAAAGCCAAATGAAACCTCACCTCCATCACGAACTTGTTAAAAATTTTATTAAGAATTTGCAAACAAAACTTTGTTCGGAGCATGGAGCAGCCAGTCTCTGGCCATGGTCCTAAGACTCGGTAATGGATGTCGGCTGTGCAATGCGGACCGAAACTGTAACAGCTTACTGTGCAATCAATACACAGAGTGTCAGGCATCTACCCGAGAGCACCAATTGAACTACTTATGATCATCTTTGCTGATTGTTGGACGATGATTCGAGATCAAGCAGAGAAGCATTCCAATGGCCACTACGCGCTGTGGTGCGACATCAAAAGCCTGATCACAAACCTCGGCCAGCTGCCAAGGACACGATGTTGAGTAATCCCAAAGTTTTCTACATGTTGTGCTCCAATGGGCTTATAAAGCGACTCGCGACAAATGCTTGAGTCTCCGTGATAGAATAATCATGGACCTCATGGTCTCAGCTCCTCACTCCAGCTATGATACAGGATCTTGTTCTACTTCCATTTCGTAGAAAAGGAGAAGTGGACTTATATAAGTGCATGGCGACTCTCGTAGTTGGCATGACCCGAATCCAGCACCCTGAAACACCAAGAGAGAAGCCAAAACTCCGCAGACTACAACGATGTCCACCCATCAGACAGCCAAGACCCTGTACGCGGTCAACAAGGCAGGCACAAAATACGCTTATCGCCGTCTGGGAACCGGTCCAGGCACCCCGTTGCTGCTCCTGATACACTTCAGGGGTACCATGGACAAGTGGGATCCTCTCTTGATCAACACCCTGGCAGCCAGCCGTCCCCTCATTCTCTGCGACTACACCGGTGTCGGCCAGAGCAGTGGTGAAGTGGCGACCACCCTCCGCCAGGCCGCCGCAGACGTGACAGAGTTCCTCGGTCTCATCGGCGAGGCGGAGATCGACCTCCTCGGCTTCAGCATCGGCGGACTGGTCGCCCAACTCGTCGCACTCAACGCCGACCCCACGGCCCTCAGGATCAGAAAACTCATCCTTGCCGGCACCGGGACGACAGCAGGCCCGGACGTGCCGGCCAGCCCCAACACGGATGTCGGTGCCGTTGCCAGCGTACCGGAGGTGGCCATCGAGACCTTTCAGATGCTGTTCTTCCCCAAGACCAGAGAGGGCAAGTTCGCCAGCCAGCAGTGGTGGGCCCGGATCCACGAGCGAGGGCCCGCGACGTCCGGCGAAGAGGCGTCTGAGTTTCTGAGCACGGGATATAAGGATGGCGGGAAGTGTATACAAGCGCAAGCCGCCCAGCTGCAGGCCGCCGCGGACCCCGAGACAGCGAAGGGGCTTGACGGTGCCTACGAGCGGCTCGGCGAGCTCGGTATGCCTGTCCTGATCGCGCAGGGAAAGGTAAGTGGCTCTCTGATATCTGCGAGGACAGGACTCGTGCGCTGATGGTCCTTCTAGGATGATTACATGATTCCGACTTCGATCAGCTATCTGCTCCAGCAAAAGGTCCCCAACGGGCAGCTGATTCTGTACCCGAACAGCGGACATGGATTTTTGTATCAGTATGCGACACTGTTTGTAAAGCACGTCCTGATGTTTCTTGAAGCATAGGGGGAAATTGCTTCGAGACTGGCATAATGCCAGTAGAAGGTCATAGGGCATTGGGTGACTCTGAGGCTAGGTAGAGGAGAATACGGATCTGGCGTTTGGCATAACGTTCTATGTAACAGCGTCCAACACAGCGGCTGCCACAAAAACTCATGTCAAATCCCAGTAAGAAATAAGCTGATTATCATAAAAGTCATAGGCTAACATTGGGTTTACATGTCGATTGTGTTTAGAGACGAGGTCAATAAGATACTACAGATCAGACAAAGTACAGGACAGGTACATGAAACACCATGGCGCAATAGCATCATGCCCTTGTCATGTTAAGCTTCAAGGGCCTGGACGACCTGAGCCCAGTCTGCAGAACCAAAAGCACCAGGGACCTCCCCATCAAACAGGCTTGCAAGCACGACACGATCCGACTGCTCGCCTTCCCACGGCTGCCGGCCATGCTGTGCTACGACGTTATCGTAGACAAGCACATCGCCCCGCTGCCACTTGTGCAGCACCCGGATCTCATCCGTAATTTTGGCAAGATGTGCAAGGTACTTCTCCGGAATGGGCGTGCCGTCCCCATAAAGCTGTCGCGTGATGTTGACCGAGCCGCCGTGGTTGCCTTGGGTCCTCTTATAGTACGACGCGAGTCCAGTGAAGAGTGTGGGCAGATTCGTCCCCGGCTGCGTGCGGATGACGGGTAGTCGGTGAGTCAAGATGATGCCGTCGTCCGTCCATTCCCACGTTGTGTGTTCGCCTCTGCCGTAGCGCTTGATCTGGGCCTCGATCTTGGCCCGCCTTGTAGCCTCATCATCGCCGTCCTCTATTTCCTTCCCGAAAGCTTGCTTGAGCGTCGAGCCGCCCGCATACTGCCTGCCGTACTTGTAGGTGACCTTGCTCAGGATCCCCTTTTCGGCCAGCTCGTTGATGAACTCCGGTATCTCCTGCTGGGCGCGGTGAAACAGCTCCAATGATGACGAGATGGGTGTTTCGCCTCCCTTTTCGGGGACCTTGTGGCCATAGAAGAAGATGTACTCCGGAGCGTGCGGGACTTGCGGCGACTCGTTGTGGTTGTATATCAGCACGTCTTTCGGCGCCTCGTTGGCCGGGGCGACGTTGGGAGCAAGCACTGGCCGCTCGACGACTATTCCAATGATCTCGTGAGGTTTGTAACCAAATGCGTGGGCGAACCGGCTAAATTCGTCAGCGTTGTGGATCGGCAGACCTCTGAAGAGGAGAGCGCCATGACGAGCTAGCTTCTTCGTCAAGATGCCATCTTGAGCCTGGAGCGACTTGATCGTCTCAACAACAGTATCGAGATCAACTTCGCCGTGGGTGGAGGGTTGCAGCGCAAGAGGAGCGACTGTCCCAGGGGGGTGCGGCGGACCTAGCGCACGTTGATTGCTGGATGGCAGGTCGAACGCTTCGAACACAAGTGCTGGAGTCGTACCGTCCCCAGCACTGCGGGTCAAATCTTCACGAGGTCTCACAGCTGTCGCCATGTTTAATCGAGATGCACAGCGTGTGTCGGGGCTCGAGGTCACACTCGTCTGCCCCGATGGTTTGGTTCAAGGTTCTGTATATGTATGTACCACGCAGGCGGGGAACATGCGGCCGGTAGGAATAATTGTGCGAGTGGTGCTAAGATGGCGCCACCATTAAACGGCACTCAGAAGGATTCGCCCAAGCCCGTCGCCAAGGTCTATTGCAGATATGTGACTGGGCGCTACTGCCTATCAGCGCTCTTGCAGATGTCTTATTCTCGATCTAATGCAGAGGTGCAACCCCGAACACATGAGGAAGAATGGGTCTGTAATACCCTTGGCGTATCAACCTATTACCACTCCTGAGCCTATAGTCGAGGCCTTGATATTACAGGCAGGCCGGTCTATTCCCGTTTGAATGATCGCTTATTTAGGTTTAGAGAAATTATACCTACCTTAGTCTACCGCACAATACAGAGGGCCTATCAGACCTTGGTAGTTGGCACAGCTCAAGGTCGGCATGGTTCTTACCGAACACTAGACTTAAGAGGAAGATAGTCGAAAGCAGGTGATATCGCGCCACGGTTGTAGCATTTTGCGTGCTTCAATTCCTGAGGAGAGCTTGCCGGGATAGACTCGACCTATGGTCAATCCCTTTTGAAAGATAAGAAGAGTACATAGACTCATGTAGACTTGTGAAGAGGTCCTCCTTAGCCACTGCCTTACTATCTATCAACTTCAACTTAAAAAAGGGGACCTACCGTAACTGTATTGAATCACTTCTCTCGAACGAGTCTCAGTTACAGCGTCCGCGCGTGGTTCTTGTGCAAGACAAAATGTCAGCACCAGCCGAGGGAAAAGAAGGCCTTGGGGAGCATGTATTCAGCACGGATGAAACAGGCGATCCGTCCACAACACCAAAAGCTCGTTCCTCCTTCTACCGGTCCACCCTCTTCCAGATCCTCATAGTCGGACTCTGCGCATTCTGTGCTCCGGGAATATGGAGCGCCATGAACGGTCTGGGTGTCGGCGGCTCCCAGAGTCCAAATCTCGTCAACGCCGCCAACGCCCTGTTATATGCCTTCATGACGGTAACTTGTTTTGCAGGCCCGTGGCTGACGAACCTGATCGGGTTCCGCTGGACGCTGGCCATCGGATCACTTGGGTATCCGCTTTATGCTGCCGGTCTGTACGTCAACAACCGCTTCGGCGATACCTGGTTCGTGTACTTCGGGTCTGTCGCCTGCGGCATAACGGCTGGCTTCTTTTGGAGCGTCGAGGGCGCCATTGCCACAGGATACCCCGAGCAGCACAAGAGGGGCCGATATGTTGCCACGTGGTTCACGTTCCGTAACTTCGGAAACATCATCGGCGGAGCGATCTCTCTGGGCATCAACCATAGCGTCAACAAGAAGGGTAAGGTGGGATATCAGACCTACCTGGGGTTCATCGCAATTCAGTGCCTGGGCTTCTTCTTCGGCTTGTTTCTCTCCAATCCCGAGAAGGTGCAGCGGAGTGACGGCACACGCATCGAGGCACCCCGGGGCACTGAATGGAAGGCCGAAGCCAAAGCGATGTGGAAGCTGGGGCGGAGCAAACCAATTCTCCTGTTGACACCTCTTTTCTGGTATTTTGGCTGGATTCAGGCGTATCCAGGCACCTACCTAGCAACATACTTCACTGTCCGCTCGCGAGCCTTGGGAAGCTTCATGTCAGCCGTCGTCGGAACGATGGCGACCTGGCTGGCGGGCGTGCTGGTCGACGTTCCATGGGCGAAAAAGCGACAGACACGTGCCATCGTGACCTTTGCCTTGATCGCCGCGATGAATAGCGCCACTTGGATCTGGGCAGTCTATATCCAGAACGAGTACCGCCACACCAAGCCAGTACTGGACTGGGCGGACCAGAAGTCGTTCGGACGAGGCTTCGGTATCTACATGTTCGAGCGGATTAGCCTCGGAATGGTGGAGAACTACATATACTGGTGTATCGGTAATCTGTCCGACTCGCCTGGCGACCAGATCCGCTACAGCTCACTGTTGCGAGGCATCGAGACCGCTGCTGTAGCGGTTGGTTTCGGCGTGCAGGCAGTTCCGACCGTACTGATTGCGACAGCCAGCATAAACCTAGGACTGTGGTTTACTGCGTTGCCATTCAGCTACTACGCCACAGTGCAGGTCGTGCGAAAGTTCAACAAGCTTGACGAGGCTCGGCAGAATGTTCTCGAGTCGGGTCAAGAAACGCCGATCGAGGGCGGATTGAAGACGGAAAGCAGCTAGAAAATGAGGCACAGGCACTGAAGTGATGAGTCGATCTCCTTAGTAGGTCATCGCTGTAGATTAGCTAGACGAAGGGGCCTTCTGGCCAAGAGTCGGCCTTACTAGACCTCAAACAAGGCATAAGCCATTTTCCAGCCTTCCCACAGTCCAGTAGTTATCTTGCACTGCAGCTCCTGGATCCTCATGACGCTCGTTGATGCGGACACAAGACGCACCGTCATCTACATCTGTTGCGCTCCGGCCGGTCTCTACCCGCTCGAGGAGTCGAAGACAGTACAAAGCCAACCTCTTCAACCGGCTCGGGTGATAACACACACTCAGGCACAGACAACAACATACTCCTTCTCCCCTGTAGCTATCCTTCTCTTTCCTCTACCAGTCTTCGTCGGACTCGCTGTTGTACTCGGACACCTCGCTCTCGCTATCGTCAGCGACCGCAGTCTCTTCCTCCTTCTTCTCCGTCACGACCTTGGTGGCATGGTGCTGCATCTTCTTGAAGTCGACAAGTCGTCGCTTTGTGTCCTTGACGGGGCGGCGGTTTGGCTTGATCGCTAGCGTGGACATGTCTGCGGCCAGGTCGTCGAACAGGCTGATCTCGTCCTGGTCCTGATCCTGAGAGAGAGAAAATGGTTCGTCAGGATTAATTTGTAGACAGTAAGTCAGTATTCATGGAGAAAGGATTACGTACCGATGACTGGCGTTTGGTCCCGTCAGGAGCTTGCTTCCCAGTACTGGTGTTGGCGCTCGAATCAGCCTTTTCCTCCTCGTTCTTATCCTGAGACGCTTTGAAAACGCGCTGATATTCGGCATCGGCTTCCATCTTGGCTAGCTTCAAGACCGCGTCCCAGGACCCAGATTCTAGGTCGCCATAAGCGGCAGAGGTGTCTTGCAGATCATCGTCGTCGTCATCCAGGATAGGGATTCGCTCGGCCAAATGGGCCTTGCCCAAACTCAGGATATATGCGTCGATCGCCACAGCTGTCTTGCACAGCTCAATCTTCTTCTTCGCCGGCAGTGAAGGCGTATGAGAATCTCTGGCGGAAATAGCTTTGGCTCGGAGACGAGCCTTGACGAGGTACAGAACGAGCTGATCGGCAATCTGGGACGTGATGCCAGCGTTGGTGATCCATCCCACCGTTTTCTGCGTCTGTAACATACGAAAGATCTCAAGGGTATCCGACAACAGCCATCAGTCGCACATGTTTTGTTAGATGGAGGATAAGCGACTCGAGCAGTCCGTCGACGACGCGCGGCGTGATATTATGCACGATTCCATTGAAATTTCTCATGGCGTCGAGAACCACATTCCGGGTAGGAATGTCGGGAAACGCGTGCTGGCCATCGATGTACTTGAACCCGCGCTTCGGAAGGACATTATTCAAAGTCCGCCTGGCGCTGTGGGGATCAGTTGGGTTCCGGTACGCACGCTCAGACTGTTTGGCGGTGGCATCGGGGCGCCAGGAGGATTGTATGTGGTGAACATGGCGGAGGTCCTGTTTTGAAAACGTTTTGACTGCGGTTGTGTTATGTTGTCATTATGCAGTGACGTATTATGCTTGGTGAAACCAACAGCGCGCCTGGGTGGTGGACTCACAAATACACTGATGAGAGATGAAGTCGCAAAAAAAGAAAGGGCGCGGTTCTGCTGCTTGAGACGCGTTGCCAGAGGACTTTTCGGTTCTTTGTAGTTACTCGTCGAGTCAATAATTTAAGGTAGGAAGCCGTACAAAATGGTATTGAGCCCAATCCTTTTGTCTAGAAAGCCAATGAATGGGGTATGTTTAGTAGGCAACTGACGGGGACAGGTGATGGCAATTGATTAAACAATGATTCCAGTCAAAGTAAGCAGCTTTGCGCCTCAAAAGTGAAGGACAGATGATTGGGCGTGCCGTAGCAAAGGCACTGTACTTGAGTAAACTCGCCAGAACATTGCGGTCACAGCTAGTATGTAGGATCACTGGGATGCCTAAGAGAGGGGACATTACAAGCTATCATAATACAGAGGAACTGGTACACTTGGTGCTCAAGTTACCGGTTAGACATAAGTAAATATCGAAAGTCGATATGACAAGTAACTAAAAGGTGATGATAGTTTCGAGTGAAGGTCGTAGAGCGCCATGGGAGGCTAATGTGGTAGGTGACAAAAACACTAGGATGATAACCTAGAAGGTAAGGTAAACAAAAAAGTAGGCTAATGGCCGTGGTATATAGAGAAGTTTAATGGCGGGTCAGATACCATACAACCTACAATCTCGAATGAGGGTGTGGCGTAGTTGGTATTACTACTGGTGCAGTGCTTACCACAAGCCAGGTTTAGTGCCTCCAAGGATGGCAGCACCTAAGTTCGAGGTTGTGGGTTCGACTCACCGGAGAGTACCAGTGGTTTCAAATCTTTTTTTTGTACTTTTTTTCTCACTCCCTCGTCACTCTTGTGTTTTGCTAGGCTAGGGATGACTTCGGTATCTTCGAGCAAAACCCATTTCCAAATGACTTCTTCTTGAAATGGTAGCTATGCCTTCTTTAGGCAGTACTATCTTAATCGTCTGCTCTATCTTGAAATCGTATGGTGGTCGACCCAAACACATAGGGCGGTAAGTTGAATGGTGAGCCACATAACCACTTGTATGATCGATTGCATAAATTGCCCGTGATTTTATAATTGAGCAAACCTGGCTGCATGAGGTAATTGAAGCTGATGGTCATCGTCTAGAGTGTATCGACTTGTACCTACACGTCGCTCAGAGCCACGACAGGACGCCGTTGCCAAATGGAAGCCATGTCCCGTCAGGATTGACACCACTACTATGCGGGGGCTAGAATAGAGACACCACGGAAAGGCGCGGGGAGGCACGACTGCTGACGGTTGTCCATAATTGAGATCGCCGGCTCAGCTTCTTGACGACCGGGACATATGTCCCTTGGTTTCCTGGTTCTAGCAATTGCTCACCTACAACCGAGAAGCTTCCGGGGCATTGATGGTTGCCGGCGACTCGTTTCAAATGGTTCGTAAGTTGCCTTGAGTATGATATGATGGTAACTACACTCATAGACATTGATCTTTGATATCAGGATGGATAGACTGAGGAGTTGGATATTGATATAACACTTCCAGAGCAACTAGTATGAAGACCATACACAAAATGGCCTGATATAATGGTATGACCATGGGTGTACACAATCAAATATAAATCAGCATTCATTCCTTAACACACTTCATTACCGACATGTCAAGAGGCATTCTCGTCGGCTGTCCACACATTATACAGCAGCATTCCTATTTCCGAATGTGCGATTATGCTACCTGCTGCGTGGCGCCTCCACGCGGCAGATAGTCTGTCCATGTTCGCCCTGGTGTCCCACCCCGTGTGGTGCTGGATGTCGTCGAGGGCTCTCAAGCACGCCTGCCGCTCCCCCGCCTCCACGAGACACTGCCCCGGGATTGTCAGCAGCTGGAGGGCGTTGGCTCACGCGATGGTGCAGCGGTTTGTTATCGAGTTGGATACGATTTTCTTGGCGAACAGCGACGCCTTGCGCGTCACCTCGGGCGAGGAGAGGAGCGCCAGCCGGGCGGCACGAGGAGAAGGCTGAGAGATGGCGAGGACGAGATAGGCGGTATGCAGCATATGCCAGGCGGCCGACACGGGACCATTGACGTAGCGGACCGTTTCGAACGGGGTGTCGTCGTTGGGAGGGATGATGCTCAAGGGCTGGCATGTGACTGGTGCTTGGTTTTGATGCCGCAGCAGCTGATCACCGAGGCTTTTCCACTCGACATTAAGCTCTTCCAGAGTATCTTTGTCATGATTATTGCGTTTTCTGGCCCAAAAATTCTGAACAGAACCCAGGAGATAAACGACTTTGCTCTGCCACGAGTCAAGAGTCCATTTCGCAGGACAAGGGAAATATCCCAGAGGTAACCATCGTCCCATGTTTTCAGCCGCCGGCATACCGGATGCCAGGGAGGCCAGGATGATCATACGGTAGAATATCCAGAAGCTCTTCGACGTCGAAACAAACAGTTAGTTTGGACACTGCCACGCCATGGGGAGATACATACCGCTTGTGCCAGTCCCCCGCTTCGGCCGTTCCAGTCGTGCATCACCACCAGGTCTCCGGTCCCTTTTAGATGCAAGTTCCAATCGCTCGCTTGGCTCTTAACCATCTCGCAGTGAGCAATAAGCAAACAGCTGGCAAAGGTGTGGACGTGGACGAGGTCGACTCCGTCTATCGAAGTTCCAGCATTGTGGCCGATAACCTTGAGAGAGCTGGGCAAGTATTAGCAATGGCACGTCGATGACGATGGACGCAGCACACGGCAGGGGATGTAGATGTTTGAGTGAGGTACGAATCTTACAGAGGAACGCCCCAGGAATGGTTTGGAGCGGAAGGCATTGTTGGTATTTGGAGCGAGATGCACTTGTAGGGATGAAGGTGGCCTGCCTGTGAGCTGTTGAACGACAAGAGAGAGTAGGAGACGGATCACAACAATAAATATCCAGCGGCACGCCGAGCTGTGCCCACAACTCCTGGAAGACGCTGTGTTCGGCTCATGTCGATAGCCCCTTCATCCGGAAATGGCTGCCTTCCTTGCCTTTCTAGCATTGCTGTATCGTAGGAACTGAGAACTACCCGACCTAAATCATTGACAATCATCGGAGGATCTTAGGTTGCGGACACCATTGACACGTAAAACATTGATGCACGGAAATAAGGAAGACTTCGACATTCGAGTAGCTAAGAGCCACATGGCGCCTTGGCGGCTCGTAGTTGGCTGCCATTGTCTGTGGTAAGCTCGTAGTCGACTTCCTTCTAGAGCGGTGGTCCCAAGCGACTGGGCTAGTGGGGCCTCACAGGCACCCCGCATAATGCCCCCACACGTCAAATCCCCGGGTTCTCCAAGATCTCAGGATCTCCACGGCCAAGGTACCGTGCCTATCCCCGCGTTCTTCGCCTCTCCTGGCGCGCGACACACACCGCGATCCCATCGTTCCCTCTCGGAGGTGGCTCCCCCTTCCGGGAACGGCTGTCGTTCTCGGGGACGACTGCCTTCCGTGATGTGTAGCCTGCCTCCTGCCTTGTGACACTTTCTCTTGGTCTATGCCAAAAGTCTTCCCCGGATATCAGATGTTGATGCTTGGTACCATGAGCAAGTGTCTATAAATCATTCGCATTTCACCCCGGATTCATTGAAATCTCAGGTCATATCCGGCTGAGTTCTCTCTTTGGCTCTCTCTATACGCCTGCGCTTAACTACCAACTGGACAAACACCGACATGTTCAAGTTAACTCCCTACACAACAACCTTGGGGTTGAGTGGGCTCTCGCTCAACTTCGCCGTGGCTACAATTGCTACCTGTGCGTTCTGGCTTTTTGGCTATGACATGTCGGTCATGGTGAGTACTGTCTCGACCTTCCAATGCCAGCCGAGCAGCTTTACTGACACACTCAGGGCGGTGTCATCACCGAAAGCCCGTTCACCTCAGTCTTTCCCGAAATGAACGACCCCAACATCCAGGGCATCGTCATTGCCGCTTTTGAACTTGGAGCCTTGGTCGGAGCGCTGGCGTGTCTTGATGTCGGCGACCGCCTGGGGAGACGTGGGACCGTGTGGATCGGCATGCTTTTCATGTTGATGTGAGGTATCATTCAGTGCTCGGCATGGCATGTCGGCCAGCTGGCCATTGGATGTGTCATCAGCGATGTTGGTCTCGGCTTCCAGGTTGCCACTGTGCCGTCATGGCAAGCTAAGTGTGCGAAGCCACATAGCAGGGGACGATGGGGTGAGTTCATCCAACGAGCCCTCGAGACAGAGCTCAGGCAGCTGACCAGGCATCTTAGTGATGATCGAGGGCGGTCTCCAGACTTTCGGCGTTGCCTCTGGGCAGTTGATTGGATATGGCTTCTTCTTCGTCAAGGGACAGGCACAGTGGCGTGTGCCGGTCGGTATTCAGCTTATTCCCGCTTTCATCGTGTTCATTGCCATCAACTTTCTTCCCGAATCTCTGAGATGGCTAATTAAGCATGGAATGTTCGACGAGGTGAGTGGCCTCCCCGCGCTCCAAGAGAAGATCCTTGCTCATAACAATAGGCCACCCATAACCTCTCCATGCTTCGTGGCCTCCCGCTCGATGGCCCGGTCCTCCTTGCGGAGCGCGACGCGATCATCGCATCCTTTGAAGCACAGTCCCAGATGGCCCCGTTCTGCAAAAAGAGCTCTTCGAGAACGGCAAGACCAAGACCCTGTACCGCATCGCCATCGGCACGTTTATCCAGTCCGCGCAGCAACTCTCGGGCATAGATATGGTGTCTACGTATGCCAACAAGATCTCCAAGAGTCCTTCAACCTGTCCCCGAGCATGTCACATCTCATCGCCGCCATGGGTGGTCTCAAATACGCGCTGTGCTCGCTACTCTCCGTCCTGCTGATCGAGGGCCTCGGCCGCCGCAAGTCTTTCATGATCACGGCGGGCGGCATGGCCGTGTGCTTCGCCATCATCGCCGGGCTGACCAGCACCACCGACCGGACGTGCCAGCTCGTCGCCGCGGGCTTCCTCTTTCTCTTCAACACCTTCTTCGGCCTAGCGTGGGTGGGTGCGCCGTTCCTCTACAGCGCCGAGATCGGGCCTCTGCGCTGCTGCTCCCAGGCCAACGCCATCGCGAGCGCCGGTAACTGGCTCTTTTGCTTCGTGGTGGTCATAATCATTCCTCCTGCATTCGCCAACATTGGGTGGAAGACTGCAAGTATTCCCCCTCTCTGCCCTTGAAGAGGGTTGGCTGCCGTTCGCATCGCTAACTCGTGATAAACTAGTACATCATTTTCGCCGTCTTCAACTTCCTCTTCATCCCCGTCATCTACTTCTTCCTGGTCGAGACCAAGAAGCGCTCGCTCGAGTAGCTCGACGTCATCTTTGCGGCGGGCGGGAACCCCGTCAGAAAGGAGCAGAGCATGGCGCACAACCTGTCCGTCGAGGAGTCCAGACGCGTCCTCGGCCCCGCCGAGCGTACTGAGGCGGTAGAGGTGTTGCAGCACGACGGTGCCGGGTCGGATAAGCTCAGCGGTCGGAGCAATTAAAGGGAATATGGGACGAGAAAACTATGAGATATTGAGGCGTTGGCATTGGACATGCGGCTTGCCTTAATCATATAACCCCCTTTGGATAGTTTGTACATATTGAAGTTAATCTCATGGTCCAAAATAAGGGGGCCGCAAGAGTTCATAGTACGGTCGACCATTATCGGTTGCTCGATTGTCGTAGATCCGTCAGGGGCGTCCCTAAGGTCCAGGAGCGTAAAGCAGCGGAAAGAAAGGGGCCGAACAAAACTTGAGATGACAGTGGCGTACAGAGGTTATGGCCCAAGAATCCAGACCTCGGAGACATAGTCTTGATAAATGGAGCTTATGTTTACCAGTACGGAGTAGATTCTCTTAGGACTTTGCTTGGTCGGTAATCAGCTATACCACTGAGAGCTCCGTGCCCCTCCGGCCCTGGAAAGGTTAGTGTGTTCGCGATAGCGGTAATGCGGGCGTGCCGAAGCGAAACGTTTTCCGACCTTAGCTTACAGGTATGTACATCATGAGTCTAACATAAAGCGCCATGTAGAGACAACTCCGCATAATTGTCATACCATAATTATTGTTATTTGTTTCCCTGCGTATATAGCATTTGTTTTGTATCTGACAACGATTCACGTAGAGAAGTTATCTATCATTCAGAATGGCCAGGGTCGCGCTCATCACTGGTGGTGCCTCCGGCATGGGCCTGGCTGTTGCTAAGGTCCTCGCGGGAAAGGGATGGAAATGTGTTCTTCTGGACATGAACGAGAAATCTGGCGCGGAAGCTGTCGCAAGTGTTCCGAATTCGGACTTCATCAAGGTCGACGTCACCTCCTGGGACTCACTCTCGTCCGCTTTCGACACCTCTTTCGAGAAGCATGGAACCATCGATTTTGTCTATGCCAACGCCGGTATCGTGGAACGAGACAACTTCTATGAGAAGCTGGCTCCAGAGGTCTTGAAGGGACGGATCCCGCCTCGACCAAACCAGTTGACCATCGACATCAACTTGAAGGCGGTTATTGACACAGCGTATCTTGCTCAACATTACTTTCGGTTGAGTCCGCATCATGGGAACAATGCCTGCCTTGTCATGACGGCAAGCGTTGGTGGACTCGTAAGTGATTCGAGTCTACAAATATTTCCTGAGGGTATGGCTGACCTTTGCAGTATCCTGCGCAATTCTGCCCTATCTACGCCGCCTCAAAAGCAGGAGTTGTCAATTTCATGCGATCAATCGCGTTTCCGTATCACCACTATGACGGAGTGCGATGCTACGCAACCTGCCCCGGAACGGTTCGGACCAACTTGCTCAACTCGGCGGAGTGGTCGACATTTCCAGAGGAGTACTTCACACCGATCGAGTCGATCGCTTCCACAGTAGCCATGCTCGTTGAAGGCGGCAAGATGACGGACGCGAAAGGTAATACGGTTGAGAAGGGCAAGGACTACGGCTTGGCTGTCGAGATCAACGGCAACAACTTCTATTTCAGGGATCCGCCGGAGTTCTGTGACGACACCGCGGCGATGGTCATGAAGGCGACCAGCATGGAGAACCAGATCGAGCGGCTCAGTGGTTACAAGGGCCAGAAGTAAACTGACCGCAGGGTCACGCGGATTTACTCATCCGTCGAGGGATACCATTTGCCGCTTGGCAAAATAATGCATCAATGGTTTACTTAGCTTCACTTACAAAGATCAAGTCAAGTGACAGCTTGTATTGTCAGTCTATGCGAAGTGATGATCCCAAGTGCGACCCCATAGTCGTTACGTACCCCTTGGTGGTCGCTGAGTTGCTACCCCGCAAATGGGACGACTACGAGCATCGCAACCAACTGGGCATGTGGCACTGTGACAGAGGACTCGTAAGAGCTTGTTTCCCACCTGGTGCAAGAGGGGCAGTGAGACATACCAAGCCTAGAGTATTTATTAGGGATGCCTTGATCCATCTCGTCGTAGCTGGATATAGTCTTACAGACCAACTCTCTGGAGCCTGGACAACTCGTACATTGAAGGCATAATGGACGTCCTCGGAGCTACTCATCACGAACGTATCGATCACAAGTTTCACTTTGAGAACTTGAGTTATGATGCCGGGATTCATTATCAGCGTGAGTTAGCTGTGAGACGCATATCTCGAACTTCCAACTCTAACCAGCTTGCGTCTTCTGACAGCATGTGTCAAAATCTCGGTGTTCTTCAAGAAGTTGTCACATGTCTCTGATGAGCATTTTCAGAAGCATTGGGCAACCGTTCATGCGGATCTAACAGTAGCATCCAAGGCCTTTAATGCTTACAAGATCCAACGCTACACGCAGGTGGGCAACACACCCATTAGAGCTGATACACGAGTTGGACTGACTGTCTCTCCATCAGCATCATCAAACCAAGGCGGACCGAGAAGCTGTTCAGAAAATGGGGTTCAAGACGTTAGACTACGACGGATGCAGCACATTGTGGTGTCGCAGCTACGACGACTTTGACAAGCTGATGCAAAGCACTCACACTGGACCGCTGGCGGACGACTCAGGGCTGTTCCTTGACACTTCCACCATCACTGTCTTTGCGGGGTAAGTCAAGAGGGACGGGTCAGGACTCCCTGACAGAGATGCTTTGCTGATCGACTGTTCTAGGCGCGATGTGATCGCCTTCGGTAAGGCGATTCCGGATGTAGACGATCAAGATGGTGTTACCAAGCATGTGGACGTTTAAGGAGGGGATAGATCAGATATATGGTGCCGGATGGCAGAAATGTGTAGAGGTGTACAAGTAGTCCTGAACAAGCCATACGCAGTAGAGTACTTCCTGAACGCGTGCCATGGAGAAGCGCTTAAACATATCCCAAGTAGCTGATCAGTGGTTGTGGCATAGCATTCACAATATCTTGGCAAACATACCTGCCCTTGCATAATGCACGTTGGGTAACAACGGCGACGGTGTACACACACTCCACCACTTTGGCAGCCAAGTAAAGTTTATCGAGACGGGGAGTCTCAGGTTGTCAAGTTGCGAAAATGATGTCACGCGACATGTTGAGAGTATAAGAGCCTGGATGTCATTTCCCGAACACCAGTTTCACCACAAGGCATAAGGTTGGTGGCTGAAATGTTTTGGCCAACCAAGCTGGGGGTTCATGACCTTGTGTCCAAAAGCGGGAAAGCTCCCCCTTCCCCATACCTTTCCCCAGACTCTTACCCCGGAATCACCAGATGAGAGCGCGCTAGTCGACCTCCGCCAGAGTATCAGCCACCTGAGGCTCTGGTGACCTGGTAGAGTTAGCATTGCGCCTCCTGGGAAAAGTTGACCCGGTGCATATCCCTACACCCCGGCGCAACTCTAATTTCAGCTAGGAGTTGTGCAAGTAGTCTCCATGCACTCCTTGTTTGTTCTCCGTCCTTCAGATATCACAGCCGTGTCTTCAGGCATTGTTTCACGGCCATATAACAGTCTCTTGTCCTTCAGGACATCTGGATGCCACTTACACTTGCATGGGTCTACTGCACCAACACCCAGCCATCCGAAGACGCGACATCCTACCAACACGATCATGGCCGTCGACATGAAGGATACCGTGACTCCGTCAACGACAAGCGTGTCGGAACACAGGGATGGGGAGAAACAAGATGTCGAGAAGGTTGAGGACCTGTCACCTCGGGGGCTGACAACCCTCAATGGAGGGGTTGTTGAAATGACATGGAAAACATGGCTTGTCATCTTTGTAAGTGCTGGCGTATTATTATGACGAACACTTGGACCATACCAACTCACATGGTCAGATTCTTTCTTCGACCTTTGGCCTATCGTTCTGGCCTGTTCCGACAACTGCTGCACTTCAGTCCCGCCTCGGCGCTCAATTCGGTGGCAATCTATCTCTCGTTGGGTGGTATGGTACGTTTATTTTTCCTGCCTCACCCTCTCATTCCACGTGTATTGTTGCTAATTGTTCGAAACTATAGTCCCTGCGTATACCACGGGTAACTCCCTCGGATTCCTCATTGCTGGAACGTAAGACTCGCCGCAAGAACCTACCGCACTTGCAAGATTGGCCAAACTGAACATTGCAAAAGGAACTCCGACTTGTTCGGTCGACGCATCTTCCTGATCGCTGGGAACGTCATCTGTTGCATCGGCTTCATTGTCATGGCCACGGCGCACTCTTCCGATCAGTTCGTGGCTGGTCTGGGCATAACCGGGTTTGGAGGAGGCTTCTGTCAGATGGCCATGTGTTCGATCCCGGAGCTTATGCCCAATAAGTTCCGACACATCGGTATCTGCCTCTCGGACGGTTTCGTTTTTGTCATCGTCGTGATCGGGCCTATTGTCGGAAGAGTAAGCCACCCAAGGACTACTATGTGGTGATTCCGTTACTGACCAGTGTTGCCATTGTAGTATGCTATCGACGCAGGAGAGAGGAACTGGCAGTACATCTACTGGGGCGGGTTCATCGCTCAGTTCTTGTCGCTTCTCGGTATCACCTTCCTGTACTTCCCACCCGCTCATCCGAGAGGTGTCCCGTGGAGAGACGGTCTCAAGGGCCTGGACTACGTTGGGATGCTCCTGGTGATTCCCGGGATCTGCCTGGCCCTCGTCGGAATCATCAACACAACCGTAAGGACTTCCTATATTGAAGCAAGATATTGGGCACACTTTCTAATGTTTACTTCTAGTACAAAAAGTCAGATGACGTTACCGTTGTGGCACCTCTGGCCGCCGGTTTCGGTATCTTGATCGTGTTCGGATTGTGGGAGACCTTCTCCAAGTAAGTCCAGATATGAGCATCTTTAACCGGAGTAAGACTTCTAACAAGTGACAGAGTGAAATATCCTCTTTGTCCTCCCCATATCTTCCGCTCTCACAAGGGCCGAGAGTTCACAGTTCCTTTCATTCTCGCATTTATCGTTACCATGTTCTACTACGGCATCAACATCATATACCCAACCATGATCAATGTGTTCTACAGTACGTGCCCTGCCCGAATCTTTTCCCAACCTCTTCTCTGTGCCACTTCATCTAACTAGAAGCAGTCACGCCCACCACGTCTCGGTCCGAGGAGCTACTCCTTACTTTGCCCGGCAACCTCGGTCTCGTCTTCGGCGCCTGCCTTCTCATGGCCTTCGGCAACCTCTTTGGTCATTGGAAGTACACTCTCATCGTGGCCTGGTCTGGAATGACGCTGTTCGGCGGCCTGATGGGACTGGTGACGCCATATAACAAGGGTACCATGATCGCCTTCGCGTTCTTGATGCAGACGTTCTTCGGCTGGTCGCAGTACGAGAGCGTGGCCTTCACCCAGCTCGGCGTGCCGCAGACGGAGCTCGGCATCTCGGGCGGACTGGCGGGCGTTGCTCGCTACGCCGGCGGATCGCTGGCGCAGGCGATCTACACCACCATCCTGACCAACACGCAGCAAACGCGGGCGGCAGAGACGCTTCCACAGGCGGCTATCGCCGCCGGACTGGATCCGAAATATGGCGCGGACATTCTCGCTGCTTTCCCTCAGGGTGCTGCTGCATTGGCGGCGATACCCGGCATTGTAAGTCCCAGCGATCCTGGCACGTTATCATCAGGGGTACTAATATAACACACAGACCGACAAAATCATCGCAGCAGCAAGTGAGGCTTTCAAGTGGTCTTACGCGTATGGTCTCAAGATGTGTGCCTTGTCGTCTCTCGCCTTTGCCGGCGTTGGACTCATCTGCTGCCTGTTGTTGGAGAACATTGACGCCAAGATGAACAACAAGACGGAGATCTTCCTCGAGAATGACATCTATGCTGAGAAGAACAAGTACCATTGATACATAGTTGAACATGCAATGCTCTTGCTTCTACGTTCGCAGCAAGAAACTCGCGTTATACTTTTGTGTCCCTCCCTATGTGCCCTCGAATCTCTGTGCTGGTACATGTTACTTCACTGGACACCCTGGTAGATACAGGTTCCGCTCTCTCTCGACACAGTTCGGGTCTAATAGTCCGCAATGATCTTTACGGCCGCAAACTCGGCAATGCCGTACACCGCCGTCTGGATATGCGCGCTGATCAGCAGCGGGATGACGCTCGCGTCCACGACGCGCAGGTTCGACGTGCCGTACACCCTGAGCGAGGGGTCGACGACGCCGCCGTCGGCCCGCGGCAGCATGGCGCAGGTGCCGAGGGGGTGGTAGATGGACACGGTGGTGTTGAGGACGAACTCGCGCCACTTCGCGTCCGTGCTCACGACGTCGAGGCCGGGCTCGTACTCGGCGACCCACGCCGAGCTCAGCGGCGGCGATGTGGCTATCTTGCGGGCGAACTTGATGGCGTTGATGGCAGCCTGGACGTCGTACTCGTGCGACAGGTAGTTGGGGTCCAGCGTCGGCTTGGCGGACGGGTCGTCCGCCGAGGCGATGTGCACGCTGCCGCGGCTGAAGGGGTGCTGGATGGCCGCGATGAGGGTGAAGAAGCCCTGGCCGTAGAGCGGGGAGGTCGGCGGCGGGTAACCCTTGGAGCCGGTGTAGCCGTCGGAGAAGATGACTTCCACCTGCGGGACGGCGGGGTTGCTGATGAGGGCCAGCTGCTTGCGCACCGTGGCCGAGGCGCTGCTGCTTGCGGCGGCGCGGACGGCGAGGGGGAGCATCTGCGGCATGGCGTTGAGGGAGAGCCAGTTGACAAATGTGTAGGCGCTGCCTGTGTAGTCGTAGCGGGAGAGCTGGTTGGTTTTCCAGAGCTGGAGCTGTTCGGCGGCGTAGGTTGCGTTGTAGCGGAGGATGTCAAACGAGGTGTAATTTGGCTTGAGCTGGTAGGAGGATTGGATGCGGAGGTGGTCTTGCAGGTTCTCCCCGACGCCCGGAAGGCTGATCTTTTGCGTGATATTGAGAGGGGAGAGGACGGAGGACTGCCCAATGCCAGACCGCTCGAGAAGCCCGGGGCTCTGGATGGATCCCGCGGAGAGGATCACTTCCTTGGCAGCAGTGATGATATCCCCCGTGCTGAGTGTGACACCCGTTGCGACTTGCTTGCTGCCTGATGTCCGGAGGTTCACTCTGGCCACTACGGTGTTGGTCAACAGGACAAGGTTCGACCCGGCAACCGGAAGGTAAGCGTTTGCACTGTACGAGCGGTAGTAATGAGTTGGGTCAATACTGCTTGGCTGCCACATGACGCCCAGAGGATTGCCACCGAGCGACTCCAAGCTTTTGGGCACACCAAGTCCCTGCAGTGTCGGGATCCAGAAGTCCTGCTGCCTCGGGATATACCTGTTGACGACTGCCTTGAGAGGTCCTGTGAAGCCAACGCCAGCTGATCCATAAGTCGCAGTGTTGGCACCCGTGAAGTTCTCCGACTTCTTCATGTACGTGATCAGGTTGTTCCAGTTCCAGCCGGGATTGCCGAGCGCTTCCCAGGCATCGTACTCGGGCTTGCTCGCTCGATCATACGTCATGAGGTTCAGGGCCGAGCTTCCGCCCAGCACACGTCCCCTTGCTGCGGTAAAGACGCGGTTGTTCACATTGACTTGCGGGATGGTGGTGAAGTTCCAGTCGTAGACCGTGCCCAGGGTTGAACCCTTCATGCCGGGGACGTTAATGCGCAGCTCGTCCGGCGCAGAGGGACCAGCCTCAATCAGCAAGATACAGGCCCGCGGCAGCCCTAAACTCAACCGCGTCGCGACTGCAGCGCCAGCGGTACCACCTCCGACGATGATCTGGGGGCAATACCTGGTCAGCAATACTTCGTTGGATGTGTAAACATGATATATCATTATCGTCGACTGACATAGTCTGCGGAGGTGGCATTGCAATTTCGTGGTCCTACCGCCGCTATGACACGGGAGATGTGCAATAAGATGGCCACTAGAAAGAGCAGAAGCCCCTGATGCTTGCTAGAGGTAGGTGCCATGTTTACGCACACGCGAGCCTTGGCCTTGGATGTGTTAGTATGACAGTTATGGGTGGGTGGCCTTTAACCGAACCCGGATTTGAAGGAATCTGGTAAACGGACAGCCAAGCCAGACGTCCAGCTGAAAATAAGGAAAGGGTTGCGCCCATATATCTTGCCGGTGTCTCCTCACCGACGTCGTGTCCTAGACTTCTAGGGACCATGCTTCCACCGGCCGGATCAACAGTCCAGATCGAAACTCTGCAGCGACCAGCATCTCGCTACCACAGTACCACTGCATGTTCTTCTCTTGCGCGGATTAGCGACCTATCACACAGCCGCGGAGAGGGGTTCGCATGCTTGACATGCTTGACGAGAGCGCTCCAGCCGCCCGGATTATTTTTCAGTCAAGAGAAAGAAACTGCATCTGCATGGCCAGCAGGGATCGGGGCATGTTGCATCGGACAATCGGGAAGTCTTAAAATAGCGCTGGTAACAACAAGCTCGATTAGACCTAGTAGGTTAAGTGCTGATCAGGTTGATGATTGTTCCTGTGGTTGTAAAGGTTGTAAAGATTCAAAGTCCCAAGTCCCCAAGATGCCAGCCAAATAACCAGATAAGTGGGGTTTCCAGTACTTGACTTCTTTCTGTCTGACAAACCCCTCCACCAGCTTTTTCTCTCCGGAACAACCAACCTCGCAAGATAACTCATCAACTCCATCAGTTTTGCATACGTATTATCTCCATTTCTTGTAATGGTAAGGTAGACAGCCCTGCCGTAGATACAGAGATTGTATGCCGTTGAGTTGGCTACCTCTACACGTTTCATCCCGGCGCTGCGTATCTCTCGGATCCCGTCTCGATCTTCATTTTCCGCCGCATTTCAGTTCACTTCATCGAGGCCTGCTGAATCGCAGTTTCCTGGACAATTCAAGTCTTACATTTCATTTCCATCCTCGGCGACTTCCAATTGGCCCTGGACAGTCCTTCCGAGTATCTGAGTGTGCGCCTTTCGGCTTGGCGGCGCTCCTGCCTTTTAGAATTCCGGCACCTTCCTCGCGAAGGACACATCTTCCCGACTTCCTTCCTCCTTAAGAATATCTCTTAATGTCCCCAGAGCCCTTTCCTTCCTGAGATCGAGAATAGTAATACGAGTAGACTTTTTACTACTATCTCTCCTTTTCTCCGCCATTGTCTCACCTCCCATTGTCACTCTCCTATACGCGGCTTACTTCACCCTCTCTAACTCCACTTCGGCATCAGCGGCCTACACCCGCAGAGTCCACACCCCTCGCTCCAGACGGGCGACAGCTCCTCACCGCACCGGCACCTGCGCACCAGCAGCATGCCACCATCCTGGCCCGGCGCAGGCCGCCACGTCTTGACAAAGCGCGGGAAGCAGAGGGCGCGCGGGAGGCGCGGCACGTTGGCGAACACGGCCGCCACGGCGGGACGCATGCCGGCCTTCTCCGCCCGCCGAGCCCAGTCCTCGATGGGCAGCTTGGCGAACGAGTGCGCGCCGCCGCACTCCTCTTCGAAGAACTCCTTCATCTCGTCAATGGGGATCGCCATGTCGCCCGTATGGTGCACGTAGGACGTGTTGTGGGCGTCGGTGGCGCGCGGCTTGTTGTCGACCACCATCTGCACGATGTCGCCGCTGACCTGCCGCACGTTCACCAGGTCGAGCCAGCCCCACAGGTTCTCCGACAGCGGCACGGCGCGCAGCACGCGCGAGTAGCCCAGCAGAGTGTGCAGGAGGTCCCACGAGGCTTCGTCGTCATCGTCGCGCACCATGTCGGACGGGCGGTGCAGCCACACGGGCAGGCCCAGCCGCTCGTTGAGCCGCTCGAGGAACTGCTCGCTGGCCCACTTGGACGCCTTGTAGCCGTTGGTGCCGTCTGTCGGCGGCTGCGCCGTGCCGGCTGTCTCCTCGCCGAACGACTGCCAAAAGGTGAACATGGACACGCCCGCCGTCGACACGTAGTGAAAGGGGATCCGGCGCGGCAGGCACAGCCGCGCAAGTTCCTTGGTCGCGTTGACGTTGGCCCGCCGCAGCGTGAAGTACGACTTGAGGTGCGACACGTCGGCGCCGTTGTGTATCACGGCGTCGATGTCGGCGAAAACACGTTCCGCTTCCTCCCCCGAGAGGCCGACGCGCGGCTCGCGCAGGTCTCCGTCGTAGTAGGTGACCTTGGGGTGGGTGGGCAGCAGCCCGCTAGCCAACCGCTTCTGCAGCTGACGCACGGCCACGGCATGCACGCGCTCGATGGCCGGGTTGTCGATAGCGCTCCGCAGGAGCGCACGACCGAGAAAGCCGGCGCCACCGGTGATGAGGACGGACTTTGGATTCGCGGCGGGGGCGGGCACCACATCGGGAGGGGTGGTGCCGATTTGGAGGTCTGCGGACGGCCGCGTCTCCCACTCCCAGTCGATGGTCGCCTTCAGCGTTTCGTCACCGTCGGTCCGACTCGCGACCAGCTGCGCCATGGATTGCAGCGTGCTGTTTGCGAAGAGGTCCGCCAGGCGGATGGCCAGTCCGAAGCGCGCGTGGAGCTGCGCCTGCAGCTGGACTAACAGCAGCGACGTGCCGCCAACGTGGAAGAAGTCCGACTCACGGGTCACGTCAAACAGTCCCTGCGGAATAACTTCCTCCCAAATGGACTTGAGTTGGGCTTCGTCCTCAGACATGCTCTGCGCAGACACCGCTCCCTCGGCCGCACCACGCTCGGGTTGCGTAACGGGAAGCGCGCTCGCGGCTCGGCGGTCAAGCTTGGAAGACATGGTCATGGGCATCTTCTCGATCGGCACGAGCACGGTGGGGCACATGTAGCGAGGCAGCGGCAGGCCGGCTAGTAGGTCGCGCAGGAAAGCCGAGGGGTCGTCCGCAAGCATATTGCTCCGTGTCGGCGAGAGGACAACATGGGCGACAAGGAACTGGGTGTCAGTGGTCCCGGCGGTCGAGCGGACGGAGGCTACGGCTTCGCTGATGACTCCGTGGGCGCACCGTACGATGGTGGACTCGACGTCTTTCAGGTCGATACGCTGACCGCGCAGCTTGATCTCGGTATCGTCGCCAATGCGGCCTTCCACCACAATCGACCCGTCCGGAAGCAGGCGGCCGCGGTCTCTGGT
Source organism: Coniochaeta sp. PK30-01 (assembly GCA_023628855.1). Lineage (NCBI taxonomy): Eukaryota > Fungi > Ascomycota > Sordariomycetes > Coniochaetales > Coniochaetaceae > Coniochaeta > Coniochaeta sp. PK30-01. The sequence continues at coordinate 307,350 of JAMAJW010000013.1, read as the reverse complement.
CCGGTACATGCTGGTCCATCCGTTGCGCGGCAGAGGTTCGGGCGCAAAGATGTTCGGGACGAAGCATGACTTGGTCAAGGCGTCGTTGTTGTTATACCCCTTGGGAGCCACGCCGACTCCAGCCAGGACGATCTCTCCAGGCAATCCGATAGGGAGCAGATGCAAGTCCTTGTCCACGACGTACATGGCCTTGTTCGGCAGCGAGAAGCCCGCCGGAACCTGGCCCTCCTTGTAGAAGCCCTCCGCCTTCCAGTTGAGCTCCTGCGTCGTGGCGAAGATGGTCGTCTCGGTCGTGCCGTAGATGTGGTGAAGCTTGAGGTCCTGCTTGCCGAGCTCACGGAGCCTCTCGAGGAGAGCCATGGGGAAGGCCTCAGCGCCACAAATGGCCGCGCGCCAGGACGAGGCGCGCAGCCTGGCCGGGTCGCCGAAGCGCAGCCAGCTGTTGTACTCGGATGGCGTCCCCGTCGTGTGCGTGACGCCGTGCCGGACGGCAAAGTCCATGAGCGCGACCGAGTCGCCGCGCATGTCGCGAGAGATCATGCAGACGGTGCCGCCGACCGACCAGGCGATAAACATCTGGATGAGACTGATGTCGAAGCCGAGCGAGCTCTGCAACAGGCTGACGACGCTTTCATCGACCTCATATCGCTGGCATGCGCCCTCAAACACGGCCCGCAGGCCCTCTTGGTTGACAGGAATGCCCTTGGGCGTGCCGGTCGAGCCGCTCGTGTAGTAGATCATGGCGAGACCGTCAGGGGTCGCGCGGATACTGATTGGCATGGGCCCTGGCTGGGCGTCCGCGAGGGAGGACACGTTCAAGACGACAGACTGCGTAGCCTTCAGCTCCTCTTGCTTCGTTTTCGCCACGTCGTCCGTCAGGATCATGGCGGGCTTGCAGTCGTCGGCCACCATGGCCAGTCGCTCCGTCTTGGTACCTGGATCTAACGGTACGAAGACGGCACCGACTTTCCACACAGCCAGCATCGAGCAGACCCAGTCCGGGGTGGACTCCTGGAAAATTCCCACGCTGTCCTCCGGCTTTACCTGATTACCTAGGAGGGCAGCAGCTATAGTCTCGATCCGTTGTTGCATTTGGCCGTAGGTCAGGCTGATGCCGTCCGCGTGGATCAACGCTACATTGTTCCGGTGCTTGGAAACTACAGCTTCGAACTGTCCAACGAGGGTCGTGGGCCACTTTCGTTCTTGCATTTCGCCTATGACACGGTTAATAGACGTGACTCTGTTGGACCGGCACGTTCGCCATCTGTCTGGAATAGAAACTGCTCTGCCACACGTCTCTAGATGGTGAAGAAAGGGACGGAGGGGAAGGACAGTAGGGAGGGTTGCCACTCGCCTTGACCCAGCTCCATGGCCTTCTGAACGTCGGCTTGCCGGTATTGCCACTCCTGGGCGATGCGCTTCGACGGCGACTGCACAAACTCGTGCAGGATATCCTCGAACACATCCCTCACGACCCGCACATCCGCCTCGGCGTACAGGCTCGCCTGGCCCATGATAGCCACGCGCGCGCTGCCCTCGGGGTTGTCGATGACGTCGAGCGACAGGTCGTAGCCGGTGCTGCCCATCTGCAGCTCGCACATCTCCAGGCTGCACCCGCCCAGCGGCGCACGCTCCTGGCCGCTACCCTGGCGGTAGTCGACGAAGGCCTGGAAGAGGGGGCTGTGCGCGGCCGAGCGCGCTACTTGCAGCTCCCGCAGCAGTACCTCGAAGGGGACGCGCGCATGCGCAAGCCCGGCGTAACTCTTGGCACGCGCGTCGGCGATGAGACGCCCGAACGTGTGCGCGCCCGTCACCTCGAAGCGCAGCGGCACCAGGTTAAGGTACGGCCCGATGCCGTCGACAATGCTCTTCTCCATGCCTGCCACGCCGTGGTCGTCGTGGTCCTCGGCAACCAGGGGGTAGTGGTTCCGCCCTCCGTCCGCGATGCCAACGACTAGGTCCTCGACTCCTGTCAGCCGGTGCAGCAGCACCTGGAAGGCGGTCAGATAGAAGTGAAAGCTCGTGGCCTTGTTGGCGCGCGCCACGTCGCGGATGCGCCGCGCCAAGACAGCGTCGACGCGGAACTCGGCTGTGTGGATGTCGAAGCGAGTCAACGCGCGCCGCGTCGTCACCCGCGCCCGCGTCAGGGGCAGGGGCTCCGGGACGACGGAAAATTCGCGCTTCCAGTAGGCTATATCGTCAGCCCAGACGCCTCCCTCGAGGGCAGCCCGCTGCTGGGCGGCGAAGTCGGGATACTGCAGCGTTCGCGGGCTCAGCGCTTGGCCGCGGTACGCCGTGTCTAGATCGCGCAGCAAGACCTGGTAGCTGAGGCCGTCGACGTTTATGTGGTGAAACCCGACCAAGAGCCAATTCTCGACCACAGACTGCGACAGAAGCACGATGCGCATCAGACGGCCGCTGCCCAGATCGTACACATGGCGCTTCAGGGCCTCGTATTCGCGAGTCACGTCGGCCTCTCCGGCAACGTGTTTATGTTCTAGCTTCAACGTGGGCGATTCCAGCACGCCCTGCCGGACACCCTGATCGTCCGCGATATAGAAACAGGTGCGCAGGGCCTCGTGGTGGCGGCCGACGGCCTCGACGGCATTCCTGAGTGCGTCTACGCGAGGCCAGCCGACGATGCGGAGGAGGACGGTATGGTTCGGCGCCGTCTTGTCCTCGACAAACGAGTCGACGACCCAGAAGAGCGACTGCGTAGAGGATATAGGCAAAGATCGGGCCAGCGTCCTCGGCTCACCCGCGTCCTCCTTTTCCTCAACATCCAGCACCCCGCTCGAGGACATTGAAGATGTCAAGGTCCCTTCTTCTTCGTTGCTCGGCGATGGCGAAGATTTACCACCAGGTTCAGATGCCGTTGCCGGCGGAGAAGACGGGGCAATGCTAGGCCCGCCAGTTCCAGTTCCAGTTCCCGTATCTGCGTCAGAGACAGGCGTATACATACTTTCCACAGCATCGGTAATGAGATCCTCGATCGCCACACCCCCGAGCAGCCTCAAGACCGGAACATCCGTCTCAAAGTACTGCAACAGCCACGAGCGGATGTCCACGGCGACGAGCGAGTCGAGGCCAATCTCGTCGGTCCGCATGCGCACCAGCTCGTGGTCGGGGTTGTCCATCTGTAGCACCGAACGGAATTTGTCCGCCAGCGCACCGCGCATCACGGCTTTGGCGTCATCCAGCGTCGCGGCAGCCTGCAGCCGCTCCTTGACCGACGATAAACCACCAGCGCCGCTGCTGGTCCGGATACCTCCTCGCACAGAGTCCTCGTCTATGGCGGCGGGACGGGCCAGGAAGCGACCGAACTTGGGGTCGTGGGTCCAGGCCGGCAGGAAAGCCGAGTCGACAGCTACCTCCCGCAAGCCGGCCGCGAGGTCGGGCTCAAAAGGCAAGCTAGCTGCCTGGTCGGGACGGCTAGCGGCCACGCCTTCGGCGAAGATGGCGTGCATATCCCGCTCCGACAGGTACATCAGGCCGCTTCTGCCGAGGGCCTTCTCCTCGGAGGCTGAGACGGCGCGCGTGACGAAGCCAACGCCGAGGATGACGCCGATGTGTACGACGGAGGCGGCCAGGCCACGCTGGCGGCGCTGCGCTGCCAGGCTGGTCATGAAGGCGTTGGCGGCGGTGTAGTTGGCCTGGCCTATGTTACCGGTGAGGCTCAGGATGGAGGAGAAGAAGACTAGGAAGTCCAGCGGCTGGTCGCCGAGCACGCGGTCGAGGATCGCGCTGCCGTCTACTTTTGGCGCCAGCACGTCGGTCACGTGCTCGAAGCTCATGTCACGGATGGGCTTGTCTCGCAGAACCATGGCCCCCTGCGCAACGCCCGCCAGGGGCGGAAGAGTGGTCCGAATGCGCTCGTACAGAGCTTTGACGTCGTCGTAGCTGGTGATGTCGCTAAGCCGAAGATGGTCAGTAATGTTTGCAACAAGGTAGTCGGGATTGGGAACCGCCAAGGGCTTGTGGGACAGGTGTCAATCAGCTTAGACACTTACTTGGAGAAGACATGCACTTCCACTGCCTTTTGCTTGTGCCCCTGGATCCATGCAGGGTCAACCTTGGGGTTCCTGCTGCTGATGACAAGATGTTTAACGCCGCTGCTGATCATCCAGTCACACAGCGACAGTCCGAGAGTGCCGGTCAGCCCGATCAGCCAATATGTCTTGTCACTATGGAACATGGGCTCAGAGTCCAGGCGGTTGACTGGCACAGCGACGCCGGGGGCCGGAGCTGTCCAGCTGACCAACGACCAGGGGTCAACACGGTCCACATTCCCAGCAGCAATGTCAGCGATTGCAGTGGTGTTGAGGCGTTCCGTATCCAAAGCCGGCCGGGGATCGGACTCCCAGACCGCCAGGGCGGTATCGACGGCCCGCGCCAGCGTTGTCTTCAAAAGCGACGACTCGTCCTGCTTCTCTGACGGGGCGTACCTCGGGGCGCTGCTGGCCAAAATAGAGGCCGCTGTTTCGACGGAGCAGTCTGGCCGGAGACAGGCCATGACGGCCAACTCGAGCCGTTGGGCGGCTATATCCTCGCCCTGCGCCCCTGCAAGTCCTACAAAGCGATCGATGGCCCCACAGGGAAGACGAGCCTTGACCTCGCGTAGGGTAGAGCTGGGTGGGATCCGCGTGCATGAGGGAGGAAACGCCGTGGCGGCATCGGAGCTGGTTGTGCATACAACTTTGACGTCACTATCGGTGGCCTTTGTGGCGAGAATACGCACGACTTGCGCAGGCGCGTCGTGGACCAGTAGCGTCTGGCCCGGACCGCTGGATTCGAGAAGGGCTTTGGCGACCACAGCGGCAGCCACATAGGAGAACAACTGGCTCTCATCCAGTGTAGAGGACGCCGGCCAGGACACGGCAGAACCAGTCGGGATCGACACGATCGAAGCTAGAGCGCTTGCAAGCGCGAGAAACCGCTTGCCTGTCCGACGATCGACACCGAGGGTAAGGTATCGATAGCCCAAGGGGGTCCGGATTGCGGAAGCGATAGAAAGAGTAGCATGCAGCTGAGCGATGCTTCCATCCTCGTCTAACTGCTCTCCCAGCCCGCAGCAGAAGCTGTTATAGGTATGGGCGGCGACTAAACGGCGGTCGCGGTCTCGGCGTATTTCCACCACATGCTCACGTGGATGCAAAGTTTGCGAGACGGGCAATCTGCTTGCGTTGTAGCGAGCGTTCGCCGTCGGCACAGCTTGCACGCGCGGTGCCAGCTGGTCACCCGCACGGTCAATCACCAGCTCTGGCTCAATGGACCAGAGCAAGCTACCGGCGTCAGCGCTGGCGTCGTCCTTAGTCCAGAGGCTGGCCATCTGCAAGCGCAGGATTGTCTCGGCCAGACTCCTGGCGTCAATCCTGTCGCCGCCCTCGACGTCCACGAACTGGAGACGCAGCTCGGGAACCTCGCGCACGGCGGTGCGGCCGAAGCCCACCGTCATGTTCGCGTAGGGGTCGTCGCCGCGTCGTCCCTGCGTGACCCAGACCATCGTCTTCCGGGACCCGAACAGCCGCTTCAGACCAGCGAAATCATCGCGGGATACATCTTTGAACACGGGCTTCTCCAGGTCCACCAGGCTGATCACGGTCGACTCGGCAGTGATGACGGTGCCGTGGGCCACCACGTCTTGCAGCGTTTTGAACTCGTCGACGGTGCGCACGAAGGGCGCGAGGGCGCTTTTCAGGCCGCTCACGATACGCTTCGTCCGAAGGAGATTTCCTCCCACGATTACCAAGTGCTCGATAGGTGTGCCGACCAGACCGCCCGTGCCCATCGACAGGGGGTTGCGCAGGAATGACACGCGGTCGTCCACGGCCTGCGTGACCAGGACGGAGAAGGGGTGGACCGGCGTGAAGCGGTCGGGTGGCGTGGCGCTGTCGATGCCGGAGAAGCCCGCGGCCGTGAAGATGGTGTCCCAGCGCTCGAGGGAGACGCACGGCGACAGCGCCCGTCCGTCGGGCACGCCGACCCACCAGCCGGGAAGGGTGCCGAAGATGAAGGGCGTCCGCGCCTGCTCGTTGTCGGTGATCTCGGCCAGCACGGCCCACCCGCCCGGCCGCAGCAGGCGCCGGACATTGGACATGGCGGCCTCGAGGTTGCTGGTTGCGTGTATGACGAAGGAGGCGACGACGAGGTCGTACGCGTGAGCCGCGAAACCCTGTTCGACGGGGTCGCGCTCCGCGTCGAACGTCTTGAAAATCATGCGGTCTCGGTGGGCAGCGAACGTCGTTGCTGCCTTCTCGAAGAACCCTGGGGACACGTCGGAGAAGGTGTACGAGGAGAAACTCTGGCCCAGTTCTTGGAGGATGCTCTTGGTGGCGCCGCCCGTTCCGGCGCCAACCTCCAAGATGTTCATCCGTGGATATCGATGGGCAATCTGAGAAACGGTGCGCGCCAGCCACTGCGAGGTCTGCGGGAGACCGAGCGCGTTGACGTAGTAATCGTCGAGAAGGTTATTGGGGCGTGTCTGCTCCAGGATCGTCGTCTCGCCGCGGAACACGCGTGCCATCTGTTGACCGATGATTTTGATTATTTTGGCGTCCGGCGTCTGGGAAAACCTGTGTGTTTCGTCGGTATCCCGGTCAGCATCAGGGACAGAGACGCAAGTTACAAGAGTCACGTCGAGTATGTCTCGCTTACCTTGCGCCGACCTGCACGATCTCGTCTTCGGTATCCTGGAGCCACTCCGGCTTCGCATACTTGTGCCTGCCGCTCTCCACGAGCTCGTTGATGCGGCAAGCAAAGTCCAGGTAGCTCCGGAGAGGGCCATCCGTCGCACGGGCAGGGTGGTCCTGGGGCGTCTCTTTGTCGAACTTTCGAAGATAGAAGAGGACCATGCGTTCGAGCACGGCGGCAAAGTCGAGTTCGTCCTTGTAGATGCCGTCGTTTTGCGCGGCAGCCGCGGCATCGGATTGCGTAGGGCCCCAGACCATGCGCGAGAACAGCTTGGTGTCCTGGACGGCCAGCGGCACGACCTTGACTCCCTCGATCTGGACAGCGGCGTGGGAGTCAACTCCCCCCGTCGTCGGGCGCAAGCCGTAGATCTTGACGTCGCCGGTGAATCCGGCCGGCGTAGGATTGCCCGACGTGGCGCGGAAGGACAGCGCCTCTTCCGTGTCCCACGCAGAGCCGCACAGGGAGGGATTGACCCGGACCCGACTAATGCTGGTAGGAACGTGCAGGGAGAACAGCTGACCGTCGGCCGGGTGGCTGTGAGCAAGGAGGAGGGACTGGATAGCGCTGTCCAAGACGGCCGGATGAGCTACGAGCCGCGAGTCGTCTGTCAAGTTCGCATCGGGGGGAGAGGTGTTTTCGATCAGACCCGATGCATAGCCGAGCTTCCGCGACAGCGAAGCGAGAGACCTGAAGGTCCCGCTGTAATTATATCCAAGGCTAGCGAGGGAGGAGTAGAAACGTTCTCGGTCAATCTCGATCATGTTGGGTGGCAGCTCTGGCCGCGGAAGGAGGAGGGAGGGCGTGGGCTGGCCTTCGGTCACCTCGACGGTAGCACTCGCCATCAGCGTCAAGGCTCGGGGCTCCTTGCCCAGGCCAGCCGAGTACGAGAAAGTAGCCTGTAGAAGGTCGGAGCCCACCTTCTTTATGTTTGTTAGAGTGATAAGCACCTCGACCTCGACGTCCTCCGAGTCAAACACCAAGGGGTGGTGGACCTCCAAATCGCGGATTTCCACCATTCGAGCCGGGAATACGCGGGGCAACCTGAGCGCGGCTTCCAAGGCAGTCGCGAGATAGCCGGCAGCCGGAAAGATGACTTGCCCCTGGAGCTGGTGACCCGGAAGCCAGAGCAGCTCGCTCAGACGCAGGATGTTCCTCCATCGAAAGTCGTGCGCAGCGCTGTCGGGACACACGTCGCCCAGCAGTGGGTGCACGGGGACACCGCGCAAACGCATGCTCCGCGAGATGCGCCCCTCGTGCCAGTAGGAATTTCTGTGGTCCCATTGGTAGGTCGGCAGCCCTTTGAGAAGGCGGAACGTTGTGGTGCTGCCGACTTGCTTTTCGTACGTGTCGAGGTCGACCTCTCCCTTACCCAGGAACGACCACAAGAACCCAAGCGCGTCAGAGGTTGCTTGCACCGCGTCCGTATCACGCTTCAAAGTACCACTGTACGGAAGTACAGAGGCTAGGACATTTTGCATGACCTGCTTTGCCGGGCCCTGGAGAGCTGGATGCGGGCCGACCTCTAGAGCAAGATCAAAGCTGGCAGATGAAAGCGCCCTGGACATTGCCTGAGAGAAGAGGACGGGATTGACCATATTGTCCACCCAGTACTTTCCAGCTAAGTCCGACACGTCGTTCGGGGAATCGTCGTCCCGCGTACTGGAAAACCAGGAACAGTCTGCCGACGGCTCGCGCACTAGAATCCCGCAAGCCTCCAGAGAGTGCAGGTAAGGGCCCGCGCAGGGAAGCATGTGATGTGAGTGATAGGCCTGGTCGACGCGCAGGCGGCGTTTGAACGTCCCCGTCTTGGTCAACATATCTTCGACAGCCGTGATGGCGCCCTCGTCGCCCGACAAGGTTATGCTGGCTGCCGAGTTACTCGCGGCTACGGCCAGCTTGCCAGCGAGATGTGGTTGGGCACACAGATCAGTTCCCTCGGCAAATGACATGCCAACAGCCAGCATGGCGCCCTTGGTGGGCCCATTTGCGAGCCGGCTGGTCTGTAGTCCGCGGTAGTAGGCGATCCGCATAGCGTCCCTGGCGGACAAGTACCCAGCGGCGTAAGTGGCGGCAATCTCGCCTGACGAGTGGCCGACGACGCCGGAGAAGCCGACGCCGGCAAGTCGGAGGAGCTCTACCAGGAATATCTGCACCGCCGTGCACAGCGGCTGTGCGACAGCCGCCTCATGCACGCGCGAGGACGCTGCATTGGCGAGCAGCTCCGACTCGAGCGACCACGCCGGTCTGTCTTCGGCTGGCAGTTCGCTCAGGTAGCCGTCCAGCGTGCGCACCATGTCCCTCACGAACGGCGACTTCTCCACCAGCTCCGCGCCTATGCGTGGGTACTGGGCGCCCTGGCCGGTGAACACGCCTAGGATCTTCTTTCCGTTCTTCCGACCCGCGTCGGAACCTCCTGACGTGGAAGGCGAGGGCGACTTGATGCCGACGTCACCGCCCTGTTGCAGCTTGACATCGATGGCCGCCTTGAGAGCACCGACCGACGTGGCGGGGATGGCCAGCCGAACGGACAGTGAGGACCTCCGCTGTCGCAGGGTCCCAGCAAGGTCGTGCAGGTTGACGGGTGTACTGGCGGTCAGAAACTCGGAGTAGGCCGCCAGGTTGGCACGCAGCGCCGTCTCCGAGTGCGCTGAGAACACAAAGGGCGTGAAGAGCGGAGCGCTAGTGCCCGTGGACCGAGTCGGATCACGCTGCCCGAGAGTACGGCCAGCGTCGAAGCTTTCCAAGATGACGTGCGCATTTGCACCTCCGAACCCGAAGCTATTCACACTCGCACGTCTCGGCTGGCCGTGCGGCGGCGCAGGCCACTCCTTGGCGGTGAGCGTGGGGACTCGGAGGTTCTTGTAAAAGGGCGTGATGCGCGGGTTCAGCCGATCGAAAGAGAGGTTGGGCGGGAGGAGGCCGTTCTGTAGAGCCAGAGACGCCTTCAAGATGGACGCAACGCCGGCCGCGCCTTCGGTATGGCCGACAACCGTCTTGATGGAGCCGACGTATAGTGAGTCGCTGTGGGGTGAAGAGTTGTCGAAGAAGGCCCCATGGATAGCCTCGGCCTCGACAGGGTCTCCGGCCTGTGTCCCCGTGCCGTGGGCCTCGAAATACTGGCACCGGTGCTCTTCGTTGCGCGGATCGAGATGGGCCCGGCGGTATGTGTCGCGGATCAGCGCCAACTGGGAGGAGGCGCTTGGCATGGTGATGCCCGCTGTAGCGCCATCCTGATTTGTGCCCGTCTCACGAATTACACACTCGATGTGGTCGTTGTCCTCGAGTGCCGCGCTGAGAGTCTTGAGAACAAGCGCAGCGACCCCCTCGCCGCGCGCGTAACCATTGGCTTTTTCATCCCCTATAACGGGACGGTTAGCTCAAACATGGAGATGGGCGGTGGATGAACGGAGTCGGCAGACATACACATCTTTGATCTGCCGTCCGGAGACAGCATCTTCATTTTGCTGTAACCAATGAAGTTTTCCGGTCCGAGCAGCAGATTGGAGCCACAGGCGAGCACGGTTCTCGCCTCGCCTGATCGTAGCGTCCTGGCGGCCAAGTGGACGGCGACGAGGCTGGACGAGCAGGCCGTATCAACAGTCATGGACGGACCGTGCCAGTCGTAGAAGTAGGAGATGCGGTTCGCTGCGATGCTCCTCTGCGTGCCGACGGTGTGGTAGGTGGCCATAGAAGCCGCATCGCGCAACATCAGCGCCTCGTAGTCGTTGGACATGATGCCGACGTACACTCCCGTGTCACTTCCGCGCAGCTTCTCGACCGGAATGCCCGCTGCTTCCAGGGCTTCGTAGACAACCTCGAGCAACAAACGCTGCTGCGGATCCAGCGCTTTGGCCTCGACGGGCTTGATGCCAAAGAACTGAGCATCAAAGGCACCTGGATGCTCAGGAATTGTGTAGCCATGCCGCACGTTGCTATGTCCGTGATACTGCCCGTCCGGGTGGTAAAAGCCTGCGGGCTGGAAGCGGCTTTCAGGCAGCTCGCTACGTACGTCAACCGGTGTTTTCAAGAGTTCCCAGAGCTTGGCCGGCGAACTGGCACCGCCGGCAAACCTGCAGCCACTGCCAACGATGGCAATGGGCTCGTTGCTCTGTCTGCCAGACATGGCAATCACCTCGCGCTCTCTTGTAGTTGTAGTCAGAAAAGCTTTGCTCAAGGCTGGTGAAGGGTCTGTTATGGTCTAAATGCCCATGAACTTGATACTTGGGCGCCTGAATCTCCCGCGGCCTCGAAGATATATACCCATATGATAGCTGCGCGCCGTCCTCGCGGACTCCGCAAGATGGCGGCATCGTATCGGTATGCCCTCGTTGGAGGAGCCGTAAAACACGCTGCCGATGTGTAAGGCACTGTCAGCTCCGAGACCCATGCTGACCTAACAGCAAAACGCTGTGATCATGAAGCGTTTCGGATGCGGTTGAGTTCGAATAGAATACGTAGTACGTAGCCCAAGCATGTATGTCGATAAACGCGAGACGACCGTGATTACGTCGGAGCTCAAGTTGTACGACCTTCCTTCCGGTTTCTCGGAGCCTCAAGCATATGCACGCCTCCCGAATGCGTCGCACAAGTAAACTCCTTTGGGAAACCTGGGGGCGGGAGCCGACAGGGGTCTCGGAGATCTTGCATTGGAACGGCAGAGACAGACGACGAGAAGAAAAAAAAACCAATAGGCCCTGACGACGAGCATCTGGGCTTGCTCTTCCCAGGTATGAGATATGTGGTAGAAGGATTCAGTTCGTCAAACGTTGAGTCATATCAAGGAATACTTTGCGAGTGCGAGGCGAGTGATATACACACGCGTATTTAAACCCGGTGTCCGTCTACTTGCCGCTCATGATGGCGTCAGATCCCATGCAAAGCCGTACGAGGCAGACATGGCTTTTGAACGAGCGGCTGAATCCCGCAACCCAGCTCTGCCGGGCGCTTCCGAGGCCGAGGTGGCCGTCGATGCGCCTGCGCTGCTGCCCTTGGTTCACCTCTGCCCTTCTGTGCTCATCTACACGCGCTCCTCCACCAATTTCCGCGCTATCTGGTTGAGTCCCACCTGCCGCTACAGCGAGGATCCCCTCGCCATCGTGTGCCCGCGTTCGGAGGCGGAGGTCTCACACCTACTGCGACTAGCCAGCGGCCTGGCGCCAGAGTCAACGTCGGGGGCTCCGTTGGGCCTCGTCGTGCGGGGCGGCGGGCACGACTCGTTCGGGCGGTCGACGCTCGCCGGCGGCATCATCCTCGACACGCGACACCTGGACGACATCACGGTGAGCCCCGACAAGATGTCGGTGCGGGTCGGCGCAGGCGTACTCGCCGGCACGCTCACGCGGTTCCTGGCGCGGCTCGACGTCTTCGCGCCCATGGGCTACTGCTCGACCGTCGGCTACGCCGGCTGGTGCCTCGGCGGGGGCTTCGGCGTCTTCACGGCGCGCTACGGCGCCGGCTCCGAGGGCATGCTTGCGGCTCGGCTCGTCACGGCCGACGGACGCGTAGTCGACGTCGATGGAGAACACGAGCCCGAGATGTTCTGGGGTCTGCGCGGGGCTGGCAATAGCAACTTTGGCGTCGTGCTCGAGCTGCGCGTCAAGGTGTACTCCATGCCCAAGATGCTGGGCGGCTGGCTCGGGTTCCCGAACGGCGAGGCAGAGACCGTGCTGGGCCGGTTCGGCGAGGAGTACGAGGAGGACATACCCGACGAGTTCAACGGTGATATCATCTGGGCGCCCATCCCAGGCATCGGACCCGTCGTCAGCTTCATGTTCGCCTGGACACCTAAGCCTGGTGATGACCTGAGTGCTGGGTGGAAGTACCTCGAGAAACTCCGAGGACTGGGAACCTTGGTCCTTGATACGGTTCACCAAAGTGCGTGACGTTTCCTTTTTCTTGGCCCCTTTCCTCCACCCATCATCAGACTACTGATCTAACATGTCGCGACGCAAAGCAACTCCGGCTGGCTTCACGGAAACGCTCGACAGCACGTTCAAGGACTTTGTTGGGGCGCCCTTCTACGTGCTCTCGCCGACCGTGGGGCGACACACGCGCGAATTTGGGCGTATTATCGCGTCGCGGCCGGTATTGACGAGCGGGCACGTGGTGGGAGGCACGCACTATGTGCACGGCGCGTTCGAGCGGGCCAACCCGGCTGTCGCGGTGCCCAACAAGCGGCACATCACGGTGACACTATTCGGCGCCGCCGACGCGGACTGCGAGAACGACGGACCCGAGATGGCCGAGGTACGCGCCTGGGTCGACGGCTTTGTCGCCGACGTCGATGCCGCCGGCATCGGGCTACCGCCCAGCTATGTCAGCTTCGCCACCTCCGACATCGACCTTGACCGCTTCTACGGAAGAGTCGACGCCGATAGGCTTCGGGCACTGAAGAGGAAGTACGATCCGACTGGACTTTTCTGTCGGGCCTATCCTACCATTCGGGTGTAAGGGCAAGTCTGGCACGAACCATGCAGTTACTGCGATAGGATATGCCGTCACCATTTGTCAACTAGTAAGACTGCCAAGCGAAATAAAGGTACTGAGGCCGGGAACATGAATGTTGTTAATAGACATGGGTAGAGTCTCTGATACCTGAGTACAACGGTATTGCAGGTGACTGTACAAGTTAATCGTCATATAGGACATATAGTTATGTCTCAGGGCAGGTTCAACTGTACCTACCTACCTCATTTCGCGGTATTCGAGGACAGGACCATTACATAGTGAACAGATGCACGTCGTCAAAACCTTGCAGATGGCCTCAGACCACCCCGGCGGTGTCTGGTGGCGGAGTTGTTTTTGATTGGCTAGAGCCCTGTAAAGTGCCCTGTGGTTGAGTGCTTACTTTCGCCCTGGCCATGGACACGTGGGCTGAGGTGAGACTACTGTGGTAGGTCGTCGTAGCATCTGCAGGATCAGAAGGATTGATTGATGCTGTGTCACGTCGGACTTCCTGCGATAGGTCCATGTTTCCGATGCAATGCGGTGCTTCTGTGGCTGAGAAGTCGTCGAGAGACAGGTAGGACAGGTCAATCGATTTGTCGCACGAGAACTGCTCTGCATATCCTTGTGTGACAAAATCATGCAAATCAGCCATCTGCCTGTACAACATCAGAACCATGTAAGATGTGGGCTCTCGTCTTGGACCGCCGGATCCATAGCTGCTACTGTCGGGACGGTCCGGCCTATTGCCCATCTTTCCCCCTGGGCTCCCGCCGCGCTATCTTGGCGCCTAAGAGGCATGTTGACTGTCGGATAAGCCAATAGGATCTGGCCAACAAGGTATTTTTAGCGGATGTAAATGTCTGGTTCTTCTTGCTGGTCAGGTCGCTTTGACGCAAGAGTCTCGACCGATGCCGCTTTGCAAAATCCAGGTACGTGATATTGGTTCATATCAATATCCATTCCTTCCGAGACACAGTGCCTCCGATTGAACGTTGCCTGGCGAAGAAGTCTTCCAGGGCTTTTTCCCTAACTAAGTTTGTCGACACCATGTCGGTTTTCAAGCGTTCTGCCTGTGATCGATGCCGTAGCAAAAAGCTGCGCTGCGAGCGCACCGAGCAAAATAATTGTCGTGATTCCTCCAATCCCGACGCGGAGCCGGCACTGGAGCCTTGTGTCCGCTGCTTGGTCATGGATGCGGAGTGTACGACCACGATCAACATCCCCGGAACCACATCGTCGCCGAATACGTGGATGCTTTCGCCCATTACGTTCAACGCGTTAGAGCCGCCACCATGCGACCTCGCCGGGTCGGACGAGCAGTATGGCGTGGCAGTATCAATGGCGCCTTCGAAGTCCATTCCAAACTCGAGCGAGCATGTGAACGCGAGTGATCTGACCACGAGAGGCCACGGTCCGGCACAATGGCTTGACCCAGCGGGGGGGAATCATAATGACCACTTCGGCAGCAGCTGGAATGGCGAACGCTGTTCTCCAAGTGATACGGCGTTGGTTGACGAATTCCTCCAAGATATGGACACGGATGCTTACTCCTTGGCCATCCCATCCACTGGATATGCCTCCTCCGAAACACAGTGCCACGCAACACAGACGTGTCCATCTATCCCGCCGACTCGCAACGAGACTCTCGACTCGAGCAACAGGGCCAGATCTTGGCCTTGCTCTGGCGAAAACCTCCCGGATCTGCATGTTCGACTCTCCCGCCTAAGCCTCCGCCTATCGCAGCACCTCCTCCAGGCAACACCAACAACCTCTAGAGACGCTGCCGCCGCCCATGCCGACCTTCTGGCCACATACGACACGCGCAGTGATGTCTTGCACTCGGCGTGCGAGTTCATCGCTATTCTAACACAGCTTGAGCGCCAAGCCGGTTCGCCGGACATGGTGACACTGCTTGTACTCCTGACCTGTTACGTGCAGCTCGTCGCCATGCATGCGGACCTGTTGACGCGAGTGTCGCAGCACAAGCAGTGGTGGCTGCCGAGCCTCGAGCTGGAAGGTGTCAGCATGCAGTGCGACGAGCTCCGGGCCAAGGTGTTCGCACAGGTGGTAGAGCACCAGTTCGAGGCCATAGAGCGGATCCTGGGCCTTCCCGTTGAGTACTCCGTCTCATCAAGGCGGCTGGGACATATCCACGCGCCCGGCTTGCTCTGTAAATGGGAGACGGGCGAGCTTTTGAGAGGTGTCGTGGAAACTGGAAGGGTAGAGCTGGACAATGTCGCCATACTGAAAGACCATATTCAGAGGTTGAAGCAATCTGGTTAGTCGGTGATTTATTAGCTAGCGCATGCCGGGGAACTTCTGGTCATAACCTGCCGGATCGTGCCGTCTTTAGAAAATCAATTCAAGGCTTTAGTCGGCGATTCTCCCATTTGTGCCAAGTTGCAGGTTTGCGGTGAAGAATGCCTCTTCCAATGGATGCAGCCCCTGAAAGAAAAAGAGGGCCCCGACCCCCTGCTGCCCCGTTAACATGGCTCTACGTACAGTACTTTGTTAGGCAACCGCGAACATGGCTCTAGGCAATAGGATGTCTTTCCGGGCGCCACTAAGGTAATGTACCTAGAGGTAGTTGGGTAGGTACGGTAAGGTAGGCAGGAACGAAACACGTTAGCGGAACGAACCTACACTTCACGTTTTACCCAGTCCTTTTGGTGCGTTTTTGCCGTTTTTCCCCCGTCCATGCGTCCGCGGGTCTTCCCAGGCTTCCATGTTGTATTTATTCCAGGTTCACCTGCTTCCCACCGTATCTCGTGCTGTCCCTTCGCAGATCGAGCTTTTCCACCGGTATAAGAGCCTCTCAAGGTGGACACGACCTCTCGCCGCCAAACCAACCTTTACAGGCACATTGAGCAGTATAATCCACTGTCGACATGCGTGAAATCGTCCACCTCCAGACCGGCCAGTGTGTAAGTAATCTGCTCCTTCACAGGTTGCAAGCCATACTGGCATTTCATGATTTGCACTAACCTCGAGCTCGATTAGGGCAACCAAATTGGCGCCGCCTTTTGGCAAACCATCTCAGGCGAGCATGGCCTCGACAGCAGCGGCGTGTAGGTACCATCGTTCCTGGCTGAGTCTCCGAAACTGACGTCTGTACTCCGACTTAGCTACAACGGCACGTCGGAGCTTCAGCTGGAACGGATGAATGTCTACTTCAACGAGGTCTGTCCTACAGTGAGCGCAACAAGCGATGTACTGTCCTCCGCAACTGACTTGATACGTATACGCATAGGCGAGCAACAATAAATATGTGCCTCGTGCCGTCCTAGTGGACCTCGAGCCGGGCACGATGGACGCCGTGCGCGCCGGCCCGTTCGGCCAGATGTTCCGCCCGGACAACTTCGTGCACGGCCAATCTGGCGCCGGCAACAATTGGGCGAAGGGTCATTATACTGAAGGTGCCGAGCTCGTCGACCAGGTACTGGATGTGGTGCGCCGCGAGGCAGAGGGCTGCGATTGTCTCCAGGGCTTTCAGATCACCCATTCTCTCGGTGGTGGCACGGGCTCTGGAATGGGGACGCTTCTTATATCCAAGATCCGCGAAGGTGAGATACTACACATGCCCCCTGTTTCCTGCTCAGCAGCCCTGACGTACCTTGTTCGGCACAGAGTTTCCGGACCGCATGATGGCAACCTTCAGCGTCGTACCCTCGCCCAAGGTTTCTGATACGGTGGTAGAACCGTACAATGCGACGCTGTCTGTGCATCAGCTGGTCGAAAACTCGGACGAGACGTTCTGTATCGACAACGAGGCCTTGTACGAGATCTGCCAACGCACCCTGAAGCTGAACAATCCTTCCTACGGTGACCTTAACCACCTGGTGTCCGCTGTCATGTCTGGCGTGTCGACCTCGCTGCGTTTCCCAGGCCAGCTCAACTCGGACTTGCGGAAGCTGGCAGTGAATATGGTAAGGAGCGCCTATTCAGGCTCAGTCCTCGACATCTAGTAACGCGGTCTCGTTCACAGGTCCCGTTTCCCCGCCTCCACTTCTTCATGGTGGGCTTCGCGCCGCTGACGAGCCGGGGCGCGTACTCCTTCCGGTCCTCGACCGTACCGGAGCTGACACAGCAGCTCCTCGACCCGAAGAACATGATGGCCGGATCCGACTTTCGGAACGGGCGCTACCTCACGTGCTCGGCCATCTTCCGCGGCAAGATCGCCATGAAAGAGGTGGAAGACCAGATGCGTGCCGTGCAGCAGAAGAACTCGCACTATTTTGTCGAGTGGATCCCGAACAACGTACAGACAGCCCTGTGTTCCATCCCGCCTCGCGGGCTCAAGATGTCGGCCACGTTTGTAGGCAACTCGACGGCTATTCAGGAGATCTTTAAGCGCGTCGGCGAGCAGTTCACGGCCATGTTCCGCCGCAAGGCTTTTCTGCACTGGTATACTGGTGAAGGCATGGATGAGATGGAATTTACGGAGGCGGAGTCAAACATGAACGACCTAGTGTCGGAGTACCAGCAGTATCAGGACGCTACTCTCGACGATGATGAGGAGGAGTACGGCGAAGAGGTGCCGGGCGACGAGGCTGAAGAGTGAGAGGGGCAGCTAGGAGGAGCGTTGAGTCTCCTGCTACCCGGCCTCTCGGCCCAGTGGTCTGGCTTGGTCGTGAAACTAGCCCTCTGGCTCTGCATGCAAGTGCAAGTCAAAGATCAGGGCGTTCTTTACTTTCTTTCCCGGTGGCCTGCCTCTGGGTAGTGTCTGCTGCGGCCAAGTTGGAGATGTGTTGCACATGAGAAATATTAGTTGAAATCTATAGTACCTGCCACACGGAGTCAGTTTTTCCCTGTTTGTCTCCGTCCGATAGGTCTAGCTTTACATACCAGGTTCGCTCCACCATCGATGGGGAAATATCAGAACCTTGGCCCCGGTGTTCTTCTCAATCCTCTCTCTCCAGCCTTGGGGCACCCCACGCCCGTACAGCCACACCGTCTTCAACTCGCGCAGTCCCTCTACCGCACGGAGGAACTCGTCCTCCTTGTGCTCATGCTGTCGTCGCTGCCACCCGACCTTCTTCACTCCGGCCTCCGCATCCCACGGCGCCCAGTCGATGACCAGATGCTCCAACGCCGGGGCGCGGGCGACCAAGCCGACAAAGAAGGGGACCCACGCGTTCCAGTTCGCGTGCCCCATCTCCACGACGAGTACCAGCCTCCGCAGCCGCTGCAGCCGCAGGACGCCGTGGAACGCGACGCTGACGCGGCGCTCCTCGTACGCGCCGCGCCGCTGCACGCGCACGGCCGCCGCTCCGTGGGCTAGCGGGGCCAGTTCGGCGTAACCGCGTCGGCACGCGAGCATCAGCGCCGGCAGGGGCCTGGAGTGCCGCGGTCGAGCCTCATCGCCCTCGTCCTCGTCCAGATATGTGTGCGTGGGGCGGAGTGTCTCGCCTGCCGCGAAATCGGCGGGGGTGAAGCTGAGATAGTACGAGTAGATACGCTGTCGGATCTCCGAAGGTAGCATGAAGAGCGGGCAAGTCAGTTGTTGATGTATCGTGCGCGAGGACGCGACGTCGGCATGGTATGCAGCCGTAGGCGCCAGATGCGACATTGTTCTTGCTTCTGTAAAGTGGTGGTGGATGTGATGGCTGGTGAGTGATGTTCAACTATGAACAGATGCTCGCAACGCGTCCTTGGCCTCTCTGAATACCTCTAGACCCCAAACCTGGTGGTCGGCAGAACATTTGAGGCGGGTGAGATTATTTACTTTTGATGGCTGCCTGGCTTAGGCAACCAGCAACTCACTGGGCAAAACGGTGTAGGTACGGTATATGGCCCGGGCACAAGTACTCCGCCAGACCCACAAGGCATTTACAAGGCTCTAACCAATCAACTGAGGCGGCTACAGTGCGTTTAAGATGCTAACCGAAACATGCCTCGGTGGCCGCTATTTTATTCACGCGCAGACAGCTCAAGACTCTGATATATTATACATCCTGACGATACGCTCTCTCCGGCTTCTGAACCACATTGTCGCGCGAGCTGTTGTTGTCGCTCGCATCCTCCACCAGCCAGAATTCAGTCCTCTTCTGGATGCCAGGTTCCAGAGGGATATCGCTTCCTTCACTTCTTCTCGATTCCAACCGTCTGTCCCTGCGACTAGTGATGACGCATGTTGGCGAGTCGAACTGGTCGGGCCGGAGACTCGGCGTGTGTTTGCCGAACGAGTGGCCGGATCGCGGCGTCTTCGAGTTTGCGGAGCGGAGCTCAGAACCTTCCGGTCTCCTTCCATGGCGTATGAAGCCCCATACCGACAGTGACAAGGCCAAGTTGGCGGCATTGATTCCGAGAAACAGCTCGAGATTCGACCAGATGGCGGCAATGGCGTACGTCCCTACAGACGAAAAGGGTTAGTATGCACCAAGACCGTGGTATAGTTATCGCCCGGGTATTGGACTAGCCCCTGAATACGTACAACTCAGGTCATTGGTGACCAGGCCAAGCGACGACGCCCGTAACGCACCGAAACCCGTAGCCCTATGCCGCGCATGTTAGCTCCTTTGCTGCGCATCCAGTTATGCCCACCAGGGACCTTTCGCACGCATGTGTGACTTACGTGAGGCCCAGACTCATCAGCCCCCAGATCATTAACTTTTTCTTCGGGGGCATCCGAACGTTCCAGATGATCAGCAGCGGTAACAAAGAACATAGGAGATCGGTGAGGAGAGAGTATGCTAGTGCTTGTCAGCCCTGGTTTCACCCTCCTTGGGGAATGAAGTATGCCAACAAGACGCGCCCAACCTACCGATAGTAAGATAGATACTGTAAATCCGCACCCTTGTGTCCCAGCAAACGCCGCCGCCTTTCCAGTAAGTCTCAACTGGGTCGCATTCGGCAAGGAGGATGATGATACACGCGAGGTTGGTGACCACCAGTCCGATGATAACAGCTGTTAGGAAGATCTTGAGCTTGCGCGAGTCCTGGATTATGCGCAGGATGAGGAGTATAATGGATATCTTGAGCAGCGCGGTCGAGGCGAATAGCAGTATCTGCGCGTACCATCCTAGCATGTTGTTGAAGGTATAGTCATCCGGCGAGAGGTAGGGTCGGTGGCGCCCGTTGCCGTGCTGCACCTGTGTGATTTGTACCGCGACGCGCACCACTGCCAAGGTGGTCGTGATGGCGATCGTGTAGTCGTCCCACCCGAGCATGCGGAGCGACCATCGAGTGTAGAGGCGCAGCGAAGTTGTGATGATGATAAGGCCTAGCAGGATACAGCTAATAGCGAGCAGCGTTGAACCAACATTTTCGTCTGGAGGCATGTCCCCAGCCATCGCTGGATCTCCTCGAAGTCTGGCAGCGGATACTGCTGGACCCCAGAACCCGGTGTTGTTCACATGGTGCGGTGATTACAACTGTTGCCTGTCGAAGACGGAGCAGAGAAGAAGGATATAAACGAGAAGATGACAGCTTCTCATGACTCGAAATGTTTTCCTGGTGCTCGACCCATCTCTGCCGACACACTTCTCCAGGCGGCTTGGCAAAGCCACAGCAACAAGGAAGCAAGTGCATCAAGAGACAGTCAGCCGTTTCGAAGGTGTGCATCCCGGGCCACATCATCAGGCGCGCTACACACCATCATGGCCGCCGCAGACGCACTGCAATTCAGGCTATTGACCGGAATAGCCATGCATTGGCCGCCACAAAAGGTTCGCCTTCCCGCACCTTAATTCAGAGGTCAAAGCAAACGGCATCTCTTCTCACACCTTGCTCGCTTCGACAAGGGTCAATCGAGCTTGCGTTAAGTCTGTTCGCCGGATCGTCTTTGCGTCGCAAGCGAACTCACCGGTGTGGATATCAGCTCATTGTCGTGTTTCGCTGGCTATTTAGAGCACTTGGTAATTGGAGCCTTTCTGGACTCTGCGATGTGCTCATGTTTGGTGAAGGGCGAGTTTAAGGTGTGCATCCACGCCAAAGTCGCTGTGCGTCGCGACTTCCACTAGGTTCATCACGGTCCCCACAGCCCTGTAGGGCCTGAAGGGTGTACGTTAGCAGCCTAGATCACTGAGATTGACGATACCAACCAATCACAAACGCTTATACTAGCGCTGACTGAATTCGGGATCCACTGCGGCAGAGGCCATGATTGATCACCACAACCAATTCCCGGAAAGAGATCGCGCTACAATCAATCGTCACCAACCTGGACGATGTGTATTTAACAGCATGGTTATATCTATTCGTCCAACAGCATGCACAACTCTTCCCATCCGGTATATGGATGCAAAAAAAACACCGACCTATCTACTGCAAGCTCCTCGCTCCCGCTCAATTAGCAAGCGCGGCACAAGCCGACTCGGCGCTCCCCTGCTGATTGATCCCCCTCTTGTCCTTCAAGAAGCAGTTCCCTCCCTGCTGCCCCACGGCAACGATGCTCGTCAGGTTCGCATTGTACGTGACGGCCGTGCAGCGCGTGTCCCCGGAACCGAGATGGGCGTTAAAGTCGAGGCACGCCTGCATGCACGCCTCGAACGTGTAGACGATCGTGCGCGCCAGGTCCGTCACGTTGCCCTTCCCATCGAACGCCTCGTCGTTGTTGGGCCAGTCGGTGAAGCAGTACTCGGTGAAGCCGACATTGTCGATGTAGAACGTCTTGGGGGTGGTGAAGTTGCAGCTGTTGGCCGCGACGCCGACCGTGCCTGTTGTGACGGGCGCGGAGCTGGTTGACGTCGATGTCGAGGAAGTTGTCGCTGATGACAGTGACGTGGTCAACAAAGATGAGGTCGTCTGGCTTTGGGTCGCTGTTGATGATGGCTGGAAATCCTGCCTTTGCTGGCTGTTGTTGTTGCTCAGTCCGACGCCTAGACCTACGCCGAGAGCGATGCCCAGAACGACGAGGACTACCAGGCCAGCAATGACCCAGAACAACGTCGCCGAGAGCCCAAGTATAGTCCCTCTCCGAGGCGATTCGGTCCCATCGGTCTTTGTTACGGTCTCTGGATAAGGCGCATGCCCGACTTGCTTCTCGTTCGTTTGGCCAGGCGGATGTTGGTCGACAATTTGAGGAGCCGATGCGCCGCCATCGTATTTTAGCTGCGGTTAAGGTTGCTGTTGGTGCTCGCTCGCGCTGACCTCCATGCCATAGCTATTTGTCAGCGCCGGCGATTCGATGTTGCCGTCGTGATTCTGTTGCGCCATCCTGGCGGGTTCGGCCCGATTGCTGGATAGACCGAATGGCGCTGGCGATTGCCAGTTGACGCGACAACTTCTCCGTGAATCCCTTAGAAGGCGAAAAGGAAAAGAGACGAGGGGTTCAAAACGTCGAAGCTAATGACATGACGGATTGCGTAGCAATACGCTATGTGCGTATTTACAACGCTGGCAGGCTGGTCCACCAGGGCCACTTTGTGCCCCTGCAGTCCTGTCAGACGCTCCTGACGCTATCGCGACTCGGCCCCATGTCACACGTATCAGAACAGGCGATGATTGTCGAATTTGATTGCAGCGTCCTTGAAGGATCTCCCATCTGCGTTGCACAGATGGCCGCAATTGGCTCCTTAGCAAGCAACCTTTGGTTCAGCTCTGTCAAATTCCCCTTTGGAGGCCAAATCCTCACTGTGTTGTGTGCAAGGGTCATTGCCTGCATCACCAACATTTGCTGAGTCTGTCAAAAGATGCCATTCACAGTTCATATCGACCCTGGAGTCATGTGAGTTTGCGTCGGCGAATAACACTACCGCAGGCAACGGGGTATCGGATCCCCACAGAGTCGATATATATGAAGCCAAGATCCTCGATCAAGTCTTGAGATCCAAGTCCATTCCGATTTTTAGCCCAGCTACAGTCACTTCCGTAGGAGCAACCCTTGAACCTGTCCGTGGACGTCTGCGATACCAGCTGGTTAGATGCAGTCCCGCGTAGACGGCTGTACGGATGGCCGTGTCGTCGGTCAATCTGCTGCAGCCGGCGACGACGGCCCTTCATGAGGGAAATGGCAGTCTCGATTTGGGCTGTTGTATATTTTCCGTTTAAAGAGGTCGCTGATCTGCCCAAGATCATACGATCGGTGGCCGAATGTGGCAAACTCCCAGTCAACGACGAGAGCTTGTTGGGTGAGTCTGACGGTAGTAGCTCCTGCCCATAACTGATTGGGAGAAGGACGTTTGTATTAGCAACTGGTGAGCCATTGAAACGTGGTGAGAGAAGAGCTCACCGGCACGACTCGCTTTCGAGACCAGAAATCTCCAGTCGTAGTCCTCAGTTGACGGCTTTGAGAGCTCCATCGCGATCACATCCTAGACAGTCTTTCACTACCTTCTTATGGCCCCTCAAAAGATCAGCGTAGTGTCCCAGGACCTCGACAAAGGTCCTGTAAGTGTAGTTGTACTTTATCGTCCGCATTGTGCCGTGCTGGCACATCTGCTCTCGGAGAGAAGCCTGCTCTGGTGTGAACTCCGGGTGACGAAATACCAGAGATAGACCCCTGGGCTACGGCCGATTAGACTTACTGCCAGTCCGTTAAGAGACAGAGCCTTGTCGGCGGTGGGTGAGAACAGACACGCACTAGGGCTATTGGATCTGGATCTGGATACTATCCTCTCAGCCAAAGAGATACAGATGTGGTGTCTGGATCACAGTGCACACAATAGTCAGAGACGATATCTCGGGGGGACTTGAGCAATACACTTCGAAAGCCCGATGTGGAATTTCTATAAACAGCTTAATGGGAGGCTCCGGTGGTAAACGCTCCCATCCGCGTCACAGTTTAAGTTACGAGTGTACCGGACCAGCATATATACCATGGTAAACAAAGCTGCCTGGCTTGATGCTTAGCTGAAACCGCAAAATGCAAGTATATGGTGTTCTTAACAGATCTTCTCGTACCATTTCAACGATGGTATCACTTTTGCTAGCGCTGGGACGCCATTGTCTTCAGACAGAGCTTAGAATAGGTAAGATAGGAAGACGAAGGGAAGAGAGGCTCGGCGTGCTTTGATCTCCATTGTTTTCGATTGGTGCTGCCGTTTATGGTCGGTGAGTCGTATTTCTATGGATGATATAGCTGTGAAGTTTGTCCCAGGTGAGTCTGGCACCGTTCTTGCTGTCCCCGAGCAGCACATTAACGCAGTACGGAATGGTTATCTCTACTCATGTTGCTTCCCTGATAAATTTACTATATGCATTACCATGTGTCTCTTAGTTCTTGTTGAGAAGCCGCCACCTTATATTTATTTCTTTTTAATTTCACAACCCGAAGCAATCTGTCTCTCTCCGAAGGACATAATGGCAGCATTTATAAAATCTACACAAATTGTCTGATATACAGAGTCAACCCGTCCGGAACATAGTGAATAAAAGGTTACGTAGGTATGGAAGCCACCTCTGAATGATGCATAAGGTAGAATAAGACAGCATAGCTGCCCTTGTCACGTTATCGATGCCTGCCTCGTTTCATCGACGTTGGGGACAGCATACAGCGGCTTCAGGTTTCCTAGCCGGTCGCAGGCGCCGAACTTGGCCGTGTTTCCGACAAACCACCAGAGAATGTAGCGACTGATGAACTTAACAAACCCCGGGGCGGGAGGCCAGTGAGTCCACGTGTCTTTTTCGAAATGCACGTTGACGACGGAGAAGAGGATGGTCAGGCCAAGGGGGCCGCATGTTTTCTTGTTTTCAGGCCCATCGTTAGCATTCAACTGACTATCGACTGGCTGACAGGTTCTCTTACCATGGTTTTCTCTCCCTGCTCTTCAAACTTCTTCGGAAGATCAGCCATCTTTTCTGCGCCGTACTTCTTAAGTCCCTGGAGGGTTGGTATCTCGTCACCTAAATGCTTCACGAGTGTCGGGCCAAAGGCGTCGATCAGTTGCACCAGCTTGCCACCATCGTATTTGTCTTTTCCTGTGACGAAGGCCTCATAGCAGGTATGGAAGGCCTCTAGTGGTTCGAGGAAGACGTGGTGCTGTTCAACATTGGCGTCCATGATACCCTTCTCACCCACCATATTCTCGACAATGGGGAAGAAGCTCTGTTCTTCGTCCGTGTGGTGGTGATGCAGCAGCTTATACCAGATGTCTATAAAGTTGAGGAAGCCTTTCTCGTCGGCCAACTTAACATGCGGTGCCTGTAGGTAGATGGCGTTAAGGCCGAGCACTAGCATGTTGTGCACCAGGGCCATTTCCGAGGCAAGTTGGTCGAACATGTCGCTGGTGATGCCATTTTGCTTGTTGGCGAACACTGGTGTCGGGATGGGAGTAAAGGGGTGGTCTGCGTAGACCGGTGCCATTTTGCTCGCCAGTAGTGGCGTCTGATTAAGTCGAGGATGATAAGTTGAAGGAGGGCCCCGCGAGTCAAGGTATACTTAGTAGAACCACAAAGTCCTGGAGTATCTCGAGGAGTTTGGCGCGTCTGAACAGAGATTGGAACTACTGCTGACGGAAGCATGGAACACGGCTGTTATGTACTGTCTGTTGGCTTTGCTGCCACAATCGGGGATGCGCTACCGTAGAGCTGAATGCAGCAAAGGAGTAAGCAGCTGTTCTTAGCATCAAGCTAGCGCAACGGGCTAAGGCCAGCACAAACCATGATGAACACTTGGACAAATAGAGGCGCTGTCTATGATTCCTAGGGCTGACTAGTCGTGGAGACAAACATTACTCCCTCCCTTCAGCACACCTCCAGCGGGCGCCACCAAAGTCAGCTGTCATAAGATGTGCTTTCCAGTTCCCAGTGTCCGCTGGACGAACAAACAATACAGCCCACTGTGGGAAGAGCACTGCAGGGGTATCCTTCTTTTACTGTATAGGTAGGTGATACGGGCTTTCACCGTTTGACGGAACATTGCGCATCGGGTTCCCCGTTTCGGAAGAAGTCTGGACTGGGCGGCGGCGGTCAGCCCGGCGCAATGGCGCCAAACTCGACAGAACGGATACAAAGACAAGTGCCTCGCCCATTGGGTTTGGTGCACATGGGCTGAAATATGTGAATGCCTTTAACTGATTTTGCTGGCTACGATCTAGCCATGTCAAATCATCTCGAGCACCAAAGAAATAGATACCGACTTTTTGTCAGTGCCAGGGGGCCAGGCCGAAGCAACGCGGTATTTTGAGATTATGTAAGAGGCTTCACACTTCTCCTACGCCTATCCTTCGAGAGATTTCCTACTGGCCTCCCAGTTTTCGATGCAAGGAGCGTACAGCAGCTTCCCAGTCAGAGTATGTTTGAAGGTGCCCAAGCTGACGACCACCCAGAGCAGGACCACTATAAGACTTAGGGCAGTACCCAGCCCTCTGAAAAACAGAGACGGCAGCTCTAGAGCCAGCGTCGTGGTCGCAACGCTGTAAACGCCAAGGGGGAAGGTGAATCCCCACCATCCTAGGTTGAACGGAAACCTTGTTCGCGATATCGACGCCAGTGCAAAGAACAACCAAACGAGCCCGAAGCCCCACATGATCAGCGCAAGCATCAAGCCGCCAGTGTACAGGATCTGGCCCGCTGCGGGCGCCGCTGGGATGTAGTTATTGCGCTCGAATAGCTTGAGGCTGTCTTTCCCCAGCTGCATGATTCCGAAGGCACCCTGCCCAAGGGGTCCGAGGGGCAGAAAGACTGAGACAATGACCTCGCGGGGAGGCAGGTGATGCAGGGTCAAGCGATGGAAGTAGATGACCATGACGAACATGGCCAAGGGAACGCCGCAGCCCCATAGGATGTAGCCAATGGTGACGGTCCATATGGCGCGCTGGTCGTCTGGTAGGACGTTGGCTACGATCGCACCAGTGGCCGCGGCCACAATTGTTGCAACTATCGGCGGAAGCCACGCGGCAGTCATGGTGTGCAGCTTCGCCTTTACGTAGTATCGATTAGCCACGGCCATTGCATGCAGCAGGTAGGCATACATACCTCGTGATGGACAATAATGACGAAGGGGAGGTATAAGTTCGTCGCGAGGGCACAGACGACATCAACCCACCACAGGGCCCACGCGAGATGGGCAGCCCAGTTGCCCCAGGCGGGCACGCACACGAACACGATCATGTTGATGATGGTCGCCAGACCCATGGGAAAGGTGCCTGCGAATACACATTTAGCATCTTACCTCGATGATAACGCTACTGGGTGTGTGTATGACAGAATGAACAACACATACATACCTAAGAACAAGGACTGCACTGGATGCTTGACCATGGCAGTCCAAATCCCTGGATACAGGGTATAACGGGTAATCGAAATTGCCAGGAAGAGTAGGAAGATGACCACGTTCAGACAGAATATGGCGACCGAGATCCAATACAGCCAGTCGGCATTGTATGGCAGGTTGTGCAGCAATATCGAGGCGATGCCCGTGCCCATGTTCACACTGAACCAGGACGGCGTGAAATTGATAACCACTCGGCGCCATCCGCGAGAGTATTTCGGACGGTCAAAAGAGAGGGAGTCAGGCGCGCCTGATACTGGCGACCCGTCGCTGACGCCGCCGCTGTCTTCGCCTGCTGCTGATGGATCCATTGTCGGGCAGAGGGTATCGGGACGTTGGAAATGGAAGGTAATGAGTTCCAAAGGTAAGGCAGTTTCCAATGCATTGTGATTTTGACAATGGGCGGCTTTATATCAAGTTACCGACGACGTCACGGCCCATGGCGATGAGTCCGGACGGGAAAAACGGCATTATCACCGACATGCGGTGAGTCAGCCCCTGCGTAGCGCCCCGAGAGCCGCGGCCGACAACAGCGAATTACCGGTGTGAGCACCGGGCCACCAGCCTGCAATTCTAAGGACTGCACGCAGAGCCGGTACACCATTGTTTTCTGGTGAAGGATGGTGGTTCAGGCTGGGGCACTTCATGTGAAGGAGACGATGGCAAAGATTGAACAAAACACACCTCGGATTTTCGAGGTCTACCGTGTTCCGCCATACCTTTACCAATTCACTCTGTACACCCTCTAAACTTCCCGATTTCACCCGGCAATGCATAATGATAGACTCGAATGCGATGAACCTCGAGCCATCCATGAGCATGGCTTTCTGGCACAAATAACAGAGAGCGATGATTTTTGCTCGCGATAGGACATCATAACTGGCCCATTAGAGCCCCACTTCAATACATCGAGGACTCCCGACCTTGGAAATAGCTGAACAACGACCTATATTTATGCGCCGTGATGTAAAGCGGTGGCTTCACCACGAGACAGTCACGTCCGCGCCTTCAGCCAGTGCACAGTACTTCGTTTTGAGTGAAGAGGGCTATGTATGCCCTTCGTTTAGATACATGTCTTCGGACTTAAGTTCACAATGTCATTCGTTGTCCGCAGCTCCGCGGTCCCTAGGCTCCCAACTTAAGTAGCTGCATATAAGATACTGTTTAAAAGGAATACGGCTCAACCATCTCTCCGCTGAAGCCATGTACTCTTTACTTTGCAGCGATGGCCTTCCTTGGGCAGTACCGAGACATCCTGGACTCGCACACTACCGCAACATCCGAGTTGGCCAAGTTAGGCAACCAAAGGTCCGAACTGTTAATGGAAAAGAAAAGACCCCAAAGAGGTAATCATCCACAAAACCGCTTCGACAAGACATCCCGAGGCCGTCCCGTGCTGTCAACGACAGCATGGAAGTATATAAACTTTAAGTTGGATGCTTAGTCTCTGCCAAAGTTCTCACGGAGTCTCATCAACTCATCTACAACGAGCATCTCATCTATCCCATTCATCTCGAGTCTGATTCTTGACCTTGCTACCAAATAAGAAAAAATCATGGCGACTACAGTAGCGTCCGAGATCCAGGAGAAACGCCTCCTCCGGCTGACAGTGGCACACTACCGTAAGGAGGACTGTGCCGAGGAGAACCTCTATCGATGGGCGACAGAGGTCTACACCCCGCAGGCGGTGAAGATCTTCACCAAGTACGGCCTGGAGGGTTATGTCCTAGTACGTGCTTTCCAGACCATCACCTTGCTCTCCTCCTTAAGCGCTAGAATATCTTTCAGTTTTATGGCTAACGCGCAGACATAGCACATGTCCCCAGCATCCTTCCGCGCGGCAGCAAAGGCGCTTAATGCCGCTAGGGGCGACCGGTGGCTGGTCCGCGACCACGACTTCCAGGTCGAATTCTACTTCCGAGACACGGCTGTGTTGGCGAGGATCGGTGCCGACGCGGACTTCCAAGCGCTGCAGAAGACGGAAGGTCCGTATGTTAGTA
Source organism: Coniochaeta sp. PK30-01 (assembly GCA_023628855.1). Classification (NCBI taxonomy): domain Eukaryota; kingdom Fungi; phylum Ascomycota; class Sordariomycetes; order Coniochaetales; family Coniochaetaceae; genus Coniochaeta; species Coniochaeta sp. PK30-01. The sequence goes on along the minus strand of JAMAJW010000013.1, from coordinate 278,061 downwards.
ACATCCACGTGGAAGCCGGCCTGGGCTGGGTCGAGACATACATGCAGGATGGAAAGGTGGTGAATTTGACTGATGATGGGAAGCCATGCTATCTGGGCTGGGCGGCCATGAGCGCAGTCGCGTAATTACAGTGAAACATTTTGAGCAGTCGTGTAATTACAGTGAAACATTTTGAGTATGTATCATAGTTGAAGTATGTAGAAATACACTGCAAGACATCGCAGAGGACAGACAACGGTATACGAAAGGGAGAATACAGGATAGCCTCGCTGCCATAGGTACCATTTATGTGAAGTGTGCTCTGAAAATATTGATCATAGCAAACCCAACACATGAGGTTAGGTATTGATGCTATACAGGTAGAATGGATGCTTGCACGTCGTAAGAGGTTAAGTCCCCAGTCACCAGATAAGTGGGGTAACCCAACACGTTCAGTGCAAAAAGCTTGGACCACGATGCTGTTGCCTAGATTCTGCCCCTCCACTCCTGTGTTGCTTCGACGGAGCCATCGTCACCACATCACACACCATCGTCGACGTCTAGGCCAGGGGCTGAAGCCTGTCATTAAAAAGGAACTGCAGGTCAAAGCTGGTTAAATCATAGTCATATCGTGTCGCATCGCTAGAACACCACAACCGCTGCATTACATCTCCGATATATAAGCACGCCTGCCTCTCAACGGCCAAAAACGAGAGCGGCTAACCAAACGAACAAAAAGGGTAGGAATAAGCTTCTACCTTATTCTTCGAAGCGGACCTTCTTTTTGACGACTTGTTTCGCCTCTTCTAACGGTGGTCTCTGGTCATCCTTTTGAGATGCCCCCTCAGCCCTCAGTCGGGAGGCTCTGATGTGCGCCAGAGCAGCTTGAGCTGGGACAAGTCAGACAATCTTAGTCATCCGCTGATTTATTGGCCAATGAGATGCAAGGATGCAACGACAAGCCTCAACTTACACTGCAACTCCATCTTCCGCCTACTGTCAGTCTCTCGTTCAAATCCCCAGCAACAGTCGCAGAAAGGCTTGGGATCATCATAAGGTTTGATGTCTGGAGTCCTCAAGCGGGGAATCCTAGGTGTCGGCGGCAATGGGGGAACTCCCTCGTCCGACGCAGCGCTGGGCCCGCCGTCATACTGGGACGTCGACATCGGTGGCAACCGCGTCCGGTGCGAGTCGACGGGAAGACTCCTGGCATCAAACATGGATTCTTGGTCAGGCAAGTTGCCGGCCATTCCAATTGTTGATCTTGCCATTTGCGTTTCTGCCGCAGGTGAGTTCCAACTGGGAGGGTCAGGGACGAACCACACCTGTTGTGGTGAAGAACGGCGGCGATATGTCGTGTGTCTGGCCGTGGCTACTCCTTGTGCCGTTGAAACTTCAAACATCCTCCTGTTTTCGCTTGTGGATGGCCTAGCCCGTCGTAGCCTTCCAGTGTTGGCACGATCACGTGGGGCTATGATGGGATGAGGATAAGTGACAAAAGAAGCATCCGTGGGGAAGTAAGGTATTTGCGGGCCAGATGCACCGATCCTGGATTGACGAGGGTCTTCAGATAAACTATGGCCATGGTGGGGGCCATAGTATGGTGCGCCAAATTGGTTGGGAGACGAGGAGGCCATTTGGGACTTTGGCACTGTTCCCAAGTGGTCACAGGCACTTGTTATGGATGGAATCGAATGCCTTGAAGAGTATGGTAGAGTGTTGTGGAGTGCTCTGATGGAGATTGGAGATTGGAAGGTGAAGAGGAAGGAATATGGGAAGGGAGGGGGGAGGAGCGGACATGGGTTTTATATCATGTTCGAAGCAGTCCTGTCCTGCTGGTTTGGACCAATCAGCATCGAGGGCGTCCTCAAGCTTGACCTACCACCCTTTCCTAATCCATACACGTCCACATCTGCACGGTGTCCGTCACATCTTCTTACCCCCAGTTTGAGATTCGATAGAGTCCCTGCTGCTCTTTACAACACTTCAAGTATACCTGCCATCCAGGACAATGGCAGTTTTACGAGGATGACCAGACATGTCTGCTCGGCCATATCACGTGCTCTTCTCTGCCGTTGAGGCTCGTTTTCTCGTCTCGCCGCGACCCTCGTATCAGATTTTCTCTTACATGCGGCTCTCTGAAGCGTATCGCCTTCTCCTTGGTTGGAATATTTTCCTTAGGCTGGGAAATGGAACATTTTCTGGACTGCGCATAATCGTGGCAGACCTGACGGCAAGGTGTTGGTGCAGCTGTTGCAGTCACGTGCAAACCAGGACACTGACTTGTCTACCAGCCGCTGGTCAAGAGCGGACTGCTGGAACGTAGGGCACTGCTTATGGATCCAGTCGATGTGATAGTACGACTCCGCCTTGCTCCGTCGTGTGGAACTTCCCGTTATATGCAACAGGATAGCCGACTTTCAGCTGTCTGGAAGGCAGTTGTATGCGATACATGATGACGCGGATAATCGAACGCTCTATGGACACTTTAACAGTCTTGTGGCTTAAGGGGGGCCCTTTTATACGCACATGTCTTTGCAGAGGAGCAGCGAGAGCGTGGTTTGTTATAGAGAGCATATCCTTCTGCCAATGGCTTCTAAAGACTGCGAGTGAAGGAAAGAGGATACGACAAGCTCGATGATGTTCTCCGCTCTTGTACCGTCGCCCACTGACATCCTATCTTCGGGGATGTTGTTCAGTCCAGCCCCTTCCGAAAAGCACATATCTACTCAGTTCTTTTCCAGCCGAGCCAGGCCGCGACCTCCTCCGCAAGCGTAGCTTTCTTCAAAGCTAGCAACTCAACCAGGACCCCGCCTTCCTTCTCTAAGAACCCACCATATCCCTAGACTAGGTAGGTCATAGACTTGACGTTTATTAGGGCATTGAGCGAACAGACCTCCAGCCTCGAAATCCGCAGTCTTCTCCTACGCCAGCTTCCGGCTGTCCACTCGGCTAACCTCGAACTTCTCGCCATCCTCTCGCTCCACCTCATCCAGCGCTCGTTCTGGTTGACCGCAAAGTCCCGTAACATCCACGTTCCTGTTCTTTGTGTCTTCTGCTGCGACCGTGAACGCCCCCGCGACAGAAAGTGCTGTGTGCCTTCTCGGCCGTGCAGCTCACCCTGACATTCCCGTCGTTGAGGACCTTCGTCTCCCTTCCCTTCACATGGGAGTCCATACACAAATGTAGGATCGACCACACCACCTACCGCAGGCGATGCTCATCCACTCGATTCCCCCCTCCGCAGCCCTCTGCCGCAAGTAAGCGTGCAGGGCTCCCCCTCCTCCGCGAACACGGCGCTCAAGCCACCCGCAGCCCGTCCGCGGCGGCGGCGTCGACAATGCGGTACTGCGAGCGCGACGAAACAAGCTCGTCATGCAGTTGATGATCGCACCTCGCGCCCAAAGGGCATGGAGGGCGCGAGTCGCAGGACAGTGATACTTAGGGGCTCCGCGAGCAGGGGGGATAGGACGATAGAGCCGTTCGAGCCGCCTGTCACAATTCAGAAAATGGATTTGGGGGGCGCGGAACTTTTTATGGCTGATGAGAATGAGCATAGAGCATAGAGACTGGATTGTACTACGGGCTTGGGAGCTGTTGTCCGCTGGTCTTGGCCAAGGTTCGATATGGCTCCGTCGACGAGTGCGCGTTTCTTCCTACGATGCCCGTCTCCTGTCGGGCGCGCATCCAGCACTTCAGTCTGCTGCAAAATGCTTCCATGTCGTAGATCCGCGGTCAAACTCTGGCATTACTGACATCTCCTAACTAATATTTCGGACATGACAAAGTCACATTCGCAAGACAAAATGGTCGGGAGCAGCTAAACGACCAAATGCAGATGCAATTGGGTGGCGCATAGATAAGAGGCATCACCGTGGCTTCTGACCGCCAAGCTTCATATGCCAAGCCCGCCCATCCAGATATTAATGGTCGAAGATTGCATTTCGATGGTTTAAAGATTGTTAATTGCAAGACTCCATGATATTAACCACTATGCACAAGAAACCAGATACATTTCAGAACCAATCGGACGAGAGACCTCTCGTCTAGCCCACCCACCGACGAGCACTCCGGAACAGCCTAAGCCAAGGCCCAAAATCACCGCACCCCTCGAGAACGTGGTCGGGCACATAGCTGGCCACGTCCGCCATGATCGTCCGCTCGGGATGCGGCATCATAGCCAGAACGCGGCCGTCCTTGCTCGAGACGCCGGCCACGCCGGCCGGGCTGCCGTTGGGGTTGTAGGGGTACTGCTCCGTCGCCTTCAACCTGTTGTCCACGTACCGGATGGGGATCTGTCCGGACTCTGTCAGGGCCTGCAACGAGTTCGGAGACGCGAACTGCGCCCGCCCTTCGCCGTGGGACACGACGATTGGAAGGGAAGACCCGCTCATCCCGTGCAGGAAGACGGAGGGCCGGTCCGGGTCGTCTATCACCTTGACCATGCTGTAGCGCGCCTCGAACTGCTGGCTGGCGTTGTCGACGAAGACGGGCCAGTCCTCCGTGCCCGGGATGAGCTCCCGTAGCCTGGCAAGCATCTGGCAGCCGTTGCAGACGCCCAGGGTGAAGGTGTCGGGCCGCCTAAAGTAGGTCTCGAACTCGCGGCGCGAGTTCTCGTGCAGGAGGATCGACTTGGCCCAGCCTTGGCCGGCGCCCAACACGTCGCCGTAGGAGAAGCCTCCGCAGGCGGCCATGCCTACGAATTCTGCCAGGCTGCGGCCGTTGAGAATGTCGGACAAGTGGACGTCGATGGCCTCGAAGCCGGCAGCGGCAAAGGCAAAAGCCATCTCGGCGTGTCCGTTGACACCCTGATCTCTCAAGATGGCGACGCGCGGCCGCTTGCCAAAGAAGCTGGTGATCGATGCAGTCAAGGGGAGGATGTTCTCCGATGGGGTGAACGAAAGCCTGTACGAGAGACCGGGATCTGCCGAGTCAAGGATGGTGCCGTACTCGGACTCGGCGCACGCGGGGTTGTCGCGCAGCTTCTGCATCTCGAACGACGTCTTTGTCCACCATTGCTGCATCTCAGCCCTGTCGAGATTAACAAACGGCTCGACGTTCCCGTAGCGGATTGTTAGTGTCTGCTTGTTTGTCGATTTAACCACACCGCAGCGCTTGACCATGCCAGGTGGCGGGCCACATGTTGCAAAGCAGCGCATGAAGTTCGATTGATCCTTCTCCCGAATCTGGAAGACGGCGCCAAGCTCTTCGTTGAAAAGTGCCTCGGTCAAGTCACCCAGAGAGCCCGACTTGGAAATTTCGTCCATCATCAAGTCGACACCACATCGGCCGGCAAACATCATCTCGGCGATGGTCGTCAGGAGGCCACCGTCAGACCTATCGTGGTACGCGAGGACTACGTTAGTCTCGTGGAGTTGTGCCAGTGCATCGAAATAGTCCTTCAGCATATCAACGTCGCGCACGTCGGGGGCTTCGTGGCCAAGCTTTCCAAGCGACTGTGCCAAAGCCGACCCACCCATTGCCTTGTGGCCCTGGGCCAGGTCAACAAACATCAAGACTGTCTCTCCAACCTCTTCCTTCCGCCGAAGCTGCGGTGTCCACGTGCTTCTGATGTTCTCCACCACAGCGAACGCAGAGATGACAACCGAGACGGGCGACGTGACAGTCTTTGTCGCATCACCCTCGCGCCAGGAAGCCTTCATGGACATAGAGTCCTTGCCGACGGGAATGCTGACACCCAGCTTCGGGCACAAGTCCATACCGATAGCCTCGACAGCCTCGTACAGGGCCGCTCCTTCGCCGGGGACATTCGTAGCCGCCATCCAGTTGGCAGACAGCTTCACACGCCGCAGATCACCACGGGTCTTTCCACCCATGATGTCTGCAGCTCCGAGGTTCAGCAGACTCTCCGCTACGGCCATTTTTGCGGAAGCAGCTGGGTTTATGAGGGCGATGGTGGGCTTCTCGCCCATGGCCATGGCCTCGCCCAGTTTCGCGCCGTCGAGACTGAACGAAGCAGCTGTCACAGCGACGTCGGCGACAGGAGTCTGCCACGGCCCGACCATCTGGTCTCTGACGGTGAGACCGCCGACTGTCCGATCGCCGATGGTGATCAGGAAGGACTTGGACCCGACTGACGGCATCCAGAAAACCTGTTGAACAGCCTTTGTGAAGAGCTCGGCATCACTGAGTGAGTCGCCCAGCGCCGATTTAACGCTGACGCCGGTATCGAAAGCCGGTTGCGTTGGCTTTCTCGAGTTGTCCGCGCGCTCTATCTTCGCCCCTTTGGGGAAGAGAACATCCATGGGGAGGTCAATCGGGCGGGGATGCTCTTTCGAGTCCCTGTCGGTGACGACGAGCTTCGGAATCCCGTCCACTTCCTTGGGAACAACGGTTCCGATATCCGAAAAGCCACAGCGTTCCCTCTGGCAGATGCTGACGAAGCGGTTCATGCCATCGCTGTTGATCAGAATCACATACCGCTCCTGCGACTCATTGCACCACAGTTGAAGCGGGCTCATACTCCTGTCGGCGCTCTCGACCTGGCGGAGCTCAAAATTGCCACCGAAGCCTGCATCCTTGACGATCTCGGGTACGGCGCAGGACAGGCCACCGGCACCGATGTCGTGGATGAAGGCAATCGGGTTCTCGGCACCCAATGCAACGCAGGTGTTGATCACCATCTGAGCTCGGCGTGCCAGTTCCGGATTGCCGCGCTGAACGCTGTCGAAGTCCAGATCAGCGCTGGTGGATCCCGAGGAGGTGTTGCTTGACGCAGCACCGCCGCCCAAACCGATGAGCATGCCCGGTCCGCCTAATACTATCAAGTGAGCGCCGGCGTGGACGTCCTCCTCGCGCTTGAGCGCATTTCCTTCCCTGACAGTGCCGACTCCGCCAGCAATCATGATCGGCTTGTGGTAGCCGCGCCACTCATCCGATTTAGTGGAGTCCTCAGCTGTAAGGAGGGTGCGGAAGACACCGGAAAGGTTAGGCCGTCCAAACTCGTTGTTGTAGCGCGCACTGCCAATCGGCGCCTCGAGCATGATGTCCAGACTGCTAGCGTAATGGGCCGGGCGCCCGACATCGAGCTCCCATGGCGCGCGGTGGTTCGGTATCAGCAGGTCAGAGACCCAGAAACCGGTAAGTCCGGCTTTTGGGGTCGAACCTCGACCGACCGAACCCTCATCACGAAGCTCTCCACCGGCTCCCGTAGCTGCGCCCGGGAATGGGGCAATGGCGGTCGGGTGGTTGTGCGTCTCGACCTTGGCTAAGGGTAGGACGGTCTCCTTTGTAAGGGTCCAGGTGCCGGTCGAGTAGTCGGGAGCCCAGAAATGGCCAACATCACCAGCCAGAACGCAGGCGTTGTCACTGTAGGCGGACACAGTGTAGTCGGGCGTCACCTTGTGGGTGTTTCGAATCATGTCAAAGAGACTCTTGGCCTTGGCCTCTCCGTTTACTGTCCAGTTGGCATTGAAGAGCTTGTGTCGGCAGTGCTCCGAGTTGACCTGGCCGAACATGAAGAGTTCGACATCGTGTGGTGGGCGGCTATCCGCATATCAGTGACAGCCCAGCATGGATCCTGACTTCTGGGTACCGAGTGCTCCCGAGTGCTGAAGGGGTTACATACCCAAGTTCAGTGAACCTCTTGACCAGGTATTCAATTTCTGAGTGATCCAGCGCGAGTCCATGTTTCTTGTTGTACTCCTCGAGGATCTCGACCGGCGTCTTGCCACCGCTGAAAATATCCACTACCTCCAATGGGCGCGGTTCGCCCTCCCCAAACATCGTGTCGAGATCCGGCCAATCCGCGGTGAGGTTCTCCGTCATCCGGTCGTAGATGACATTCCAAAAGGGAGTGCTATCGAAGGGCGCATCGTAGGGTTCGTCAAGCTCGAGGACGACAACGCGGCCGCGCTCAATGCGGCGGATCTGGTCGCCGAAGCCGCAAACCTGGGCGATGCTGGTCGCCTTGGAGCTCCAGGGCGACTCGTTTCGCGGCGATACGTAGCATTTCCGGGTGTTGTTGATGGCGGACTCGACGGAAAGCGGGATAGTAGACGCATCGTGGGGCAGCGGAAGGAGCTGTCGCAGCTTATCCTGGGCAGAGGCCTGGTTGCCTTTGACGCTGGCGAAGTAGACCCAGACACCGCGGACCGTTGAGACCTTCGCCGGTCCCAGCTTGTTGAGGAGGTCCGTTAACTTCTGCGCCTCCCATGGCGCGAAGCACGACTCTCCGGTAAGAGTGAGGAATTCCATTTTGGAAGAGATGCTGTCGGAGCTGGGCAACAGCTGTTGTTGCTACAGCCGAGCAGGAATTGCTTCGAGGTCGAATTGCCCCGCGTCGCGAAGTCGGACGTCGATAAATTTTCGACTTGCCCCTCCAAGCCGGCCGGGGTTAGCGTGGTGGGCATCATGTCACCGGAAAGATCAAATCGGCCCCCACTGCCCCCACACTAACTTGAGTTACTTTAGTGGGGTGCCAAAGACCCACGTGGGGCCCTGTCTCCAACGGCAGTGGTTCACGTGTGTCGCTCCATTCATGACCAACAGTGTAAATAGCTTCGTCTCAAGGGAAACATGTTGGCTACCTTGCAAAGCAATGATCGCCGAATACGTACACTGTGTCACGGTCATAACCACGAGAAGAGGAATCGATTCATATCATCTATAAAGCTATCGCACCGCGAAAATGGATCACGAGCCGTAGACTTTGACCGAGATACCAGACCTCACTCAATCCGCACCCCCGAAACGCCAGAAAATGAGAGCAAACCCATTGCGCAATCTTAGACACCTTGTCCGGCTGGATGGGGGTTGAAGAGAAACGGGAATGTTGTAGCACGTCCGCCAAGGAAATAGCATCAGACGGAGAAAGACAAACTCGAACCAACCCCACACAACTATGCCCAAGTGATGCACATCCCAGTGTCCGTCGATCCCGCCTAGCCATGTACAGCAAGTAACAACAAGCCAGTCAGGCTCATCATCGTATGCATAACCAGAAGTCTCTCCGCTGAGACCGGCGGTGGAAGCCCAAGCAAGAGTGTCCTTCACAAGCAAAGCTCTTCCCGTCGCATAATTGTCGCAAATCCCAATCCCACATCACATGCTAGTTCCGCTTGCCATGTGCATCGATCCGTCTAACCAGTCGCCCAGCAAGGCGCCCGACATTTCTATCCGGGTATCAAAAGAAATCAGACCACGAGGCAGGTCTCTCCAGCCCTGGCATCATTCCATCGCTCTGCGCATTCCGCCCTTCCCAAGTACAATCTCTCCATATTCCGACACAAGGGAGCCGTTTCCACTTCTCTTCTACCGAGAAGCAAAACAAGGCTGGCCCCGAAGTACCGCATATGTTTGCACCGGATGTCTTTTGCCCGTTTCGGGTGTTTAATGACAATCCCCGCCCTCTCGACCCCTGCTCTTGCTCTCTCCCGCGAAGGCAACAGCCATGTCAACGGGATCGGGACGTATTGTGCGTCTGGTCCCTCCTTGCACGAATACCTCGCACTTGACAATGCTGCTATTTCACTCTCCGCCAACGACCGGGCGAGAGCGTTGAGCAACAACTTCCCTAGCGTAGAACTCAACAAGCATTGTAGCGTAAGCCTCGAGATCCTCGACGGGAACGGCGAGTCGGAAGTCGTTCAAAAGCAGAAATTGAAGCTCTAAGTGGTTCAGCTCGGCTAAGGGAAGGCCCCCGACCTTTCCAAATCGTTAGTTGGTCATACCTGTATCAGAACTGGGAGGGTACACATACCTTTGCATAGCGAGAGTTTGTGTAAAATACATCCGAGAAGAACTTGCTCGCGCAAGTAACGCCAGCGATGATAAGTCGGTGGATGTTGAAGCTGTCGACAACGAAATATGTTGCCTGTGGTATGGACAACGAGGATGAGCGACGCGCCCTAACGCGCATGCCTGTCGCGGCGCCTCCATTTCCTTCTCTTACCGGCCTGCCCGGTCTGTTTTCTTCCGCCTCGTCATCGTCGTCATCAGCCAGGTCGGAGTCCGTCTCATCGCTGTCCCCACCGGCATCGTGCATCAGGGTATCTTGGTCTACTGGCGCCTGCTCCTCGGGCGGCGGTATCGGCGCTTGTGCCAACTGCTGCCTCCGCTCCTCTTCGGCCTTGAGCACCAGAGCATTAACGCGCTCCGTCATGCGGTCGAAATAAACAAGCAAACTAAGAAAGACTTCGTAGGTCGTGGGGCAATATTTGTGTATCCGGCTCAAATAGCTCAGGATAGTTATGGCGGGCACGTTCTTGCCGTGGAAGGCAAGGACGCTGCTGCTCAGAGGGCTCATATAATCAGCGTTATTATCGGACCCTTCCTCACTTCGGCTCGCCGCGGCCTGAGCCTGTCGAATGTGGGCCGCGTTGCGGTTCAGCGCATCGTGCTGGAGGTCGTTGGTTGTCGTGATTTTTGTAAGGAGGGCGGCAACCATCTCGATTATATCATTGATGGGCATACCGCTGATCTCATATTTCATGGCCTGTAGGGGCGGGTCGTTCAAGCTCCCGGTTGCGGTGTTCGTTAGTAGTTCAGACCGCGCTAAACTTTGGATATGCGCTAGGTCTCGGATCCGGATAGTAGTTTGAGTCTGAATTGGAGAGCCAGTCGATGAACTAGGGACCACGCTCGACTGCGCGGTCAGATCGCTGAGAGAGTTGTTCCATCGCGGGCCACTATCGGATGCTGGGGAGGGTATCTGCTGGGAGGTGGGCTGTGCCGGGATAACAGTCGTTGCTGTGGATGTGGAGGAGACGGATGATGCTAGGTGCGCAGAGGCGGAAGGTTCTGCAACGGATGATGCCATATAAGTGTTATCGGCCCCATGCTGGGGACGAGCCTCGACAGAAGACGCCTCGCTCGAGGTAGACGACGGGGGCGAGGGGAAGCGAGAAGCACCACTGTGGGCAGATGGCGAGTGTGAAGCGGGTTCCGCTGGTTTCTGAGCGTTTTCCCTTTCACCACGTCCAGAGTACCGCGAGGCTGGCGTGTTGATCGTCGGTGTCTGGGACGCGGGGGCGTCTCGAGCACGAGAACGGCTTGTGGAACGGTTTCGAAAGTGGGGGTCGGAGTGGGCTGAGTGTCCACGTTGGTGTTGAAGGCCTGCGCCAGGAACAATGTTATGAAATCGCGATGAGTCCGTGAAGACGTCGCCGATTAGAGTAGCCATGATAGCATCGTTCTCCGCGCCTCAAATCAAGCTTATCGGTGGTAGGAGGAGGTGAGGTCGTCGACGAAGGTCATGTAGTTCTAGACTGTGGGCACGAGATAACGGAGTTAGCGTGGTTTTCTCGGCGAGCCCGCAGTTTGCGTCAAGGTTGTAAAGGCGCGATAAAGATCCGGGATGGGGTAGGCAGCAAGGAGCAGTGAGAGCGTAGAAGTGCCAAAGTCTAGCGACCAAGCCATGCAGCTCTTGCACTTCTGAACCAAAATTCAGAAGATGAGGCACGGTGAATGTATATCTGGGCCTCGGTTTCCCGAGTCGAGTGAAACTGACGGGCAAATGGAAGGATGATAACCCTGAATCAGTACAGTGGCGTGCGCTGCACCTCTGTTGGGCTCATCACTTTGGAAGCACGACAGGACACTGAGCAACATTGGGCGACAGCAGCTTGGTTCACGGCGATGGCAATAGCCGCAACACAGCGACTCTCATCGAAAGTGGGAGCAGGCAGGAGTGCCAGCGACGAACGACGATGAGAGGACAGCAGCAACCGAGTTGAAGGACAGACGTCATATTTAACTTCAGCCATATACATGTTTGGATAGGCTGTGTGATACGTGTTGCATGTTGGCTGGACTGGTGATGGCTTATGATGACGACTTGGAGGATTGAGTGTGAAGTAGGGACAGAGGCAAACGAGCGATGTTTATCTGAATAAAAAAAGGAGAGTTGCACATACCTAGAGAATCGCTGCAAGCACAGATAACCAAGGGAGTGTTCAGGTTGAGGAAAGGCACCGAGTCGAACGCCGTGAAGGTAGCTTCAGCTAAGTATAGGTGTTCTAGGTGGGAGGTTATCCAACGGACCGATGTTAGATAATTAGCAAAATGGAGGTTAAGCAACGCCGACGGTACGACAGAAGAATGAAACCAGCAGGCGAAGAGTTGGCGGTGACGACGATGGCGACGTCGTTATCACAGATCACGAAGAACAGAACTCGGAATGGGAATTGGCCGCTTTTTGGAGGATGCGCTGTGGTGGCGGCGGCAGGAACTTGGACCTGCTTTTGACGGGGGGTACGTACCGGACCGACCCACACTTGCGACGATCCAACCAGCGTGGGGTTCTGACCTTCAGGTTCAGATAACTTCCCGTCCTGCCATCGTACCTTAGACAAAGGGTTATTTGCAGGTCGCTCTTGTCGTCACTTCTCGAAGATCTCCAGAGACCTACTTGGGCAGGTAACTGCAAGGTTGCCTTCTCGAGGAGAGTTGAGGTAATGACAGTTTGTGGTTTGTAAATCTTCACCTGGAACTTGATTCCAAGCTGCCTTGATATCAAGGTAAGGTGCATGGCTCTTCGCTGTCTACGGTAGGGTACTTTATGCCCAAGAATCCGAGCATCTGTTATGTACAGGTGAACTTTCATATCAGAGACAAAGCAAGAGAAAGGCGAGGTCTAACGCTGCCACGATGCGAACTACAGGGGTTTCAACGCTCCGACAACTGCTAATCAGGATCAGCTCTTCCGCATGTTTTGCTTTTTTTTGCTGGTATGCTGGATTTCTTTCACCACTATGGCCACGTTCTTGGTGTTTGACCGCTAGATGGATGAGCGCAGGGCTGCAGCACATGCAACTCGGCATCAGCCAATCCGCTATCAGAGAGAGCGCACGGGGATATCTGGGTTCGAGTTCCGGTCAATGATGACGGAAGCAGACAACGTGAGGCACAAGACAGGAGAAAAATAAATAAATAGAATGGAAAAGGGGGTTTGGTTTGTCACAGCTCGCTAGAATCTGTCCTCATGCCATTCCTCCATGCTTCTTAAGTCTTCACCGACATTCCAGACGCGCAGTCATATTACCCACACGGTGGACACACATCGCTGGTATTATAAGATCTTCGCCTTCGCTTGTTTGCGCAGTATGCACGCACGAGCTGAGACTTGGTAGAGCAGAGGTTCAAGGGTCTCTAGCCCCAAGAGACAGACTCCTTTATTCCATGCTGTAAAAAAATGTATTATACATTGCCGCAGCATCTAAACGAGCCCAGCATCAACAAACCAGCCATTCGCCAGTGTCCCAACATCCCTACCGCTCATTGATGCCGGATCTTGTAATCCTCGTCTGGCAGATACAAGTGCCTGTCGGCCCCCTTGTTCGTCAACACCACCATACGAATGACACCGCCGGAGCTGCCGTCCCACTTGATGGCCTCGCGCAGAGCCGACTTGACGAACTCGACCGCCTCGGCCTCCTCCATGCCCTCTTTCCAGTGCGTGTCGCAGAAACCGTAGATGTACGTTGAGCCCGAACCGCCGATGGAGTAAGGCTGCTTATGAAGGGATCCGCCGAGGGGGATGCTGTATACTTGGCCGCCGTGACGCTCGTCCCAGCCTGCGATGATAAGGCCGGCTCTGTTTCATCGCTCGAGTCAGCTGTGCTACTTCAAGGCAGGACATGTTCATAAGGCAGACGACTCTGACTGGTGGGTAGCACTCACGAGAGCTTGTCCTTGTTTGCGTAGCATATCTCCTGGAAGATGGAGGCGGCTGTCTGTGTGGTCGGCTTCTTGCCGTTGGTCATGGCAAAGAGTCCTAGCTGGTATTGCACGATGTCTGCGACGGCTTGTGTGTCGGCTGCTGAGCCTGACCGGCAGCACCAGATAGTGTCGTGCACCTGTGTGAGCTTGTCCGTTACTCGATTCGCGATGTAGGCCCCGGTCGTCGTCCGCGAGTCGGCACCTGCGAGATTGCGGTGGTTAATGCACTAATACCCAGCAAGCGGGATAGATTGGTGAGAAGTCTCGTACCTAGAATGACGCCGTCCTTGAATGTTACCGCCATACTATACGCTGTTAGACCTGGAATCCTTCGATGCTCTCCTCGTAGTGCTAATGCGGCTCACATTGAAGTTCCGAGGCTGCAACAAGACTGATTAGCAGGACATTCGCACAATACGATGTTGAAGGAGGCATACTTGACTTCACCCTTCTTCAACCGGTCCATATCAATATGGATGCCATCTGTTCAACAAGTCAACATGGTCCCCCAAAAGCAGCTGCAAGGCTGAGGTGGGCCAAAACGGACCTTCATTGAGCATTCCTGAGGTTCCGAACTCCATCTTGGCTTTGCTGTATCGTCTATGTGTAGGTGATAATTGTCAGAAAGAGAGAGAGAGACTGGTGCGCTGGCTATGGGGGTGGAGGTTCGTGGAAGAATCGTGGAATCGGTCGTTGCTTGTAGGCTGGAGCTTGGTGATGCTGGAGCTTCCCAAGCTCAGGCAGCTTCCGACGCGTCGCAGTTGGCTGACAGCTGTCACGTGAGTGTAGTAAATTACCTTATGTAAGCAATTTGGAAGACAGGTGCAATTAAGCGAGCTACATGTGTATATGCACTACTCGAGACGTTGGAGACTTATTTGTAAGAAGTAGGTACGCTTAAACGGTAAAAGTGTATTAGGACCCGAGTCTACGATGGCAAGGGGCACGTTGCAATATTCAAAACTGTATTCCATCATATGAGGTGAGTCCAACGAGTAGAGCACAGGCATAGAGTAGTAGACCATTGAAAAGGATAGTGCAAGGTGTGACATGGCAGTGATGCTCTCCCATAGAATGACCACCGAACCGAACTCCGCAGTCCAAGGCAACGCTAGGTATCTTCAAATAAACATGTACGACCAAATGTACACCCGTGCTGCTTCTTTCAGCCTCCTCTCGTCAGCCCTTCCTTCTCCAGACTAACACTCCCCCGACCCTTTAAATCCTCCGAGGTTCCACCTGCCCTCGCCTTCTCTTCCTTCTCTCTCTTCTCATCCTCTCCACATCCGCAGTCGTAGTCAAGTTTGGTGCAGTCGAACTCGGGCTTCTTCAGCCGCTTGTTCACCTCGTTGTGCACAAAGCACGCCCACCCGGACGCCGCGTTCCGGCCACCGACCTGCGGCGGGTACTTTGCGAGCAGTTGTTGAAAGTGCCGCGCGCAGTCACCGCAGGGGTAGAGGCGCGCGAAGAGAGTGATGTACGTCTTGAGCGCCAGGCTCTCGTCCGGGGTCGGTTTTTCGGGGAAGCGCGCCATCATCGTGTGGAAGAGCTTCCACGATGCGCGGCCTAGCTCGGCTCTGTGGATACGGACAGCCACGGTTAGCTTGGGCAAAGTGCACAAGGGGTAAGGGACAAACGCGGGAAGATCGGAGCGTACTTGGCTGTGGCATTCTCCAGCTTCGGTGCGATGACGCCGCCGCTGAGGACGTCCGCAGGAACTTCCACGTGTTGTACCGCCCTTCCACTTGATCCGCCGGAGAGTGCGTCTGCGGAGGGTATCCTGTGTGCGCTGCCGGAAGAAGAGATCATGTAGGAGAGGGTAATGAGGGCCATGACGGCCAAGGCGAACATAACCGTGACATGCTGCCTCCGTGCCATGCTCGATGGGTTCTGGTCCAGCCAGTCGCTTGACTCGGCAACAAGTCTCTAACACGTAGGGATAACGTCCAGAAACAATTTCGCAGCTGAGAAAAAAATGTACATAGAAATGCCGATCAGGAGATGAATCTGATAAAGAATGGTTCGACGCTGCCTGGGCCGTCGCCGAGTCGGTAGGACGAGCCGCATTTGTGGGGAACCAGGGTTTACAGTTTGGGTCAATTCCGCTAGTGAGTGGATCCTGGCTTAATACAATCCATCAGGGTCTGGACCTTGCCTGCGTGCTCTCTCCATCAGCTTCATCACGACGACTGAGGGACAACGTATCGAATAATTCCACACGTATAGCATGCTCCGCAACACTGTGGCCAAGACACATTGTAGATGTGGGATTCCGCGCTGCTGAACATGTCTATCTACTATAAATGCTTCATGCTGGAGTTTCCACAATGGGTGTCTCGTGGACTTTTGCCTCTCCAACGGCAGCTCCCTGGCTTGCCTTGAGTCTTGCGGCTCTCTCGTCGCGACTTTCACTGTTCGGATCGAAGTATGCTGCATAATCTGCGTTAGCGGAGCCAACATCATCCTCGGCTTTTTAACATCTTCGGAGTGGCACCTACGCTTCTCACCAAACACCGTGGTTCTTATCCCTCGCCTAGGCGCTTCGTATGTGCCGGGGATCACTCTGTGCAAGGTGCATCTTTGCCAGTTATTAGCATTTATTCAAGAACGTTGAGCACAAATGCTCCAACACTCACCTGTTATCCCACATGGCCACCGAGCCGACAGCCCACTTCCAGCGCACAGCGTGGTCATCGGCGGAGTGGATGTGGTACGCAAAGAAGTCCAACAGCTTGTCCGATTCGACCTTCTTGAGCTCGGCGAAGCCGGTAACGAAGCCGTTATTGACGTTAAGCGCCTTGAGGCCTGTGACGGGATGCGTCCTGACGGCCGGGTGGTGCGAATCCACGGGCGGCCGGTTCGGCCCCACACCCCAGAGGTCGAGGATGGTGTCGTATTGCAGCCGAGAGGTGTGGATAGCGTGCAAGCCGTCGACGAATCTCTTCATTGCTCCGCTCAGTGTGTCGTACAGACCGTACTGCGAAACCCACGCCGTGTCGCCCCCGACCTCGGGGTGCTCCTCCATGCGCAGCAGCGAGTAGGAGGGCGGGTTGATCTCAAATGACGTGTCGGCGTGGAAGTCGCCCGACGGCCAGGGCGTATACTTCAGCATCTCGCGGTGGTCCTCTCGGCTACCACGGATGACGACGTGCCTGACGTCCTTCTGCGCCGGGTGTCTGTCTAGGGTGCCGTAGTGCTCGAAGAGCTTCACCTGGCCCTCGGTTGTCAGGTCCTGGTCGCGGAAGAAGACGACGCCGCGCTCTGTGACGAGGAGGGCGAGCTCGTCCAGCTGTTGTGGAGTGAGCTGGGAGAGTTGGACACCTTCCAGAACCGTGCCGATGGACTCTGTCAGGTCGACTGGCTTGGCCACCGAGAAGAGTGCCTTTTTCTCGGGATCGGCAAACGAGGCGCGGTCCTTTTCCGGGAAGATCTCGGTGCGAAGAGGCTCTGGCGGCACATGGTTCTGGATCTTGGGGTTGAAGTGAGGGTGAAGGGTGATGGGGAACCCCGAGTCAGGGGAGATGTGTTTGCGAGCCTCGAGGTGTGCCATGATGTCTACTCCCCTGTAACAGAGTTGCTGTACAATGGTCAATGATAATACGCGATACTGCCGTTAGACGCTTTACGGAACGACTGAGCCTGCATCTACACCGTTATGAGGTTGAGGGCTCGTCGTCTCCTTTATACCAACATCGCACAGTCGGATGTCGGTCGGGGTTACCGCATCTGCTCACGCACTGCGCGCGGGGTGCCGACACGCTAGAGATTTAGATGAGCACGACAGCATCTCGACATATTCTCGATATTCAGTGCGGATTGCCATGCTGGTCGACTTGAACACATCAGATAAGAGCCTGTATCGTAGTCTGGCCGATGACGTGACGCGATCACCAGATGACATCAATCAATCACCCCTCCGATGTTGGTTTAAGTAAGGTATCTAGACCTGAACAATTTGAGTCGAATGCAGAACTTTTATTGCCCAACTCGACAATCCCAAATCGTCTTAGTTCCGGGTCCTGATACATACTTACCTTACAACATCAGCCCGAAACTTCGTTCAACAACACCTTAGCCCCGACAAGTATTGCACCGCACCACACCGCACCGCACCGCAACCCATACCTACTAAAGAAAGAGCTAGCTTACAAGATTCAAGGTCTCGCGGTAGGCTACCAAATGCCCATCCTGCACTCTTCTTGCCTGCCATCTCCCTTTTCTACAATTCTAACAATTGCAATTGGGCATCTTACGAATGATCAAGAGACGAGGCGCGCATCAGCCGGTACGGATATGTAGTCTATCTGGTCTAACGGGTGAAACTGTTTCACCTCCACACCAAGGGCCTGGCATACCTGCGCTCGGGAGATCAGCAATGCCGACAACCCGTCAGCCCGTCCACTAAGATTCCCGTCCGTCGATCACTTGGCGCGGATACTAGGCGAGCCTCCGATTCGCCTAGAATGCAGCTCCGATCGCTTGCGATCTCGATGGTCTCGCAAGAATGACGCTTAGACTTACAACTGCCGGTAAACGTTGAAGCCTATACGTAGTAGGCGGCTTCACAAGCTAGCGTGGAAAGACCCGAAGGAGTACACTTTAGTGTGCAGAACCGAGATACGAGTGCACTAAGACCAGACCAGACGCTTTGGGGCGTGTAAGTGTCTTGTTGCTCCTACTACTTCGCGAAGGCGATATGAGACGGGGCAACTTGAGTCCCTCATATCCTCTATCTAAACTGGGTGCTCCGAACGAATCTGGCCTGAAGATAGCGTGCCATTCTTGTCTTGTCGCGCATTTCCTCGGATTGCTCCTAGAATCCATCTCGTCAGCCAAGCTCGAATCCCAGCGCGCCGCGGCCCTCCTTATCCGCTTACCAACCTCCGTCTATCTGTCATGCGGGTTGCCTGTCCACCCCGATGAGTCTCCGCTCTCCCGCACCTACTGGGGTTACACCAGCTGAAGGTACTGTAATGGATCGACATCGTATCTCGAATCTTTCCCTAGATCGTATGCAAAGCCTCGAGATAGTCGTTAAGCCAGGTCGAACACAAAGCAAGCTTCTGGTCCTTGCATGCCAGACTCTCGTTTTTTTGTGTTCCTCGTGACCAATACTTGTGTTCTTGGAATGGCACTCTGTCTTTCAACGCCAAAAACCGCCAAATGCAAGCCTCGCGTTCTTCTCGGAAGCAGTGTCTTCGACACATTTCCACATGTCTACTTTAGCTCCATTCCATTGAAGCTGCAGAGTTGTGACCGGTGGCGGCATCACGGCTCAGGGGTACGGGTGTCTAGGCTCAGGCATATATCCATGCTTGTAGAGTAAGAAGCTTGAGTAGAGCTGAATAGGCATTCTTGAAGCTATCTTACGTATATAATTGTCGTTCTCTGTGCACTTAGCCTTGCGTCTTGTCGTATCTCCATCTCAAGGACTCACGCTCGTTAGTAGCCACCTCTTCTTGCCCCTTTTTCCTTGTTCATTTCCACAAATTGGGTAATCGATAATATGCGATTCAGCGCCTTTGCCCTCGTGGGCCTGATCGGGGTTTCGCCTGTGATGGCTTCCTGCGTGGATGCCTGTGCTCTTGGTCTCACTGCACAGCTGTCCTTAGCCGGCACGTTTTGTGATCTCCTCACACTGGGCCTCTTCGTTGGAGCTCTTCCTGGTTATGCCGCAAACTGCAATCAAGATCTTGTCGCCATCTCCTCTGCTTGCGGCTGTGTCGCCGCGGCTACTGCAGCTCCATCGACGACGGACTCATCCACTACGGCAACTGTTACGCCAAGCGGGTTTGACCCTGAGTCGGTGGTCATAACTGATACGATAATTATCTCAATATCGTTGACAACTACCATTCTTGCGACCGAGTCCGATATCACAACTGCTCTAGAAACCATAACTGATACTCTCACCGAGTCTACGCTAGTTATGAATACGGACTCGTCAACTACCTCGACTACAACTACAACTACAACCACAGCTAGTAAGCATGTCGCTCTCTTTTCTTTCTTACAATAATAGTAGTTAAAGTGTTATAACTGATACCAAATAGCTGAGACGTCGACCACAAGCACAACTTTGACCTCCAGTTTCACGACGCTAGCCACGGTCACCGAGAGCACAACGACTACTACGAGCTCGACGTCAACGTCGTTAGCCACGATCGTCAACACCGATACTTCTTTAACTACGACCTTGGCTACAATTACTCAGAGTACAACTACGACTACAAGCTCAACCTCAACAGGACTAGCTACGATTACGAATACACAAACGTCGTCAGCCACGATCGTCAACACCGATACTTCTTTAACTACGACCTTGGCTACAATTACTCAGAGTACAACTACGACTACAAGCTCAACCTCAACAGGACTAGCTACGATTACGAATACACAAACGTCGTTAGCCACGATCGTCAACACCGATACTTCTTTAACTACGACCTTGGCTACAATTACTCAGAGTACAACTACGACTACAAGCTCAACCTCAACAGGACTAGCTACGATTACGAATACACAAACGTCGTTAGCTACGATCGTCAATACCGATACTTCTTTAACTACGACCTTAGCTACAATTACTCGGAGCACAACTACGACTACAAGCTCAACCTCAACAGGACTAGCTACGATTACGAATACACAAACGTCGTCAGCCACAATCATTAATACTAAGACGTCGTCCGCTACGATAGTCAACACCCAGACGTCGTCAGCAACTATCGTCAACACCAAGACGTCTTTGACCACGATCACAGGCACATCTACCGCTACCGCCGCGTGGGTTTCATTCTCTCTTCTGCTGTAGTATCAAGTGTGCTAACATTGACGTGAATAGTGTCACGGCTTCTTGCAACTATGTCAAGAATTACGGTTTCGAGGTAGCAGGCGACGCCAACAACCCCATCCCCAGCTGGACGCTTGCTACGGGCGCCCGCGGCGCCATGCTCGTCGTGGGTACCGAGAACAGCACCACGCCCGTGCAAGGCGCTCGCCAGGTCCGCGTAACCGGCGGTAGCGCCGCCAGCCGCAACTCATTGTCCCAGACCATCACCGTTTGCCCCGGCACCTCGTCACTCAGCCTTACGGCTTGGGCACGCGGTACCACTGTCGGTGATTGCAGCCTGAGACTCTGCATGGGCACTTCGTGCACCACCCTCATATCTTTGCCTGCTAACTACGTGGCATATGGCGTGACGGGCCCTACCAGCGGTTCGAGTGCTCCTGTCATGGTCGAGATGTTTTGTTCGACTGCTCGGGGCTATCTCGACTATGTGACTGTTGGGTAAGGAAATGTTACGGCTGGAGTATACATCGTCCATGTGGAGGCTGTTTGGTCATGTCAGATATTCCTGGCTGCACGGAATACGACGGCGGCATTGCTCGACTCTCTATCAGTTGTGGAGGCGAGAGTTGGTCTACCTAGGTATCCCTCCTTCTTCTCCAGACTTGCTACTCTTCTCTTGTAATTCTTGTACGCCAGATAACATTTATTTCCTTGGGTACTAATGTCAGCTACTATTGGCAAGCTTTTCAATCCAACCGGGCAGCGTGAACTGTGAACTGTAACTGCTGCAGTGCGCATCAATCATACAGGCCTTACAGCATGTCGGAACGACTCGAGTGACCGTCGATTCCTTCCGTGACAGGTTGCACAGCATCTACGATTTGTCGCCGCAAGATACCGACGTCTTACTTGACGGGAGTCGCTTCCTTCACTAGGAATACGTTTGTGGCTTGCCTGCCTTGAACTCCACTTAACGTCGAGTGCTCTGTCCCGTGGCAGGCAGGATCGAGCAAGCCAGGTATTGCAATGCGAATGAACATGCCTTCCATTTGCGATGGACGTCCTCGACGGTATGACGTCGCTTGCTCGGATCCGTCGGGTGACTTGGGTCCAAAGGGGCACGAATCGTTACTTCGAACTTCAGCTATCGGCGACTCAGTTTAGGTGTGTTTCGATTTCCTTCAACTCTGAGACTATAACAAGTCCTGCCCGTTCTAACCTTTCAAGGCAACTATTCTGCAAGCGATCTCAAAATGGCGGCCTTCCTCGGTCTCTTCCTCTCAATGATTTCCTTGCTGTGGGCATTGTATGCCCCGCCAGCTATAGCCACGCCGATCTCGACGCTCGAGAGGTCTGTTGACATCACAGGCTCCATGTACTGCGGATCTCTCGACGAGGCGACCCTCTTCACTTGTAAGTCGCTTGCCAAGTCTGCTCAAAGGTCAGGAGACTCATCAAGTACGCAGACGGCGACGTCGACGACGGAGGTCCGGGCTTCGTTCTCCGCGACAGCGATGCAAACGTGCAGCAGCCTCACTACTACTTCTTGTACGAGAACTCCAGAGACACACATCCCTGGAAGTATACTCTTGTAAGCCATGTCCTCCTACCTTCCAATCCTGTGTCAAGTGTCAACCCGCTGATTATCGTCGGTAGCTCAACCCGGGAAGCGAAGTCTTCATCTCCCTCTGCCCGACCTTCGCAGGCCGACTCGTCCGCGGCAACCCCGCCTTCAATCTCGACGGCAAGGTCCACAACCTGGGCACTTGGGTGGAGCTCTCGCTCGAGGGACCGCCTTCCAAGGCGGGCTGGGCCGACATCTCGCTGCTGGAGGGCTGCGACGGGGCCGCGACCGTCGCGTCGGCCGACAACAGCGGCGTCTCCATGGGGTTCACCGGAGATCTGATCACTGGTGCCCCGGCTGCGGTGCTCTGGACCAAGGACAACGGTAGTCCGGCCATCGCGAAGACGGTGGGCGAGCGCGCGAGTGATGCGGCCAGGGACTATGAGCTGGCTCTGCTGGATCCGACGAAGAATGCGTCTATTGTTGATCAGTACACGCCGGCCATCAAGTCGCTGAATGGGCGTTTTCTGGTGACCATGTACCATGGTACGTACTAGTGGTTGGTCGGTCAGAGAGAGTCATGGTTTTGGGGAGAGCTCAGGGCAATTTTGATAGACGATGACATGGTATTTGCTGCTTATTAAAGAGAAGGCCCATCCAGTAAAGTAACTCGGGTGTAGGGGCAATGTTATAAAAGAAAGTGGTATCATATCACAATAAGCAGAGTCAACAAATTATGCATCGTCCAGTTTCCCCCTCCAGCTCCCGCCTTTAGAATCCCTGGATCACTAGTGTTGGAATCCCTCCCTCCAGTCTTCATCATGGTCTCTCGTTCTGTCCATCACTTCTGCTCCCGTTGACCTCCAAGCCCCAACATGCCACCAGCACCCTGCAGACCGCTCTGCAGGCTGCCGGCGACCTGCTGACCGCCGGAAGCGACTCCGCCAATGACAGCATTCGCTCCCGAGGACAGCGGACCGGCAGAGTCGGATACGTATCCGCCCTTGTCGTCGCGGCCCTGGCGCTCGGCGCGGGTGAAGCCCTCCTTGGACGCCATGTCGCCGATCGGCTGGCCGAGGCCCCCTTGTCCGACCTGCCCGGCAACCACGTTGTTCACGCCGTCTTGGAGGGTGTCGACTTGGCTTATACCGGTCACCTTGGTCTTATCGAGGTTTTCTGAGCCGGGTTAGTACGGGTTGTGATGGGGAAAGGATGGGAAAGGAATGGGGAAGGGGCTGAGGCCGGGACTGGGGAGGGAGGCAGGACATAAGAGCTGCAAGGAGGACATATGAGGGAGAAATTCTTACGTTTCGCGGTGTAGCTTGTTTTATTGTCCTTGGTGAAGTAATGCAGATACATGTCTTCCAGCCAGGGCACCCATTTCTCGTACTGCTTGTTGTACTGCTCTTTAGTCCACTCCATGATCGTGGCCTGTCAGTGGTAGGAAGTGATGGCAGACTCGATATTACGATGACTGATGATTCTCTTCAGGCTCGTATTGTAGGGAGAATAATGTGATAGTTAACGATGAATGATTCAGGTGCAGAGCTGCGGACAAGACATTCACGAGGTGCCACCCCCCTTTTACATTCACGAGGTGCCACCCCCCTTTTAAGCTCCCATATCACTCTGCCCAGGTCCACTGTTCAAATACCTTAAGCTTCGGGCTTCCCACTTCCAAACATCATAGCAGTAGCGGTAATCCAGTGGGTGAGCTTGTGTGATGTGGCTGTTGGTGGGAAGCGACGTCATCCAAGCCACCCGCACTTCGTCTGGATTGGCTGGTTGCTATGCCTGCAGCCCAAAACCGGGAAGTTGAGCCACACCCCCATGAACCTTCGAACTCTGAAGCCCAGTATTATTTTCTTACATAACGACAGAAGAACTTGAAAAATTGCCGTCGACGTCAATCAGCCACGTTCGACAAGGGTATTCCTACGAGGGTTTTCCGTTTGTGCTACCCCTACAGTCTTACTTCAGGCTACATTATTGCTCTTGTGCGCACAGTTGTGGCTGTGCTCCGCCTCTGTCCCAACCGCCGCCCACTTCTTGAAGCTCTCGGCGATCTTGTTCCTGGCGCGCAGGTTCGCCGTCGTCTTGGTTCGCGGCGGGACGCCGTCCAGAGACAGGGCTAGCTTGGCGGCGGCCCTACCCGCCGCCTTGGCGTTGATGGTCAGCGCCTCCCAGTCTATGTTGTCCAGCGTATCGCATGCCAGATGATAGCATGGGTCCTCGGGCGCGCCCGCCCCGGTGAAGAGCCCGGATGATGGGATGCCGAGCTCGAGGAAGCCGACGTAGTCTGAGCTTGTGCCGAAGGACCTATGGGGCGGTTAGTGCGACTCATTTTCCGGACCTGACGACCTGATGACCTGACGGGAACAACGGGTTCTGGTGACGCTTACCCGTACTCGGCTGGCTTCCCCTGAGCGCCGACATAATCTAAGAGTGTCTCCGCACCAACACCGCTGTTGTTCGCCTTGTAGACATGGTAGTATGGCGCCGGAGAGCCGATCATGTCGTAGTTAAAGTAGTACTTAATCTTCTCTGCTTCTGCCTCGCTCAGCTTGGACGTGTAGTACAGCGAGCCGATGAGGCCGCTCTCTTCGGCACCCCACCACGCGAACCGGACCTTGTTAGGGAAGCCCTTGTACTTCTTGAAGGAGCCCAGGATCTCGAGCAGCGCGGTCGTTCCGCTGCCGTCATCGTTGATGCCCGGGCCGGCCTGTACGCTGTCCAGGTGCGCACCGAGCATGATGACGCTGTCCGGGCTGCCTTCCTTGGTCTCGGAAATCACGTTCCAGCTCTCACGCTCCTCGAATATCGAGTCGACTAGGATGCTAACCGTCAACTCCTCGCCGGCAGCCAATCGAGCCTTCCACGCTGTGCCGACCTCGAGCGGAATGATGCCCGTCGGGACGAGCTTCCCAATGTTCTCGGCACTCAGAGTGGCGCTGCCGTAGGCCGTGCCCGGCGTCTGGTTGTAGAGAATGACCGCCAGTGCACCGTGGGCCCTGGCCAGCTTCAACTTGTCCGAGATGGCGCAGATGCCCCTCTTGACGAGCGCGATCTTGCCCGTGGCATCGATGCCCGTCCACTGGTCCTCGAAGCAGCCGGACCCGCGAGCGTCATCGACGGGCGTGTCGATCAGGGGTGCGGTGATGCCTCCAGGAAGCGGCGTCGGGTGGTTGTAGAGGAGTGTGATTACATAGACATCCTCGCCTGCCGGACCGTGCACCCAGATTTCGCGTGTCTGCTCGAAAGTATGGGTGAAGGGCTGGACCCAGGTGTCCAATTCCTTGGCAAAGCGCTTCTGTGCTCGCTCCAGGATGAAGTCCACCGAGGCCTTGTATCCCGGCGTGCCAAAGGCTCGGTTACCACCATTGTCTCGGGCAATCTTGTTCAAGTTCCAGAGATTGCGCTGAAGCCTAGTCGAGGTGTCAGTCTGCTGGAATCCCTGATCGGTCTGAATTGGGGACTTACTCGTCGGTCTTGATGTCCGCTTCGACTTTATCCGGTGTAACTGGATCTGTCGCGAGACACAGATTGGCCCAGATGGAGGCAAGTAATACCGCTGTCTTCATCATGATGGCACCGAGGTTACACGAGGGTTTACTATACAGCAAGATCCTGTTTAACTACCTAATGAGAGCATCGTTAGCGGCGGTTGTGACGATGCTTATATATTCCATGTCGACATGTCGACAGCCGGCGCCAAGATCACCTTATTCGGCAATGTCACGTCGGGTCGATAAGAATTCGTTTATTATACCTGTGCAGTATAGATTAGCATTGGGCCAAGACTTCCGGAGTAACTGTCCCTCAATTAAAGAAGTCTTGGACCTGGCACGCACGCGTTCGTCGTAACTGTATGCGGCAGGTGCCAAGCCTCATCGGTGATGGCCAAGCTCTCGCCGCCATGTCGTGCCACGAAATGCCTGGGAACACAGCTGGATGGAAGCTCGTCACATAACTGGAGCTCTTTTCGAGGTGCCTTTTTGAGCTTGACGCAAATGCATTCATTAGACTTGGCGAGCATAGATCGCTGTCCACATTCCCCTTCCGAACGTCCCTCCGGTGAGTCCGGCCTAGACTCCGCTGGCCAAGGAATTCAAGAAAGGATGCGTCAATGAGTATCGTCTGCCACGCTCTTAGCCTATAGGCTGCAACGAGCGTTCCTCAATGGCGACGAGCTGCGCCAGGGTAACGAAGCTCTCTGGACTTGGTGCAAAGATGTCTTTTCGTCTGCTCGTCTTGTCGTAATAGTCCAAGTTGGTCTTGCTCAGTTGCTGCCAAGTCGATTCCGCGAGTGTTATAGATAAAGGTCGTCATATAATAGACTCATATATAGTATGTCTCTCCAATTGTCGGTGACAAATGATCACTGCGCCAGAAATGGCATAGATGATGCCGACGTGACGACGGTGACGTAAAGGGTAACAATGGAACAGAGGCAACATGTAAATGGAAGGAGATCTAGTGAGGACCTCTTCACAAACTAGGATAGTGTCAAGGCGTAGATGGACTGCAATTAGGGTGCGAACTGCTGGAAAGGGGCCGGCGAAGGTAAGTATACTGGTGCCATAATGTAGTAGAGGCACTCACCTGAGATCGACTGCCTAACCCCGTCTGACTCTGCTCCGCGATCCTCGATTGCAGCATGCCACACTGAAGACTGATTATCAAGCGAGATGTAGACTGGAGTCCAAGAAAATTGACGCTTTTATAATGCAGATCTATACTGGCTCTTATACCTCGACGAAAGAAGAAGACTGCATTTACTAACCGGTGCCGCACAGGCCGGCAGTCGACTTCCCTTCCCTCTGGAGCATTCCCTCGATCTTAGCGAGGACATCATTTTCAGTCTCCTCCATAGGGCGATTCACATCGACCGTGATAACATCGGGCTCATCAGGTCCCGGCCGCTCCAGGTCCCTTAACTGGGAGTGGACCAGGTTCGGACCGGCGAAGTGGCCCTTCCGCTCAGCGGCTCGTTTCACCAGAACTTCTTCCGGAGCGTCGAGGAAAACGAAGCGAATCTGCAGGTTCCCGGCGTGTGCCGAGCCCGCCCGGAGAAGGTCGCGGTACTTCCTCTTCAGCGCCGAGCAGGTCATCACGAGATGTGGCGCCTTTCCCGGTGGTGTTTGTATTGACTCATGGTCTCGCAAGGCCTCGAGCCAGTCAGCGCGATCAGCATCGGTAAGGGGCTCGCCCCGGCTCATCTTGTCGACGTTCGCTTTTGGGTGGAACTGGGTTGGGATTAGAATCATTTCGGACGACTGCAGGTCAAGGACTCCTGTAGCACTCACATCGTCGCCTTCTAAAAAGGTTATGTTGAGTTTTTCTGCTATAAATTTGCCCACTGTGGTCTTCCCACAAGCAGTCGGCCCGGTGACGAACCATATCCAACGATGCGATGCGGTCGCAGCTCCGGCGTCATTGATCTTGACATTGTCGCCCATTGTGTCCGGTCCACACGCCTACTTGCCGAGATGGATATGATATATTCAGATAAGAAAGCATATACGAGTATGTAACCAAAGTATGTGTCACCGAAGGCTCAAAATACACGGTACGTCTTTTGGATGGTTGGTATTGACTGATGCCGAGTTAGTGACGTCACCTGAGGACGTTCCAGTGAATTCGAAATAAAAACCCGCCAGATCGTCTCGCACCGAACCGCTGGAGGTGGCACCTGTCACCACGAACGTTGGAGTCGAGACTTACTAATAAGAATGGGGCCAACCTTCTGAACGATATTCCAGTATTAACGTACCTTCCTACTTAAGCGAATGAAAACTTCACTTCAAAGACGATAGAGGTTCCAGAATCGGTTACATGGGTAAAATCCAATCCATCATATCAGGTCAGGTAGGTAGGTAGTGAAGAGTGCTGTCCATGTCCAAGGAAGATGTCACGGAAAACGAAAATGTTGACTAAGTGCTGCGCAGACCATGTTGGAAGTAGGGTCTTCGAAAAGTCAATTTCTAAGAGAGGTATGCAGAGCTTCATTTCATACCTGGTAGTGCCCATATACTGTTAGC
Source organism: Coniochaeta sp. PK30-01 (assembly GCA_023628855.1). Classification (NCBI taxonomy): domain Eukaryota; kingdom Fungi; phylum Ascomycota; class Sordariomycetes; order Coniochaetales; family Coniochaetaceae; genus Coniochaeta; species Coniochaeta sp. PK30-01. Next base: position 250,004 of record JAMAJW010000013.1, on the reverse strand, counting down.
CGTCCTTGAGCGTTCGTAATAGCCGTTTGCTCTCCATATGTGTACGCTCGCACAAGCAAATTGCACTGACGACGACAATTACAATTCAGTGTGCTTGGGATACTTGCGTCGACGTGGATTATACTGTACCGATTCCGTTTCTCCGTCTGTTGACGAACCTACGCGTACTAACTCACCATCAGTGTCAAAAAGCTGCTTCTTTTCAGGACCCAGAGATCCAAGAGAGGCGAAGAAACTCGTGCCAAGTCATGATACACCGGTATGCTGCATTTCAATTCAATTCTTCTCATGAGGACCACACTTATGCGGCGAGTTCGGGCAGCTTTCTGAACTCTTGCCAGTTCTCTAGGACTTGAAAGGCTGCAACCATGACTTCGGTCATGACCGCAATAGTAGTGTTACAATCAGGAGAGCTGATTGCGACAAGAACTGCAAAGATGTGACTATTTCAAGCCATTGCCAGCACATAACAGCTCGATAGGGTGTGAACAGAAGCGACTGAGGGAGGAGAAGGCAAGAAGAATTTGAGGCCAAGCAATTTCCTGCCAGCGCAGATGTGGAAGCAAATTGGATTATGGATGGATATATCAGCTGGTCTATGTGATCGAGGCCCTCCGACTCGTGTCTTGGCTGCAGCTGTGTTTTTGGTGGCTGTTTTCCCTACTGATCATCACCCCACGTTCCAGCAACCGCGTGCCCATTTTCTACTATCCTACGGAACATGCCGCGATTTGGTCGTTAACATTGACACGTCTCGAAGCCATATCGTAAGGTAAGTTGATAGAGAAGCATATCATGGCGTCGGGGCTCTCTGCGGTGGTATGATTATGTCATATCTCGCCATACGCCTATAGAGGCGTACATATACACGTGTCTTGACTCTGGTGGAACATGTTTTCTTGTGCTGATTTGTGCCGGAAGCTCTTTATTATTCTTGCTGTATCGAACAATTGTCTGCTCCAACATGGAGGCAATAGATGCGTTCAAGAACGAACCAGGCGCGCTCGTGCCCACGCCGAATGACTCGTAAGTTGTCCACCACTACATCATAGTCTTGGGGTTGATCCTAAATATACTTAGCACCGAAAATGACTATGCCTGGTTGGACATCATCGACGGAGGCAAGTCGTCCTTGAATACGCATTGCCTATGGTTATGCGAAAGACATGCTAATTTTACACGTGTCGTGCCAAAACAGACAACTGTTTTATGCCACTGGAACTCTCCAATTCCAGACCAAGCAAGTCATTAGACTTTGGCAGTGATGGATACACCGGCTCTCTCTCGACATGGCACGAGCTGCTGCAGATTACGGCTCCTGATCCCGAGTGCGGTCTTGTCTTCGTCCGAGGTGACTTCCCGGACATAGCTGACTCAATCCTTGCGAGAGCTCAGCGGAGGAACCAAAAGGGCACCTTCGGGATGAGCATTCGGATTCCCGACAACGCAGAATGGGTCCAGGAAGCCACACCCGCCCAAGGCATGATCAATCTCCGATGGCCATTCACGAGGTTGGACTGGGTCCGGACAAAGAAGAGCATCGGCTCGGCACACTTTGCATCCTATACAGTCTGTTCCTTCGTCAAGGACGGAACAGTCTACCAAATCGCCAGGATCATGCCCAAAAAGCTGACAACGTCATCACCGAGCCTTAGCTCGGACGATTTATACGACGACTTGAAGCCATCTATCTCAACTCCTACGACCGCCCCGAAGTCGAGCCACAAAGTCAAGTTTGCAGTGGACGTCGGCGGAGTCATTCGCTTTGGCTGTCCCAGCTCGGCCGTAAAGCGCGCCAGCCCCAACGATCCCACGCCGACGACAGTACCACCTCCGTTCTTCGACAAGTACACGAAGACACCTGACGACGGTAAGCCGGCCTATGTGTTCACGTGCACCAGTGAGGTCCACGAGAAGAGGCTCGAAATACGCGTGTGGATCGACCGAAAGCCCCAGAAGCTACGGCTCCACGAATGCAAGTCACATCGGCTGAGCCATGGGAACCATCCAGAATATTATCCCCACGAAGTGTGTGCTCTGCACGTGCTGAAGGAGGATATAGAGTTTGATGAGGACCGGCCGATGGTCATTGTCTCTTCGTTCTCCCTCGTCGACATTCATACCGTTGCATTGGTGGAGGATCCGCTCCCCGTTATAAACTACGAACAGGTCCAGTACTACCTCGGCGTCGCGGACCCTGCGTCACTTGCACCCTACCGACTGTGGTCGACTATGATCAATCCTCTTTGGAGCGTGGACGCATTCCAACTCAATGCAACAGGCCGCGCGGTGGAGTGCGTGATGGGTGTCGCTTCTCTCCCAGTTTCGAGCGTTGGCAGCGCTATGAGCTCTGGGAGGATGGGCGTCGCGCTGTTGAAGAACATTGTCACGCCGCAGGTGGTCGATCTTGAAAGCACCTTGTAAGCAACAACGAGACAATAAATGACAAGAATTCGTTCGACCAACACTGAATAATATAGCTGGCAGGTTCGTCTCCTCGTCAAGGCAGCTCGATGGCTCGAAACCCAATCTTCGTGGTCTAGCCGTCACGAGATGAAAGAAAAGAAAATGAAGCACTTCCAAAAGATGCAGGTGATGTATCGGAACAGCATTGTTGAGCGAGTGGGGGATGTCTGTGTCTGGGTACTGCGTCTGGGGCAATTCATCGGGCAGCCGGGTTGCCTCCAGGACGCCGAGCTGGGCATTCTGGCCTCGGATGTCCTGGATAGGAAAATAAACAGGCGCAAGTGCAAGCCGCAGTTCATCCAAGTACCAGAGAATTCGAACGACCAGTTCTGTCGAGGCCAAAATCGCCTCCAAGAGGCCAAGACCCGGGACCAGAAGTACTACTGCGCCGTGATCCTCTGGTTCGTCCTCGCCCAGCTGCCCGAAGTCTTTGAGAAGCCTCACACTGCTGTTCGAGACTTGTTCTGGGAAAATTTCTCCGGCTTGGAGTCCATAAAAGACCCTGACCGCCAGGGAGGTGTGGACCGTGTGGTAGGCATCGACGACCCGAACGGTTGTCTCATTCGTTGGTATCACAACTTCTCGTTTGTTAAGATCTGCGAGACTCTTCAACGCTTGGACAAAGAGCGATTTGAAGGCTACAGGATACAGCTTGAGACATCTCGAAGTCGAGTTAGGGAATGGCAAGTCAAGGCAGAAAAGTCGATGCGACTCTTCTACCAGGGCAGGCTAAGCGGCCGCGATATTGACCACGAGACGGCAAATCTCACCGTCCTCGGTCCAGAACTCGACATCGGTAACAAGCCGGTCACGGCTACGGGCAAGACCTGCCTTGAACTGGCCAAGGACCTCGTGCGTCGTCGGCGCCCCACAGAGAAGCTCAACGCCGGACGGTCACGCGTGCTCCGCTGGGACTCGAAACACGACGTTCGGTCGGCAAAGCCGCGACCGCCTCCGTGGGAGCTGAGCTGCCTATCGCAACATCTGCCTATCAACCTGGACGTGGTTGAGTCTGAAGACCGTGAGTTGTGCCAAGAGAAGTGTGCAGAGTTCATGTTCACGGACTACACATTCATGGCATCGTGGAACTCGAGCAAACCGACCACGGTCGGACATTGGTGGGACCTCATCACTTCGAGCATTATATGTGCGAAGATGCTCGACGATGGCAAACTCGACGGAAAATTGAGGAGTTTGGGGTACGAAGAGAATGAGGAGCAGGATGTAATCCGACGGTATGCCAACATAGTCTCGGCTCTGGGACACATGGGGAGCGAAGCGCACCAGGCTGGTACTCAACCGGGGAAAGAGCATCACCCCATGGCTCTTATAGGCCAGAAACAACTCGAGGTGCTGATGAAAATTCATGCCTCCCAACAGGAGAACATTGCGAGAATCACTGATACCGTCTTTGACTGGAGAAAACGCAAACCGAGGATGGTATACAACTCGGACACAACAATACAGTCGCTCGAGGACACTCCCGGCATCTATCGGATCCAGCAGACAAGCAATGTTCGCCTCCGGCCGAATATCGCCCGCTATATGGAAAACAATATCATGCCCGAACCAGACTATTCCCTTGACACCATCAAGGAGCGCGTAGGGGCCTCCAAGCTACATCACCTCAGCTGCTTTGACTTGGTGATGAAGGCCGACCGAAGCGACCTTCCCGAGATCTCGGAGCCGATCGCCAGGGGACGGGCAGATAAGACTTTTTGGGACAACTGGGCCAAGTCGGGGGCTACTGAGAGGGAGAAAGAGCAGCGAGAGGACCTCCTTGCGTTGTTCGACACCAAGAACTCCAATGGATCTAGCCTGATGGACTTGTACCTGATCGGCAAGCCGGATCAGCACCCGGCTTACAAGAAAGAGATCCGCAATCACCCTTTACTGGGAAATGTTAACGCGGCAACGGATCTGCTAAGTCAGTACCAAGAGTCGCTGTTCACGGTGCTAAATGATAGTGTGGGTAGCAGCTTGTCCATCGAAAATGCATAGAGTCATCATGCTGACACTGTGTCATAGTTGATTGACCAAGGGGTTAAATATCGACTCTTGTAAGCACATTTTGCTCAAGATTTCTGTGCACAGGGAGGATCGTTAACGATGTCTCTTTAGGTTCGCGAAGCACCTCTCTCCGGCAACGCTGCAGGCTATGGTCTACATGTGGCATCCAGATGCCTTGGATATGTTTGATGACCACCTGGGTGATTTGTCGAGTTTCTTCGATACTACCAACCAGTCGTTGACCGGCAGCGAGGACACGTGGATCTCATCCATCACCCTCAAGCACTGGCGACTGCTGGACGATGTGGAGAGCAAGGTCCGCAAGGCCGAGAAGGACGTCGACAAGGAGGAGCGAAAGAGTAGGTTAAATGCTAAGGAGCAAGCCGCAGCGCGGCGGGCCGAAGAAGTGCACAGGAAGAAGGGACGGCGACAAGCCCACGAGAGCGAAGACAACGCAGACAAAAAGAAGGAGGATGAATTCCGGTTTCCACCGCAAAACGTGCCAGATCAGCGCCTGTACAGCGAGACGTGGACACAGCAGGATTATGGGCAGCTAAGCAAGATCCATGAACTGGCGCTCTCGCTCGTCATCACCGGTGACGAAAAGGGTCGCAACTGGACCTGCTCCATCATTTGCGAGCTCTTCAATGAGGAGGACGTTGCCAACTACGCCAGCGAGGTGTCCCATATTCTGCAGATGTTCATCCATCAGCAGTACACCGGTCGGGTCCTGGTCTTCCTCCTACTACTGGGATACATATGCGAGCGTTTGGCTGAGGAATGTGACCGCTTCATGAACGAGCTAGACGGAGTCATGGGCATGCATGTGAGCATTGGATTACAATACCATGTAGTGTCTTTCTTACCAGGAACTAACTGAATGTTCACAGGCCAAAGTCCTCCTCGACGGTATGAACTGGGAAAAGTCGGATCTGGCCCTCAAGAAGCTCAAGCAGATGCTCTGGGGCTTCGAGGCGCTCCGCGTTTTCTGTGACAAGCTGAACAAGGCACTCGAAGAGGTCAAAAGCGCAGAATCGAAGATGAAGACGTGGCTCGAAAAGGTATCACGTTCCAAAATCATCCCTTTCGGTCTAGCAGAATTCGAAACCTGAGACAGGACCGTACTAACCCCCCGATTTTACAGGGCAAAGAGAACCGCCACAAGGACATGGTCAGCGGCGCCGAGCAGGTGAAGGAGGAGTTTGAGAAGCGCCACAGCCGACTGAAGAATGCGCACAGCTCGCTACAGCAGCGCATCGACCAGGGAACCAAGCTCAGGGAAGGCGTAAGCTCCCCCCAAATGATATCTCAACTCGTGCGTGTCGGAATTTGCATCACTTACTTGGTAAATGCTAGATCTCATCCGTCCTAAGCGTGGAACAAAACGAGAACATCAGCATGCTCACCTGGTTGACCATTATCTATCTCCCTCCAGCTTTTCTCACAGTATGTCTCTGCACTTTCCCCTTTGTTCCTTCTTCTTCATTCAGTAACATTAGTCGACATAGGGTGTTTTCGGCATGGGCCACAACGTCGTCCCTGAGAGTGAGGGCCTTACCACCTTCGGCTGGATCGTTGGCGTGATGATCTTCGCTACCATAATCTTTGCTCTCGGCCTGCGTTTCATGATCGAGAAGCTGCGTGGGCTGGGCCGCATAATCAGTCGGCTGATGGTCGCAATGTCGCCGGAAAGGTTGAAGAGAAAGATGCCCTCGACGGCGGCTGATCTAGGGATCGTCCAAAAGGTAGTGGAGATGGAGACGTTGTTCCATGTACAACGTGAGTTGCCGAACGATAAAGCAGCGGAGATTGATGTTGAGAATGGGAATGGGAATAGGAATAGCACAGTTGTTGATTCGGGTTCGGATGCGAACTTACGCCGACTTGGATTGTTACGACGGAACACCTGAATCTGGTGCCGCTGGAGATGGGTATCTACCTGGGTCTTTGTGACATGGTTGAATGATCTGAGACCTGACTTGAGCTCAGGGAGGATTGTAAATATGAGGCGCGCAGCAGAAAATTGTCACTTGGTGGTTACTGCTAATGTCAAAGCAAAACACACAGAGAAGGAGTAGAGCAGATACCCCTATTTCGAGTTGTCAACATCAACGAGTCTGGTTATCATCTCGTCATTCCGAAATCGCTTATTGTGTCTTGCAAAGAAGTATACTCATTCTAGAGTCATTCTGCCATTCCGTTTTGGAGCTCCTAGCTCCTACCCATATTTCCACATAGTCGTCCCTAATGTGTGGAAGATAAGGATGACGTCCTCGGAGGCCCACCAACCTGAAGCTAAGACGATTGCTAGTCTTTTGCTGGCCAAGTGCTATAGAGAAGCTTGCTAATGCTATCAGTGCCTTAAAGAAGGAACAATTCCCGGTACGCTAGCGATGCCGGACCCATCGCCGCCGACCTTCGGTATCGACCCCGCCTCGGGCCGCTCAACGACGTATATGACTGACTTTCCCTCTTATCCCTGGATATGCCTATTCAAGCTTCACGTTCATTTATAGTAACCGGTTTCTTATTACGTGACGTTCAAGGCAACTTAGTAACATGGCGTATATGTACGCCTTTTTTGCCCTGGTCGCGGTAGCAATTCTTGCTGTGTCCCGGTATAACTTCAGACCGCGGCGTCCGGTGAGCATGGCAGTTTCAAATGCGATTTCGGCAAGATCATGGCGACTAATCCTAGAGGAAGGAGGCTACCCATGGAACTCAGCTGCAGAGCGAGAAGACCCAAAATCTAGTAGAGAGGCAACCAGGGACAGGACCGACAAGTCATTCTGTCGCTGAAAGCAACCTGAACTGGAAGGATGTCGATCCAGCCAAGTTCCGCCCCTTCAAATCGACCTACTACATCACGATGGGTACCATACTTTTGCCATTGTCCTAAGCGGGCGATCATATACAGTCTGTTATACTGACCACTCCATACGCACAGCACTACAAGCCTCGGCTCCGTCAGAACTCATCCTGATAGATAATAACTACGAAAAAAGAGTCCTCGAGCGACGCAAGACCATGGAAAATCACAAATCCACAGTGATGGGTGCAATACCAGCGGGCCACGACGCAGTGCGCGAGCTGTACCACTTCCTCTTGGCTGAATATCTGCCAGATCGCTATCCGTCCATGTTTTCTCTTGAGCAGAACGCGACCATCTTCCGCAATCACGTCACGAACCGAACATTTCCCACCGAGCCACCGGCCGATCCCCTCGAGGCCTTCAAAGTCATCGGTGAGACGGTGGAGGATGATGTATTTCTGCTGAGGGAAACAGACGAGGGTCACATGTCTGTAGCTTTCCTCTGCTGCCATCCTGCCGGATTCGACCCCTCTACCAAGCTGGGTAAGCTGTTGAAGGACATCCACGCGCCGGTACCTTCTTACGAGAAGATTGGGCCGTCGATGGAGCGCTTTTTCAGCAAAGTTAAGGCCGGACAGTTTGTCAAGCGCCTCAATGTAAGCTCACGTCCTTGGTCGTGGAGCTAGGCATCAGGTCCCCTTTGCTAACTCTATGGCGAAGTGGTCCATAACGACGCAAAACAAGCTCTTCACACCCAGTGGAACGCACATCTATGATAAAGACGATTTCCAGGCCGACGAAAATGTCGATATCGACGAAGTACGACTCAGGGTTGAGCTACAGACCTTAACAAGACTGCCAAAGACTGGAGCAGTAATCTTTCCTTTCAAGACCTACATGTATCCTCTGAAGGATATCAAGGACGAAGGCCTTGGACCGCAATTAGTCGAGGCTATAGAGGGCTTGCAGAAGGGTAACGCGCCTGGCATGTTCAAATACAAGGGGGCTGTTAGATGGGGAAAGAGTGTCTGTGAGTATTTAAAGGCGTGATATAGACTCGTACCACAGAGGAAGTCCGAAATAGTTTCCTCATGACCATGATCCTGCTGTTTTGTATATTCAATGGAAATCTTATATGATGGCTATCTGAGACGTGTGCCTTGCTTAATTCTTAGTACACGTAAGGTTGCTGCCCAAACTCGTACTGGCTCAACTCATCATATGCCTCGTGCTCACCACAGCGAATCCGCCTCACAACTTTCTACTCTTTACCCAGAAGCCATCTCGAGACACTCAGCGGGCCCATTAGCGGGCCTTGCTCGCCGGTTGTCCGACTCAAGATAGGTGCATACATCCACGCAGGAACGGACCATGCCATGAAGGCCCATAACCAAAGGAAACCAATTATTCGCTCCCACCTTGCCGCCTTGGTGTCAGAACTCTTCCTACCACCAGAAATACGCTGCCAGATTTCCTGTACGGCATCCTCAATCATAATTCCAAGAGCCTGGGTAGTGAAGAAGCGAACGGCACCGCTCTCTGCGTAAGCGAGTCCAGTTGCTAGGTCAACGAACAAGTGCGCCACTCCAGATAGGAAGAAGCAAATAAAAATCTTGGTGTATCGCTGGACGACGCCTGTAGCAGGTAGACGCAGAATGTCGTGCGTGACGATCGTCGCCGGGTCGCTCAGGAGGTCGCGGAGCTGTTGATGCCAGAAGTTCCTATGCAGTAAAGATGACATCAGATTCAAACCCAACTTTGAGAGATATTCCACACAGCAAGCAACTCACCCCCAGAACTTCCGAACGGTATACGCAGTCCAGATCGAACCGAAGAGCGGCCTCCAGCTCTTCACGTTGGTGATTCGCAAGCTTACGGCGACAATACTCATCAAGTCGTACGTTATCTGAATCATGCAGTACGACGTCGCCCAAATAATGAGGGACGTAATGAACCTCACGATAAGATCTTCAGGCGTGACATCGCGGAGCCGAGAGAAGAAGGGCACCTTGTGTGGGGCGAAGAGCGAAGAATCCTGATCTGCCTGGGCGTTTGCATCGTTGATGTCGATGAACAAGTAACAAGCCATAAGACTCCCCATAGCTCCCAGAATGAACCTGGAGCACGATGGTACGTAGGTCTTGTCCTGTGAGGAGAAATGAGGACAGTTCTTCACCTCGTAAGGTGTGTTGAGGTGCCGGCGAGAGGTTGCAGCATGAAGTCCAAACATCAACCTTGCCCAGAAAGAGCTTGGGGGGCTTGTTGACTTCCCCGTGTCGTTCTTCGCTCCGCTGACCTCCGTCCCCTTGTCCGGGTCAAATAGTTTCGTGGGGCCCCCAGCTTCAAACGCCCATCTTTGTAGAAGGACGCGGTCGATATAGTCGAGGACATACGTGACGGCGTAGCCAGTTACCAAGGGCTGAATCATGGAACCATACGCCCCTACACGAGCCTGCTGAGTGCCTACCCATATTATCCACAACGGGAATGGCAACGTTGCCAGGCGCCAGGAGGAGTTGCAAGAGGTGAACCCCATCATGATCGCGGCATGGCACAGCTCGGCCGCCATCAGGGTTAGCGGGTGAGCAGACGCCCAGCGCATAGAGAGCGACATGATGCACAAAATTGTTAAATTCGAGACCGAGTGCAAGTGTGAACACGAGGAAACACAATACGTCGGCGGAAACGTGGTTATTCTTGCAAGAGTAGATATCAGCTTGATGATTTAGCTCTCTAGATAGGTATCACAAGGATAAACAATGCGGTGATCGGCCCTAGGGGGTCGGTCAGCTTGCCCAAGCGTAAGCCTCAATCTTACGCAGTGTCAGCTGTCAGCGGCCGCCATTGGTTGCCATACAAGCCCGTAGCGCTGGTGCATTGTCTCTGGACGCTGACGCAGCCGAAGGAAAAAAACGCAGTGCTGATGTGCGCATGTCTTGGAGAACATTTGATGATGTCTTGATTTCCACCATCTGTTCTCCAGTACGGAAGCCATGATGATGGCCAGTGACGGCGCGACGCGGGCGGATGTTGCTCATTCGAGGACCGAAGAGTGTTTCGAATACCTGGATTCAGGTAGCTAATAAGCAGTCATCAACTACGGGAGTACAAATCTTCCATTTCGTCATCTTTTTGGACGTTGACACGAGGAACCTGCCAGAGAAGGATTCAGGCCTAACTTTGGCGCAGATCTAGACCGTCAATTGTCGTCGAATCATGCTTCGTGCCGCCAAGAGAACGACTGATTCTCGCAAGATCTGGAATGCAGATCAACAGGGTTAGGGTTATGCACCCGATAATTCCCGCCAGTCCGGAGAGCTCCCCGTACCACTTGACGGCTCTGGCAGGTGCGATCAGACCACAGTCGACCGAGCCCGACGACACACAACGACAGGCTCGAACCACCAACATGCGACCATCGCACCAAGATAAACAATCGATCGAGATGCGCAGACAGCATGGCGTCTATAAATGGTTTCACGTTTCCAGGTAGCAGATAGATGAATTCAGATGAAAAATCAACCTCAGACACAGCCATCAGTCCCAAGAAAGCACATTTCTGCGCCCTTGCACACAGCGAACTTATCTACCAAATTTAAAGTCTCCAGACAACACCAAAAACAACATCATGGTTGCCCAAATCGCTAGAGCTCCTGCTTCACTTCCACGGTAAGTGCCAAAGAACTCGCTCGCGTTTGATCGTGTCGTGTCCTGTCCAGAAGACTGACGCCGTCCTAGTGTCCTACCGGCCGTGGTTGTCATCGGAGCTGGTAAGCAAGCTATACCCCTATCGCAGTATCTCAGATGTCGCCAATGGGGAACTAACACAAATCTACAGTTTCCGCCGTCGGAGCCTATGTCAGGTCGCAACTGCGACAAGAGTCTCGCGCCATGGACCGGTACTTCGCGCAATACAAGAGCCCGGAAAGCGAGGCTTCGAGGAATAAGGTTTTCGAGGGTCAACCAGACCCGAGGAAAAGCGCTTTCAATGTCTTGGGCTGGTGATATGTACAATGAGTTAATGGTTTCGTGCTCCAGGCTTCAAGTAGACTTGATGGCCTGTTGAGATGTTAGGTCCAGCAGCCCGCGTTAGATTTGGCGCTGCGGAAGGGGATACCCAGGGACCTTGATGTGTTTTACGGCTAGGGCGTCAGGAATTTCCAGTTTCAATAATTCAATAATTCAACAATTCAACCTTACGGAGTGCAAAGTGTTTCGTGGGTGACACAGGGGGACGGGAATGGCGAGTGTCTCCATCAATCCTTGGAAGAACTCGACGACCAGATCAACGAAACACAGGAGGTAGGTATGTGCAAAGAATGAGGGCGTCGTCAGGGGAGGGAAAAGCCCTTTCCTGCCCCTTTCCATTGGGTTTGAGGCTGCCAGCAGAACGTCCGCAAACGGGAGGCAACAAGCACGATGTTCTACGCAATGCGGAGCTCGTGTACTGCTTTGCAACCTTGTCTCGATGTCAAACCTCACGAAGATTCAAATTTTATCTTGCTAACACCGCCATCAACCACGATCTCTTGCCCCGTCACGAACCCAGCATCCATCAGCCAGTCCACCGTCTTGGCTATATCATCTCCATACCCCACCCGTCCAACCGGATGCTTCCTGTGCCTGGCCTCATCCACGTTCTCGGCCCACTTCTTGCCCTCCTCGTCGCCCCTCTTGCACTCGTGCTTGACCTCGATGTAGCCGGGCAAGATAGCATTCGACCGGATTCCCCACTGGGCACCCGAAATGGCCATCGCGTGCGTGAGACCCAGCAGTCCGGCCTTGGTAGCCCCGTAACCCTCGCAGTTGGCCTGGCTCTGCCGCGCTCGGAACGACGAGATATTGATGATACACGCGCTCGGCGTGCGGTCGATCTCGCCGCTTCCGGTACTTGCCTCCTTGCTCAGGGCACCTTGGCCGTCCCCGCTCTTGTCGGGGAACTTCATGTACGGGATGCAGGCCCGCGAGGTGACGAACGGCGCCGTCAGATTCGTCTCGACGTAGGCCTGCCACTCGTCCAGCACGTCGTCCTCCATGGTCTTGTTGTCCATCCAGAACGGCCGTGCGATGCCGGCGTTGTTGATGAGCACGTCTATCCGGCCGTCGAGGAATGTTGCGGCCTGGTGGATGGCGGACTGGATTACCATCACGTCCCGGAGGTCGGCTGTGCAGCTGGACACTCTGCATGACGAGGACTGATCTGGCGGTGTAGTTTGGGACTGCGATTGGGCCTTCAGGGCCGAGGGGAGGTGGACATTGACAGTGTGTGCGAGCTCGTCACCGTCGACGTCGATCAAGAAGAGCCTGTGCCCTGCCAGATACAGGTGGCGGGCGATCGCCCTCCCGATCCCGCGTGCCCCGCCTGTGAGAACGATGTTTCTCGGTTTTAGCTGGGCCATGGCTGCCTGACTTGTGAAATTGAGATGCTTCAGTGATGCAAATGAATCTTCGACGAAGCTGGGAGTCTTGTCGCTCGTCCTGCTAGTCGTTCTGCCAAGATTCGGACGCTGATATGCACAAGGGCCGTATGCCGACAGGAGACAAACTGCGCGACTACTTGCACGAGCTAAAATCAAATTAGCTGAGGTGTTGTTTGCCTGAGGAACTGAAGTCGCAGTCGTGTACATACCTTCTGTCTCGAGGAACAGTCCAGAGGGAATACAGGTCATCATCACCAATACGTCATTAACCGGTAGATATTCAGGGGTGGAGCACATTCTCGGGTCTTCAACTGAGGACTCGGCAAAAAGCAAGCCGAGCAAACCACCACTGGTCGATTCGCCATTGTGTTTTTGGGTTATGGACTCAAGGTCTTGCATTGGCAAACAACCACACCTTGAGAGTCAATACGCATATCAAGGAATTTGGACGTCAAGCCATGAGTCCTACCGGGCTACCTTATATAGCAACGAGAAAGAGGCATGCGTATACCTACCAACCCTAAGCAAGCGGCCGCCAAATGAGCAATTAGGATCATGAAGTCCATCGCTGCAAAAGGAAACGCGCAAGGCCAGAGATGCCATAAACATGGCTAGCCAAGTCCAAGCACCAACGATCATCACGATTCAATCAACGGCATCCCTGGACAAAGCCAATGCCGAACGTACCCTGCGCCTGTACTGAGCTGGATGCGGTGCTCCCACCAAATAAACGCCCAGCACGTTTCCGATATTCAACGCCAAGTATAAAACCAAAGGCAAATCCACATCAAATCAGCGCTCAGGCATCCATCCCATGTTTACGCCGGCCGAAATCGTGTCTCGAGAGGCGTCACTCTGCCTCAACTGGGTAGAGGTGGTTGCCAATAAGTTTGTTCATCTGAAACATGTCAACCTTATCGAGCTTGAATATTGCTGCCATCTTTTCGTCGCATAAGATTCGCCGTTTGTCGGTCGGATCTTGGAGATCGTTGGCTTTGATATGCTCCCATAACTTCTTGACGACTTGCGGGCGTGAGAGCTAGAAAAGTGATTGTCAGAACCTATAACCACGCATGTGTCGTAACATCATCCACATACCTGCTCTACGCCACAGAGCTCGACGAGCGGGTAGCTCAAGTTGAAGGGCTTCTGGAAGCCGCCGCCCGCCTTCCTCTTGGGCTTCTCGCCAGATTCGGCGCCGCTGAGATCGCCATCGCTGTCGTCGCGGACGCGCTTGGCGCTCTTCTTCTTGGGTGTCTTGGTCTTGGCTTTCTTTGTGCCCTTCGTAGTTGCGGCGCCGCGCGTCGTTCTACCACGCGCCAATGCCTCCTCTTGGGCTTGAAGCTCGGCGGCCAGCCGCGCATCAGCATCGGTCGAGCTCTCTCGCTTTTGCTTCTTTTTGGCAGGCTGGGTGGCAACCTGGATTTCTCCGTCGCCATTGGCATCGGAGTCTGCGCTTGCGTCTGGGTTGTCCTCGCTGTGCTCTGAAGGGGTATGACCGTTGGCTTCGTCCTTGACTTCGGCAGCTGGAGGTGGCGGGCTGGGAATTTTCTCGGCAGAGATGGCGTCGAAACGAGCGGTGATGAGCTCTTTGATGGCTTTCTGTAGTAGTGATAGATCGTCAGCGACAACTTCCGACAAGCGAGACGTAATGGCCGAGGGCAATACAGCCAACTTACCTTCTGATCGTCCAAGTCCTTGTCGACGGCTTCCTCCAGGCCACGCATGATCGCCTTGCGGGTTACCGTCTGCAAGTCGGACTTGTGGAGAATCTGATCGATGACGCGAGTGTACTCCGCCTTCTCCTCTGCGCTCACTACTCCACGTTAGCCACACCTGTCGCTGGTGCAAACAAGTTCGTTCGAGACAGGCATACATGGACCAGACATGGTTGCAATATGCACCACATATGTGGATTAACAGAGCTGCTGCGGACGTATTCAGGTGGCGAAGCCGACGTTCTCAAGCACTTGTTGCTTGAAAAATGGCAGACCAGGATCAGCGTCTGGGTGTCAGTCTTATGTGCACCGGGTATATGGCACCTAAGGCACACGGTTTCTGGAAGGAGCTCGCAAAAGAGTGTAAAAGGAAGAAATCCTAAAGGTGTCTGAGGCTAGTCTGAGGTCGGCGGTAGTGGCAGGAGTTGGTGGATGACCGCAATGCGACGTTGAGTTCGGTCAATCCAAGACTTCGGGCCTAGAGTAGAAAGAAAGAGAAACGTCTCCCAGCAAGAGTATAATTTCGCCGTGTGTCCTCAAGGAATCGGGCGCCACAAGTCGACGACAGGTGATATGGATGCTTACTGCGTGTGGGGTTTTGAATGTTCGCGGCTGCAGCCGCGGATGAACGAGATGGTGAGGCTCGCAGGGACGTGGCTGGGGAAAGACCCACTGGATGGTCCCTGCTCCGATCTCGTGGCAGGTAAGGCCAGCCAATCAATTGCCTCCGAGCTCTTCGGCTAGCGCTTCCGCCAACGCAACTGTATCCGCCTGGTTGGAGCTCGCACCGTGTTCTTCTGCTTCACACCATTAATCTTACGTCGACAGTAACCAAGCCTCGTAGAAGGCAGTATTACCATCAAAATGATGACTAGACTAGAATTGCAATGATACTGGGTAAAGATTACCAGAGCTCTCGAACTGGCCCATGGCCCATGTTGTGGGTATAGTTTGCTTCATCTAGAAACCTCCCTACCTTCTCTGCATCATTTCTTTTGGCACTGTGTAACGTCTGATGTCTGCCCGTTCAGCCTGATGACAGCACCGATAATGATGAACCACCCACCGAGTCTGGCAGGAACATGAACACCTTTCCTTCTTTGCTAATCTGAATATTTCGTTCCATCAGTACAAGTAACTGCGAGCACACTGCTGAAGACGTGACATAGAGAATATACGGTCAGTGACTCTGGTTCTCTTTGCTTTACTATTGTGAGTCTTCAGGGCCTTCTTCGGGGTGGTGACTACATCGTGTTTTTGACATGAGCAAAAGATGAGGCGATGCTTGCACAATCAATTGAACACAGCTTATGATTGGCTGGGAGCTAGTCCCTAACTTGAGGCACTCCAGGATGTGCCTAGTGTACTTCCAGTATGACAAACCCCCCCGTCTAAGCAAATTCCACCCAAAAGTGATTAAAAAGTTCGACCCCACCATAAACTGAAGGAAAGCATCATTACAACTTTCGAGGTCCGTCCCAACGTTCCTCCTAGACCACTCCTCCGCAGCGGACATTCCGTGACATTCAGTACACGATACCACGCATCTGCCAATCTCAACCTCAGCTCCTCACGATTATTTTGCCCCGCTCATCGGTTCGCCGAACTAATCAGTCACGGACTTGAACGAGCCCTATCTGGAAATGTCGGCCACTGGCGGGGTCCCGGCCACGAGCGGTGATAATGGCCACACAGGCCATTCTTCGGCTTCCAGAGGAAGAGGAGATGGAAACCGAGGCAGAGGACAAGGTCGAGGCGGAAGGAGCCGTGGCCGAGGAGATGGTCGAGGGGATGGCCGAGGTGCGGGACGAGGTGCGGGTGGTCGTGGCGGTCGTGGACGGGGCCGTGGCGGTTTGTCGAACGCCGAAAACACAGCCTTGCAACCTGGCAACGAAGCAGTAACCCTGGAGCAGCCTACAACGATGCCGAGCTTCAAGTCCAAGCAAGAGCCGGCAGCTGACGGTGACGATGGTGACGCCGAGGTCTGCTTCATCTGCGCAAACCCGATCAGCCACATCTCCCTTTCTCCTTGCAACCACGCCACTTGCCATATATGCGCACTGAGGTTAAGAGCCCTCTACAAGGACAAGAATTGTCCCCATTGTAGGGTACGTCATGTCTACCCCCTTCTCGCTGACTTGCGAGCCTGTGCTGACTCTATATCGCTCAGACGCCTGCGCCTTTCGTGATATTCACCGACGACAAAACGAAACTATTTAGCGACTACACTACCCAAGATATAACCAGTACAGACGATAACATCGGCATCAAGTATTCGAACGAAGACATTGTCGGTGACACGGTCCTCCTTCTCCGCTACAACTGCCCTGACGACTCCTGTGACTTCGCCGGGCTAGGCTGGCCAGATCTCCACCGGCATGTGCGGTCCGTTCACCACAAGAAGATGTGTGATCTCTGCACCCGCAACAAGAAGGTCTTCACACACGAACATGAGTTGTTTGCAGACAAGGAGTTGGAGAAACATATGCGGAAAGGCGACGACAAGCCGGGAGCAATCGACCAGACGGGGTTTAAGGGACACCCGCTCTGCGGTTTCTGTGGCGAGCGTTTCTACGACGACGATAAGCTCTACGAACATTGCAGAAACAAGCATGAGCGCTGCTTCATCTGCGACCGACGCGACTCCAGGCAACCCCACTACTTTCAGGACTACAACGCGCTTGAAAAACATTTCCAGAAGGATCATTTCCTGTGTCTAGACCGGGAGTGTTTGGAAAAGAAGTTCGTCGTTTTCGAAACAGAGATCGATCTCAAGGCTCATCAGCTCAGTGAGCACGCAAACTCTCTTTCCAAGGACGTAAGGCGGGACGCCAGGGTTGTCGACATGTCCGGGTTCGATCTTCGTCAACCGTACCACCAAGAACGTAGAGGAGGAGGCGGAGGCGGCGGAGGCTCAAGCTCTAGAGAACAGCGTGGTAGAGGCCGAGATCCAAATTCTGAGCCTCTTCCTGCAAGCTCAGCCCAGCCAATGCGGAGAGACGAACTTGCCTTCCAGCGGCAGATGGCCATCCACTCTGCGCAGTCTGTGTCCACAAGGACGTTCGGTGGCCAGCTCTCCGGTGCACCAACGCCTGCTGCCGCGGCACGATCAAACACGCCACGGCCAAACACACCGTCGGCTTCGGGCAATGGCCCACGAAACACACAACAATTGGTAGACGTGATGGAGAATATCAGTATCAGCGATCTGTCGTCTCTTCCACCAGAGCAGCGTGCGCGCCTCACAAGGCACGGTGCCGTGATCGAACGGGCAACCAACCTTCTCGGCAGCGACGCGACGAAAGTTACCACATTTCGGGACCATATATCTTCCTACAATAAAGGGACGCTCACTGCGGCACAGCTGATTGATTCTTTTTTCGCCCTCTTCACCGATACGTCGTCGACCGCACTCGGAACACTCGTCCGCGAGGTCGCAGACCTCTTCGAGGATCGCTCGAAAGGGGACGCGCTCCTGCGTGCCTGGCAGAATTGGCGGGCCATTAACGAGGACTACCCGTCTCTCCCAGGTCTCGGCGGCATGCACGGCGCCACGACTTCATCGAGCGGGTGGGCCTCCGCGGCATCAGCCAGCCCGGCAGCGGCCAACAGTGCGAGTACAGCTGCCGCGCAGCAGAAGGCCTCGACGCGCGTTTTGCGACTGAAGCACAGTACGCGACGCGGCAGCGCTGGTGGTATCGGGATAGCGGCTGCCAGCTCAAACGCTAGTAGCAGCGGCCCCCCTGCGTTCAGCCGTGCCGTCGCGCCGTCGTCTGCGCCACCATCAAACTCGGCCTTCCCGGCCTTGCCCGGAGCCAGACCGGCCACGCAGGCTACCCGTGGTGGCAACTCGGGGGTAGGGTTACTCAGTTATGCTTCCCCTACTGCCTCCTCCTCATCAACACGTACTGCTACGCCAGCCGCGGCCACGAGTACTGCGTATCGACGACCTGCGGCGCCGGTGGCAGGAAACAGTAAGGATGCATTTCCAGCACTGCCAGCAGCTCCAAAGCCATTGACGACCATCTTCGGATACGGCACAGGCGCTGTGAGGAGAGACGTAGGTGGTAATAAGAACACTGGGTTTTCTTGGGGAGGCGGTGGGTCCGCAACTCAAGGGTCGTCGGCTGCAGGAGGTCAGAGCGACAATGCTGCCGCTGATAACGAAACTGGCGGGAAAGGCAAAAAGAAGAAGAAGCAGATTTTGGCACAATGGGGTTGAGGGCGGGGTTGTCAACCTTCTCTTGTTACCTTGGCATAGACTCAGTGGAAGTTCTCGATGATTACCACGCGAGCATCCGGCATCACAGCAATGAATAGTCCAATCCAAACAAGCACACATCGAATCACAGACTCGATCTCAGGACTTGGTGATTCTCCGGTGCCACAATCAAAGAACAATCAGCTTGCCAAATGGACTTGACAGGTGATACTTGTAACCGTTTACCTTTGCATATATAGACCTAAGCGGCCTTGCTGTTTTTACCCTAGGCCTCACCATTCTTCAACACCTGTACATAAGCCTTCCTGGCTCTTTTGATACTATGGCACTCTGAACAGCCCACACCCACTTTCAAAGAGTCAACCCTGCAATCACCATACGTTGACATGCATACATACAGGATCCTACCATTGTGTCTCGCCCCCCGTGCCTTCTCCAGTGGCACCGCCTCTCGGCTTGAGCAGGGTCAGTGCCTGACTTGGGGCGGCAATGCAATCACCACCGTCTTCTACGACTGCTGCAAACAAGTCACTCTCCAGACTTCTCCAACGCTGGCTTTGACGGCGCTCTGTGCGAACAGTATATCCGACTTCGACGAATCCCTGTTTCCGGACGGCCTATATACCTTCAGCAGGCTACGGTTGGACGACTGTCTCCACCTGTATGAAGGCCATACACTGGTGACGCTGGATGATGTCACGCCTCAAGAGGCTCTCGAGCTGTATGTCTAGCGGTTGATGTGGATCCTTCTGCTGCCGCTGGTCAGGTCCTAACATCGCTCTTTGTTAGTGGACATATAAACTCTAATTGTGATCGAGACAGCTTCACCTTCATCGAAGACCCTCCGCAGATTCGAGGGACGTGTGGCAACAACTCTGTGGACTATCCCCTTGGTACGTCTTGTACTCCCCTCCTCAAGTCTCGATCTAGTGCCGAATATGTTTCTTTTCTTTCCCCCGACTGACACAAGACGCTTTGCAAGACTTCTCTATCCTCAGCTACCGTGGCCTTCTGGTTTGCGGCGGGTCTGCTCGGGGCGTGGCCTCCGCGGCGCTGGAAGGGACTTGCTGCAACATCACGCTGAACAACGTCGACAGATCAGACCCCAGACTCAGCGCAGTCTGCCAAACGAATCGCTTCCGAAAGTGGTCCGGATGCCAGGACCTGGACAATACAGAGGAGTGGAGGGCCACCAACCTCTCTGTGAACTCTTGTCCGGGCCTGCAGCTCGGCTCGAAAGATGTATCGATGGTAGGCCATCTTGATGGCTGTAATAGGACACTGCTGGAGGGTACCCCGCTTGTTCTCTCCACGGATTGCGCTATGCATCAGATGAACTTCACTTTAGGTACGCCCGAGTACTTGCTCAACCTCTTCTTGGATCTCCTCATGGACTGCCTGGGGCTAACTCTGGATAGGGGATTTTGTTAGGAACGAGTATGGCATGCTTGCTTGCGATGACGTTTTGGGGACTTAGGCTTGAGTGCGGCACACCAGGAAGCAATTTCGGAGACAGATGATGGAGGGCTAGAAAAGGGGTTACATATAAGAGATGTATGCAACGGATCGTAATGTCCCCAAGGACTGTTATCTAATATGCTTTTTTCTCACGTGCTATGGCTTATGTCTAAGCATTTCAACTGGTAATCAGCGCTCCATGTCCCGGCGTTCGTCTATATCAGGCTCCCGTGGTAGGAGACGCCTCGAACTCAGTTGTCCGAGCACACAAGATGAAGTTATTCACATGTCAACGCATATAGCTCTGAACACTTCTCGATTGATCACTTATGAAATGCTTGTAAATGCTGCTGTTTGTAGCTCAGCTTGCCAATTCACCCATCATAAGTTCCAGCCGTTGATAGCGTACGCGGCTCCAAAAAAAAAATGCTCTTGTTGAGTCCCCATCTTCCAAAGCAATTGTCCCTCTCCAACTTCAAGTTGACGACTGAAATCAAACCATAAGCCTCGGCCTGAGATCTGCAATACCGGGCAATGCTGTAGCTGCCTTGTTCCTTACACGGTGAACCCGGCGTACTGTCGCGTTCGTCCGGAAAAGCGAGTGTGGAGCTGAGAAGTTTTTGCCGACGACGTCGTAGCACATGAGGGTCCCATTGTGGTTCCACGTGAAGTCCGCTGGAACGAGTTAGCCTGGGAACTGACGTGTTGCCACCAGAGAATAAACGGTACGCTACTCACGTAGGAAGATAGTCTTGTTCCAGGAGTTGTCAGGACAAGTGAACAGCACCGTGGCTGGTTCAGACGCAGAGGCGGACAGAGAGCAGTTCTTCGTCCGGTTGATGATGTCGGCTCTAACGTCCCTGTCACAGGAAATGTTATATTAGAAAAGCTTGTCCATGTGAAAGTTATCCTGTCCAGGTGAGTTCTACTAACGTTTGACTGACGTCGCCGAGAGCCGGGTCACGGCTGAGGCAGTCTGGAAGGTACAGGCTACTGGGCATCCAATCTCCCCGCTTCTCCGGCAGTCCGTAAGGATTCGTCGAGCAGTTCGCTTGGAGCCACAGAGTCCTTCCGTCGAAGTTGATGTTGTTGCAAGTCTGATCGATGTCACCCCTGAAGCTGGGCCAGTTGATACGAGGCGCAAAATAGGTTTGGAGAAGTCCATCGACGCTGCGGATACGATCCACTGCCATTGTACGTCAGAGTCTCGGTACTAGTAAAATCGGTGCATTTCAGCTGGGCATAGCCATCTCAAGACTGTACTGACTTAGATCTTGTACGACAGTTACGTTATTTCCACATGTTCCTTTCAAGGTTGAGTTCGAAAGTACGAATGATTTTGATGTGCAGGCAACGGTGAGGTTGGTACTATCAAACTGTCAGCTTTTGATGCTTCAGGCTCAGTGCACATCGTGGTGGAGTGGGATATAGCCTACGATGCGTTCACTTGGGCCACGGTGTTGTTGTCTAAAATGACCAGATTTTGGCCATCGAACTGGGAGATCTCGTCAAGGTAAAGCTTGCTGAAGTGATGGGTTGGAACTCCGAGGCCGTCAGGATACCCGGTTGGACAGAAGGCAGTGAGCGCTACCCGTTGTTCTGTATAATCCAGTGATATCCGATGGCAACAGTCGTCAAATATCCAGTTCTCATAGCAGCCCATGCCCGCATTACAGGTGCAGCCCAAGACATCAGCGACGTTGGCTAGGAGCCACAGTACTGCAAGCTTTAGCAGCCCCATGGCGAGGAAAGAATATGCTTGAGAGATGATCATTGTTGTAATAAAAAACTCGCGGAGCAGAGTAGTAGGAAAGCTTTTGATATGACTGATCACTGCCCTGTATTGCCGAAGTTGAAGCAGACATGGGGGAGGGCAGACATTGCGAAGTTATGTATGTGCGGTGCTGCGGACACGCTTTAAATAGGTGAACGCAAGCAGCAGCCCGTAAATCAGTCTCTTCACATGGAGCGTTGATCATGTTTATGACATCTAATTCTTTTAGAGTGTATACTGATCCACGGCTTGCTTTAGTTGTGAATCACGACTTTCTCCATGAAGGCATAAACGTTGCTGTCACTTGTTAGGGGCTCAGGTGCACTTCGAATTTCTTTCGGATCCTCGTCCCAAAGCCTCAACCTGAGCCACTCTCACAATGATGGAAGCCACACACAAACGAATGCATAGTAGCAACATAGCTCTTACTGCCTATGTTGTGTCCGGATTCCAACAAGCTTCAACAGAGTGTCAGAGAGAGGAGCCAGACCGAAGCCGGGTTTCATGAAAACCCCTAGGGTTAGGGTCTGGCTCTGGCTTCACCCTATCCGTATGGAGGGCGGCATTATCGAAGCTTGTCCGCCAGCTGGCTATTTACAGCATAGCCTGTGGTGGGCTCCCGACATGTGTTTCCAGTCATCTACATCGATTCATGCGAGCAGGGAGGAGTCGTGAGTGTGTTGGCCAAGGAGGAGAAAGTTGGTGGAGATGGCAAGTCACAGGTGGGTCGCCCTAATCCAGTCGCCGAAGAGCTTCGGAAGTTAAACGGTGATTGCGTCCTTCCACAGCGCTGCTCAGGAATATCACATCGCTTTTTGTATGTTTCCGTGTGAGTATCGGCATGATAGAGCTGACATGGCTCCCCGTGTTATGGTGCTAGCAAATGGTCACTCCCTCATCAATCCGCTCCTTGCACGGAGTTTCAACTTTTCAAGGGCATCGGATGTCTAGCCAGCGGAGGCATCCAAAACATCGACAGTATGCCGATTTAAAGCTGGCCGCTCCCTACGAGAGAGCAGTTTTCCTCACTGCAAGCTGTTTCTTGATCTTATTTTGTTCACTACCTGGACGAGAGAAACCAAAACTGTCATGGTGGGCTTCCACGAAGTCTTCTCAGCTATGGCAAGCCTGGCCCCTTACCACCTGCTCTCGTACTCGACTCTTCTTGGCTTGAGTGTCTATCAATCCTTCATCGTGGTCAAGATAGCCCACAGGGTGTTGCCTAGGCCGGCTTTCATAACTCTTCAAGGGCGTCTGTTCCCCATCTACTTCCAGCTCCAGACGCTGTACCTCGTTCTGACTGTCGCCACTTTCCCTCCATATGGTCCGATGTCTCTCATCAAGGATGGCACCTCCACTGTTCTGTTCTCTGTTGCAGGTGTCGGGGCGCTCCTGAATTTCTTTGTCTATGGACCGAAAACACGCCAAGCTATGCTTGACCGGAGCCGCAAATGTAAGCTGACAATCTAAGCCCCTCTACAACAGCGACTGACAGTTTCCCATGGCAGGTGCTCCAGAAAATACTACCGACGAAGACGTGGAACAAGTCAGCGAAGAGGAGGTCGAATCCCTGAACAAGGCGTTTCACAAGAGCCACGCAATGAGCCTTCACCTCAATCTCGTTACCATTGGAGGCTTGATCGCTTATGGCTGGAGACTGGCTCTGCGTCTCAAGCTCGAGTGATGCGCAGACATAGAAATTTGTGTCAGGCATTTGGCATACATTATTAGAGCTTACTGGAGTTGAGGATTTGTTCGGTTAAGTACCAGCATTGTTTCCCCTATTGGTCCTCCCTATCTCCACTGCTATTTAGTTCCAATTGATCACTCTTCTCAACCCCGCATCAACCTGATTGAACCTCGATCCAGTGACCTTCTTCGCAGTTTCGCTGCTTTGACACAATGACGGGACTCCCATATCAGCCAGTGCGGCTTACACCAAACTTGAGCATCCACGGGCCTCTCACACGGAGAGGAGGTCATGGCCCCGGACTTCTGATCATCCAAGATGTAACGACGGGGCCACATACACGGAGCTTACGGCCGACCCTGGACCCGGAACCACTCCAGAAGTGGGCTGAGGAAGGATATTGCGTTGCTAGGATTGAGCTTCCAGATGACCACGTCCTTACCGAGCAAGAACTGGAGCAGGCAGTCCAAGCTCTCGAGACACATGAGAACTGTGCAGCGAATGCTCTAGGCCTTATAGTGTATTCTGAGCTAGCGATACCAGCCGTGTTGAACGCCATGGATCCGGAGAAAGGGTGCTTAGGCATATCAGACCTGATCAAGGCTGTGGTCTCTTATGGGCCCATGAACTTGGTCCAGCCTCACCTGAGCCATCTAGCAGGGCATGGCGAGAAGTCGACATCAGACAATGAGACCATCCATTGGTATCCCGAAGCTCAGTGTGCATCCTTCGTTATTTCTTCACATCCCGACTACCATCCGCCTTCAGCAGCTGTGGCCCATTCAAGGTCCCTGGAGTTCCTTAAGAAACGCCTTGGCGGGCCATGGTTCGACCTGGAGGCGATCTGGGACGAACATACGAGGCTCGAATTCGCGGAGCGTGCGGTCGAAGAGACCATGAAAACCATGGTCCAGGAGCCATACGTCAACCACGTGCCCACTATGACAGGCGGTATCGGCCGGAAGAACCTGACGAGCTTCTACGCGAAGCACTTCATCTTCAGCAACCCGGACGACACGGAGCTGCAGCTGATCAGCCGGACTGTCGGGGTCGACAGAGTGGTTGACGAGTTCATCTTTTCATTGACGCACGACAGGGTCATTGACTGGCTGTAAGAGTCCAACCTCCCTTGTATGTCTGAAACACAGAGCTAACTTTTACGGCGCCTGACAGGATCCCCGGCATACCGCCGACTGGCAAGAAACTAAGGATACCGTTCACCGCCGTGGTCAACATCAGGGGCGACAGGCTCTACCACGAGCATATCGCCTGGGACCAGCTGACGGTTCTCTTTCAGCTCGGTCTGATGCCGGAGTACCTGCCCTTCCCCTATCCGGTAGAGGGGCATCCGGCGTCGGGTAAGAAGCTCGAGTACCGTGTTCCAGGGGCTGGGCACGAGGTTGCTGATAAGCTCGTCGACGAGAGTGCTGTGGAATCGAACAGCATGTTTCAGTTTGCAATTCGGGCAGTTTGCAATTCGGGAAGTGGAGGGCTGAACATATGACCTGGAGGATTTCGGTGACTCGGTGTGAGGGGAGATACGAAGTGAGGTGCTTAGAGTGCGATGACATACTCTCCGATACTCGGTAGCGTTCCATCGAACGAATCAATGCTCGAGGCGAAACTAAAGATGTCACATATCCATCAAAAGGAAGCAGCTTAACCTTGTCAAGGTGACACGAACTAACGAACTGGGAAACCATAAGATTTGCTTGAGTTCATAAGACTCAAAATCTCAAGGCCTACAAGAAGGTAAAGTCGTTGACGAGTAACAATAACGCTTAAACAGAGTATAGAATAACATCGAGACTAGCAGAGATACCTTAGTAAGTATTAAGTAGTGTAGTCCTATGTTTGTACCGCTATAGTATCTATTACGGCAAATAGTCTTACAACCTTTATAGCATAAAACACACAGCGAGCGATACTACTACGCTCCCCAAGTATTAATGTTTTACCCTTGCTTCCGTCAAAGTTCAAAACATAGTAATACCTTATCATTCAGGAATAAAAGACGCCAAATCAACTACCTAGGTGTTCAATGTGTCCAATCTCTTCCTCACAAGCCCAGACAAGCTGAACTTTGCAACGAAAAAAAAAAAAAGTAGAATCTGGCAAGCCAGTGTTTTGGTTTCAAAAATTGATTGCCCAAAGAGGGACTTTGTAGAGCCCACACAGGCCCTTAGGCTTAACCACGTGCCGGGTACCCCCCTCCATCGCTTGTTGGCACAGTAGCCTCTTGCGCACGTTACTCAGGCGAGGGGACTCTGTTAGGGCTCTCACTTAAGATCACCCCCGTTGACCACCCCCAGTGTGGCCGTTGGAGTCGGGCGGAGCTTTTGATGTTAGCATTGTTCTGCATCAGAAGGGGGGGGGGGAAGGGGGAGTAGTTAGTCTGCTCAAGTTTGGTTAGTCAGAACTGCTCAGATGATAAGGCAGATGAAGAAATGGAGGAGATAAAGACTGCTCAGATTGCTGTTCTAGAATCTCGTACGAGACTTGCTCTCAATGCGTCCACCGGGATCACTGCCATACACGTTGGGTGGGACCGGCTTCGGTTCAAGCTCTGAGGACATGCGTCCATCGGAAACAGGTGTCATCATTGCAGGAGGGAAGATGAGTGTGAAGGAAGAATGGAAGATGACTCACGTGTTTGTTGATGAGCTAGAGCTTTTTGTTGGCGTGTATTCGGAGTCGGGATGGGTGAGATGGTTGTTGGAAAGCCTGGGAGGATTGGGTGGCTTGGAGGTTAGAAGTGGAAGAAGAGATGGGATTGTAAGGAGAAGGGTGGAAGGGGAATTTATAGTTGGACGAGCCAGGAAGCAGTGGAAGCAGTGGAAGCAGTGGAAGCAGTGGAAGCAGTGGAAGCAGTGGAAGCAGTGGAAGCAGTGGAAGCAGTAGATTGAAAGCGGTGAAGGATGAAGCGCCAGAAGTATGAAGCAAAAGCAAACGTAGGATGGCATAATTTCAAGAGTAAACAGAGGCAGATGAACTATTCCAGATTGAGGTGGTACATCAGACCGTGGTGAGGCTCAAGTGAATCTGGCAGTGATAGTTGATAAAGGGGAAATAGATGTTCCGGCCGTTCGATACATTACATCAAGGCTCGATCTTGCAAAGACATTCAAGAGATACACATCGATGAACACATATTGATGAGAACTGACTAAAGCTGTGCTATTTACTGGTGGCCACTGCATGTCATGGCCACTGTTAACGGAGTTGCGAACTGCTACATGAGAAGTCTTGCTTGTGCTTGGCAGTAGCCAGTCTCTATGTGATCAACGCCAGTCATGGGCTGCCAGACCAGAAGTATACAGACGGTATGATTATCGTTTCACCGGCAGCAGAGGTTGCAGCAGCCTCTGATGCAGCCTTGACAGCGATCGTGGCCCTGGTAAGAGTCAAGCCAGTCATTGACCTCATGGGCATGGGTTGACAGCTGGAACTTTATCATGCGATCCGTCCGATTCTTGCTAGAAACCCGGAAGTGGCCGAGTCTTCTTTGTGTAACTGTCTTCATCGGCTTGATGTAGTCTATATCATCGTAATCGAAGTCTGCCAGGGCGAAAAAGCTGAAGGCAGCCATCTCCTCGTGGGCCTCGATGCATTGGTTAGCATGGGACATGGTACGTTGATGAGGCGGTGTTAAAATACCGTGGAACAGATCATAGCCATGAAACATGTGCAAATACCGGCCAAGGAAGGGCAGTAGGTTTTCATAGTACCCGTCTCGCCGTCCTAGCTAGACCACATCGTTGAGACCGGGGTCTTCATAGGTGGAACTGCCTTCCTTCGGTGGCTCACAAAGAGGATGACACGAAAGTCACCCAAGTGAATGTGGTTTGGATGGTTCTATCTACCGGAGCTGCTTATGAGCTCTCAGATTTCGACGGTACTTGGCTCCGGTTGAAGGAGCACTTGTTTCTTGACATTGGCACAGGCGTGTTGATCCGGCACCACTCACCTGGCTGTCGCCCACGGTCACTTGAGGGATATCACCGCCATACTCTTTAACAACGGTTTGCCATTATCTCCACTGCGGATGAGAGGTCTATGTACCAAAGAGCTTATCGGATATACATTGAACTATACCCAAGACATGGCCGAGCAAGTTCCGGCACTTTGCACAGCGATCGAGCCTGAAAGAATGGACGGAGTCGGTGTGATTGGTCGAGCTTGACGTTTTCTTCAGGGTATGTTGTCGAGACGAAGCGGGAGATCCCCGGCTGGCGGGAAGAGCTTACCAGCCGTGAATCGCTGCATGTCTTCTCGACGACCTTGGTACATATCCAGACAGGGACAGGCCGGTGATTACAGGAGGGCTTAAGAGAGATACATGGGGATTTGAGAGAGGGGTGTAAGTAATAAGGTAGCCGAGCTCACGACTAATAGATGATAGTTTTGACACCATATTCAAAATGAGCTCCGGATCACTTGATACATTGCATGTGAGGACTGAACGTTAGCTGCCACTGGCACGAAGCTGACCAAGGACGGCAGTTTGGTCGGCCAGTATGTAATACCAGTGTCGGAATCAGGCCACGAGTTCCTCCCTTGCGTCGGCTCCCAACGACGTTGTGTTCTTGCCTGATGATGAGAATATGACGGCAACGGCACGCTTGCCGACAGGCATAAGAATGTGGGCGCCAAGACGGTAGGAGTTCGTGATTGGCAGTAAGGTCAAGGAGCTGGCTCAAGGACACCGGTAATAGTGATTTCGGAGGTCCCGTCACTGATGATCGCTGAGTGTGAGGACAGCTCAAGGATCGAATCTGGACTGTGTATCAACCGAGTTGGTAGGGGCCGAACTATGTGCTCCGGACTTGGGGTGCGTTTCTATGCAGGTGGAAGACCTGACAGTGTCTACTGGTTGTGTGACAACCGTCAATTTGCAAAAGCTACATCGACCGCACAATTGGCCGCCGGAGCGTGTAACTACCACCGGTTTTGTTCCCCTTTGCATAAGCCTCCCAACTGTGAAAGGAATAATGAGGATGGTGGGAAGTCATCCATGGAATGGGCCAGGCAGCCACCGAAGGCGTGCGTGGTCCAGCAAGAAGAGATACAAAATACGGGCATTGAAGGAGGAGATTTGCTGCCTCATCCCATGTGTAACCTCCCGCACGCTCATCTTATGTGTAGGAGCTGGCACAGGAAGAAAGGATTAGGCCTGCATAGCTCCTCTCGGCCCACAGGCATAATCCTTCGAGAGGCTCGACTTCACACGTCCATCGCAATGGCCTGCTATCTCGCACTCGAGTTTCAGGATGCAGGCACGAAATGGTATGAACGAGCAAGCGGTGAATATACATATCGCCTCTGGTATTGGCTTCGCGGCATTGTGCGGCACTCAGCTAGGCAATCTATATCTTGCAGCCGAGCCGGATGTTGATCTCATGCTCGGTGACATGCGGGTGATGAGCGGCCTTCCGGGTGCCGTCCGATACCGCCGTAGGATCGGGCGGGAAGCTTATCTGGGTCTTAACGTGATATGAGCAGAAGACGTCGAAGACAGTTAGGACGACGGCAGCTTCTGACGCTGTGCTGACAAGAACGGCACTGGTCGCCCGAGATACAGAGACAGGAGGAAAACAAAAGAAACGAGACAAGAGAAACCAATACCTACTCAGACGATGCTGAATGCATCATGTCACTGGACTGATCAAGTTGTGCGACAAGTGAAACCAAGCGAAACAACACCGAAGCGAGGCATCTTTGTAACGTACCCACAGCAAGCAACCACCGAAGAAAAAGGCAACCCGATCATTTCGGAGTCGTTGAAGTTTGAAGTCGCGAAAAAAAAGCGCATTGCTTCGAAGGGATGGTCCGAACCGCTCGGTGGCTCTGAAACGAATAGAATCGTGGAGAAGGACCGACCGGCCTGAGCTGAGTGTCCGTGTGTGCACGGTATACGCTATGGCGTGATCCACCCGACGTACGCGGCAGACACAGTGCGGAACCAGCTGTCACCAGGGCAAGGTGTGCACCTATTGGATGTGGGCGTTGGCATATGATCTCGGGTGATCCACATCTTGTATAAAACTGTCCAATCGGCAGTCTACAAGTCTGCATAAGTCAGGGGTCATCATCTGGAAGATAGAGGAGTACCTCCTTTACGCGTCAAACTGACAGGTAGCTCGTGTACCCCAGCATCATTTCGCGGCTGAATCCGAGGGTCCATCCTGGCAGTGCACACCTGCTATCACAGTGTCTCACTAATGCCACGCCCGCAATCGAGACTGCCGCTTCGCCCAGATCTCACTGAGACCCGGGTCCTGCTTAACGCAGGGAGAGACAACAGGGCAGGTCAGCCCCCTCCGAAAAAGAGCCACAACCGACACGAACTCGTCTGATTTCAATAACCATCGCTTTCGTTTCTCAAGACATAGTTCCTTCGATTTTCGTTCATCTATCACCACTGGTGGTTATCATCACCAACAGCGTCTCAAACAGCATCTTTGCATGACGGTATTCGTGCTGAGTCATTACCTCATTCACACACAGGACTGGAGTCGGCAGAGCCACAAAAACTGAGCGGAGTCTCGTCCGAACTCCAGCAGAGTGTAGCAACTCCCTCCATCCCCGATTGACTCGCGGCAACGAAACCCTCTGTCTGTCAGCAGTTCGACAGGCTGCATGGTGCCGTGTAGCTTCACGAGAATCTAATCACCATCGCGTTGTGGTCCCCAGAATGCTGCGACGGCCGCCTGGCCATGTCGCTCAGCAGCGCAAGTACCTGCTTGCCTTTGCAGCCATCCTTCTGCCATGGCTCCACGTCGCCGATGCTCAGCAGCAGCAATCGGGACAAGCTCAGCCGCAACATTACCAACTAGGCTCTCATCACCTCGCTGATGATGGTGCCGAAGGCGGTCTCCTCGGTCCGGCGTTGACCGCGTCCGAGGTCCTCGAAGCCCCTGAAATCCGGCGAAAGAGCACGGCTAGCAGCCGTGACGCCGCCAGCGACGATAAGCGACAGAACCCGCATTCGTCCTACGAAAGCTACCTCCTTCCTGAAGATGCGAGCGCCGTCGATACTTTTGCTCTGGACTCGTCCGTTCGAGCACCCTCTCCTCCACGCCACAGGGCCAGTCCTGCCACAGGGGCTGGTCTCTCCTCGCCGCAAATTGCGCGGAGCCTGCGGGATTGGGAAGTGGAAGACTTTGTTCTTCTGGCGACCGTTGATGGAAACCTCCATGCCATCGACCGGGCTACCGGTACCCAACGATGGCAGCTGGACTCCGATCAGCCCATGGTCCAAACCACACATTACAGGTCCAACAAGTCTGTAGTCGACGAGGACTACAGCGTTGTCGACGACTTTCTCTGGGTTGTCGAACCCAATCACGACGGAGCCCTATACCTATGGGTTCCCAATAGGCCTGGAGCCGGCCTAGTCAAGATGGGTTACACGATGAAGCAGATGGTAGAGGAGTTGTCACCCCACAACGACAAGGACCAAAACATCGTCTATACCGGAGACAAGAAGACCACTCTCGTTACCCTGGACGCAGCCACAGGCCGGCCAATCAAATGGTTTGGCTCAGGCGGCTCTCTGGTAAACGAGCTGGAGAGCTGCCTGAAACCTAACACTCTCGCGGATATGGATAGCGAGGAATGTAGCAACAGCGGTACCATAACACTGGGCCGCACAGAGTACACTGTGGGCATCCAACGCGGCGACGGTCAGGCCATTGCAACCCTGAAGTACTCCGAATGGGGCCCGAACACATTCGACAATGACCTCCTCCAACAGCATCAGGCCTCTATCGACCACCGCTATATTACAAGTCAACATGATGGCCAAGTGTATTTCTTCGACCAGAACAAGGACCAACCGGTCCTCGCCCAGAAATTTCCCGCTCCTGTTGCGCGAGTCTTCGAAGTGGCGCGCCCTTGGGTAGGTGGTGCGGCTGCAGACGTCAATCCGGAGCTCATTGTTCTCCCCCAGCCTCCTCCACCATCTCAGGATGACCAGATCGATCGCATGCGGAGCCGCAGCATTTTCATCAATCAGACCGAGAGCGGCAGCTGGTACGCCATGTCTGGCCGCTCCTACCCCATGATCCTGCAAGCCCCGGCCGCGGAGGCCAACAGCCTCGAGTGGTGGGAGGGCCACCAGGATCGAGAGTTACTTGACGCGAAGCAGTTAAGCAAAGCTCTGATCGGTACGCACGTGCTCGAGAAGCACGCAGCCTCCAAGCAAGCACCCCTCTTGACCATCGATGACGGAAAACAGCTTGCGGATTGGGACGATGGCGATGACAACGGCTCCTTGCAGCTTTCGACCCCCATCCGAGATCATTTGCAGCCCAGTGCTATCTTTAACGAGGCCAAGAAGTTACCTGAAATGGCCGCTGTCAAGGTTGTGGATCTGATCAGCAACCCAGTGCTGATACTGCTTTTTGTCTTTTCGCTCTTTTACTATCAGCAAGACCTACGACGATGGTACAAGGGCAAGAGGGGCAAGAGTGACTTGTTGGAATCTCCGTTCGAAGCTGCCCCGGAAGAGACCACGTCAGAGCCAGCGTCAGCCAACGACTCCAAATCTGCCGAGACGTCGGTACACAAGAGGACCGACTCGTCCTCATCTGGGGCCATTGATCCAGGTTCCGCCGTCACGGCTGACGTCGCCGTTGCAAAATCTTCGGCGACAGAAGGATCGTCTTCTGTTACTTTCGCCGAACCACTCGAAGTTCGCGAGAGGAGCGAGAGCATATCTGGCGATCCGGATGATGGTTCAGGCAATGGACAAGCAAAGAAGAAGAAGGCACACCGCGGCAGAAGAGGTGGAACGAAGCACAAAAAGGCCAACAAGGATAAACTGGACAGCTCCCAGTCCCTCGACGACGAGAGGGTGGCCGCTAGTGTGGACGAAGTTGTCAAGAAGGCCAAGACACTTGGCGAGGAACCAAAGCTCGAGCCAGACATCTTGACGGTGACCAATGACGTCGAAGAGGTGTCGGGCCCGATCCTCAAGATGGGCAGCCTAGAAGTCAACACCGACCAACAACTTGGTACTGGCAGCAATGGCACTGTGGTGTTTGCCGGAAAATGGGATGGCAGAGACGTGGCCATCAAGAGGATGTTGATTCAGTTCAATGAAATTGCCAGCCAAGAGACGAAACTCCTACGAGAAAGCGACGATCATCCCAACGGTAGGTATCGCATGATTCTTCTCAGCTTGGTCCATTGCTAATAGCGTACAGTCATCCGTTATTTTGCTCAACAGCAACGCGCTGCGTTCCTCTATATTGCGCTTGAACTCTGTCAAGCATCGCTTGCCGATGTCGTCCAAAAACCTCACCTGTACCGGGAACTGGCACAGGCTGGCGAGCGTGACATGCCCGGTGTTCTGTACCAGGTGGCAAACGGGCTGAGCTACCTGCACAGCTTGCGCATTGTTCACCGTGATCTCAAACCGCAAAATATCCTGGTCAACATGGGCAAAAACGGCAAGCCGCGCCTCCTCGTGTCCGATTTTGGCCTTTGTAAGAAGCTGGAAGGCGGGCAGTCGTCCTTTGGCGCTACTACTGCGCACGCCGCTGGAACATCTGGTTGGCGTGCGCCCGAACTTCTTCTCGACGATGACGCTCCGGGAACTGGCTACGGAAGTCATTCAGCTATGAGCGATCAAGGATCCTCCACTCTTCACAGCGGATCTCATACGTCCGGGCTCGTTGGCCAGGAACTGTTTGGGCCGAATAGTCGCCGTGTCACGCGGGCCATTGACATCTTCTCGCTCGGCCTCGTCTTTTTCTACGTACTGACGAAAGGCAACCACCCCTACGACTGTGGCGACCGGTACATGCGCGAGGTGAACATCCGCAAGGGTATCTTCAACCTTCAACCTCTGGACGTCCTCGGCGACTACGCTTACGAGGCGCGCGATCTGATCACCAGCATGCTCAACTCAAACCCGAAAGCTCGACCCACAGCCCGCGAAGTCATGGCACATCCCTTCTTCTGGTCCGCCAAGAAGCGTCTTGCCTTCCTCTGTGACGTGTCGGATCACTTTGAGAAGGAACCTCGCGATCCACCATCTGATGCGCTGATCGAGCTGGAAGAGTGGGCACCCAGTACTGTCAAGGGTGACTTTCTCAAGCACCTGCCCAAGGAGTTTGTCGACAGCCTGGGGAAGCAGAGGAAGTACACAGGTTCGAGGATGTTGGATCTGCTGAGGGCGCTGAGGAACAAGAAGAACCATTATGAGGACATGCCGGAATCGCTCAAGAAGACCGTTGGTCCCCTTCCTGATGGCTACCTCGGCTTCTGGACCAGAAGATTCCCTAACCTCCTCATCACTTGCTGGAATGTTGTTTACAATGTTGGATGGGAGAACACGGATCGGTTTAAGGAGTATTATGAACCCGCTGGACTGTGATAGGCCACTGAAGCGACTGCGATGGCCAGCATCTTCCGCAACGGTCTTTAATGGTCTTTACTGAACCTGACTACTTGAGTGCATTATATACCTTATGCAATATACTTGCAGTTGTGTCAGCCCGATGCTGGGAGCAACTAGAGTCGTCATTATTATACTTGTTTGATGTCCTACAGCTGTAGTAGTGCCTCATGTGAAGAGACAAGGAGCCGTGAAGTCATGCCGTCAGAACACTGGCAATGCGGTCCACAAGGCTCCCGCCACGATGTTTCGAGTTAGTCCAGACTGTTGCCATGGCGGAACATCGATCGACGGACCTGCAGCATGGGCCAGGGTCAACACATCCGACCCCGCTCGATTCAATGTTTCATATTTCTTCGAGAGACAAAATATGACCTGTTGTCTCGGACAATCAAGACATCGTCACTACTCGCTCAGTCGCCATCTTTGATAGGACTGCACATTGCAAGCTCGCGATTCAGGCGTCCGTCTACGGAACTATACCACGTCCTGATTGGACTGAACCGGTCTTGGCTTGGCCTTCCTCCTGTGAACAGCCGGAGGCCGTTCCACATAATCGACAGCCGGAGATTGTTCCTCCGCCCCTCGTTCGGCAATGGTACCCCCAGAACCCAGGGTATCACGGTCCGCGGATGCCAGCCAGTCTCTCTTATGACAACATTCAGCCCATCGACCTGCTGCGGCTCGCCACTGATAGCGTAGCCAGCCTTAATCTGGTATCCGGCCGGTCACAAGCCGCTAGCAATGCAGCAGAAACGGGAACCTCGGGGCATGCAGCTCCAAGATCTGGCAGCCACGCCAGTGAAATGCCCTGCTCAGCATCGATTCCTCGCCATTGTCGGCTGCAGAGATGCTACCCTTCCCCACGATACGCCCTTGATTTCCGGGAATTCCTCCCTTCTCCCCTGGCGGCCGATCATCCCGCCGAGGTGCTAGTGGATGGCAATCCCATGTTTGAGCCTCAAGCCACGGAAGTAAAGATGGCGTCCTTCATTTCCTATACAAGTGTATAAAATGGAGGCTGTCACCTGCTCGCTGAGACCTCACGCTTGCTTCCTTGTCAAGCTCTCTCGGTTCACTTTCGACCAGAAAGACAAGATCGAAGTCAATCGCCCCCCAAGATGAAGAGCTTCGTCTTCGCCGCCGCCCTCGTCGGCAGTGCCCTGGCCGATCAAGGGGCCTGGGGACAGTGTGGTGGTATTGGGTGGACAGGAGACACGAAGTGTGTCTCGGGCTACACGTGTGTTAAGTCGAACGACTACTACAGCCAATGCCTGCCCGGAGCCAACACGTTGACGACCTCCACGAAGGTTGCCACGACCGCCGGTCCCGCACCGACGGGAGGTGCCGGTTCCGCTGGCAAGCTGAAGTGGCTTGGTGTCTCTGAGTCGGTCGCCGAGTTTGGCAGCGGCACCTACCCGGGCACCTACGGCAAGGACTTCTACTTCCCGGACAGCAGCACCATCCAGGTGAGTACTTCTGTTCCGACAGAGAAAAACAGGGAACGAAATCCCTAATTAACCCATCCCCGCAGACTCTGATCCAGCAAGGCTACAACATCTTCCGCGTCGCCTTCGCCATGGAGCGCATCGTCCAGGGCTCCGTCGGCGGCGCCCTCAACACGGCGTACCTGAACAACCTCACCACCACCATCAACGCCATCACGAACGCGGGCGCGTACGCGGTCCTGGATCCGCACAACTTCGGCCGCTTCAACGGCGCTATCATCACGTCGACGTCCGACTTCCAGAGCTTTTGGAACAAGCTGGCGACGCAATTCAAGTCCAACAGCAAGGTCGTCTTCGACACCAACAACGAGTACCACGACATGGACCAGACGCTGGTCCTCAACCTCAACCAGGCCGCCATCAACGGCATCCGTGCCGCGGGCGCGACGAGCCAGTACATCTTTGTCGAGGGCAACTCGTACACTGTACTGTCCCCACATCCCTCTCTCCCACCTCTCTTCCCCTCCCCGTCGTAAACTCAAGCTAACGCCTGCCTAGGGCGCCTGGACATGGAACACGACAAACACCAACCTCGCGGCGCTGACGGACCCTCAGAACAAGATCGTGTACGAGATGCACCAGTACCTGGACTCGGACGGCTCCGGCACGAGCGCGACGTGCGTCAGCGCCAACATCGGCGTGCAGCGCATCGTGGGCGCGACGCAGTGGCTCAAGGCCAACGGCAAGCAGGGCGTGCTGGGCGAGTTCGCGGGGGGCGCCAACAGCCAGTGCCAGACGGCCATCAAGGGCCTGCTGGACCACCTCGTGCAGAACAGCGACGTGTGGACCGGGGCGCTGTGGTGGGCTGCTGGACCTTGGGTGAGTTTCTCTCTCTCCCTTTCTCTCTTTCCACTTTCCTGGGCGTTGTCAACGAATGAACCGATGCAGAGACTGACCCGGTGAATGCAGTGGGGTAACTATATCTACTCGTTCGAGCCGCCGAGTGGTACAGGGTATACCTACTACAACTCGCTGCTCAAGACGTATGCTCCGTAAGGGGGAGCTATTTTGCTAAAGGTAGGGGACCGGTAGGGGCTGGTATGACTGACCTAGGCTTCGTCGGACAGCGGCAACTTTGTGGCGTCGTCGGCTGGCAGAAGCGAAGGGGATAAAAGCGGCTGTGACCCAAAACTCTTCTGTGTGGCAAAAATATTCTCTGTAGATACTTGTTTGAGAGATGAACATCGATCTTGTGAATAGCAGAAACTTTTTATGTATATATGTGCTGAGACTCTCCCAGTCCGTCGTTCATTTACGTCCTACGCATTTTGACCGTAAGTCGAGCCACAGAAGTCATTATCACCCAGCAGCTTCCACCTGAGAACCATATGCGTTTATTCATACCATCACTCACACTGCGAGTAAAATTGGTTGTACTGAACACACCTGTAAGGCGGGTAGCATGTCGTCGGGCCGGTATACCCCGATCCACCACATTGGCCGAAGTGAGGCACGCCAACGGCCGGAGCCGTTGCCGTCGCCACGGCGGTGTATGTCACGGTCTCGATCTGTCTCTCGGTACTGGTCACGAACAGTACCGAGACCGAGGTCTGTGTTGACACTGCAGTGAGTGTGAGGAGATGCGTGTTTGTGACATCTACTATGGCCGTTTGCGTCAATGTCTGCCAGAGGGTTGAGTTGACGTATCTTGTGGTGTCGAGCGTCCTGGTTATGTCAAAGGTCCTTGTTGCGAGAGCGGTTTCGGTCATTGTCTGCAAGACTGTCGAGTTGAGATATCTTGTGGTGTCCAGAGTCCTGGTTGCATCGACGGTTCTTGTTGCAAGAGCTATCTCAGTCGTTGTGTGTAAAACTGTTGAGTTGAGGTATCTGGTTGTATCGACTGTTCTTGTTGCGAGAGCAGTCTCTGTCCTTGTCTTTAAGACTGTGGAGTTCAGGTACCTGGTTGTATCGAGAGTCCTGGTGGCAAGGGCTGTCTGGGTAGTCGTTGCCCAGATGGTAGAGTTGAAGAACCTCGTGCTATCGAGCGTCCTAGTCGTGTTGAGAGTTCTAGTCGCAAGAGCAGTTTCAGTCGTCGTCTGCAGGACCGTTGAATTGAGATATCTTGTCGCATCAAGAGTCCTCGTGGCGAGGGCTGTCTGAGTAGTCGTTTTCTGGATGGTGGAGTTAAATAACCTCGTTGTATCGAGCGTCCTAATCGTGTCGAGGGTTCTAGTTGCAAGAGTCGTTTCAGTTGTCGTCTGCAGGACAGTGGAATTCATGTATCTCGTAGTGTCAAGGGTCCTGGTGGCAAAGGCTGTTTGGGTCGCCGTCTGCCACAATGTAGAATTGAAAGACCTTGTCGTATCGAGTGTTCTGGTAACGACAGCTGTCTGCGTGGTTGTCTGGAAGATGGATATTGTTGTGTTTACATCCATCGTAGCCAGAGCTGTGGACGTGAGGGTATTAAAGATAGTCGATGTGCTATTCCACACATTGGTGATGTTGACCGTCGCAAATTCGGTTAGCTTCGCTGTTTCCAGCACCGTTTCTGTTGAGCTGAAATACTTCGTCACGTCCACCGTTGTCGTCTGAGTTAGGGTAGACGTTGTGTCAAAGTACCGAGTCAAATCGACCGTAGCCGTAGCTGTCTGCGTGCTAGTTTGAAATATCGTAAATGTTGCCAGGTCGTACACAGTCCTGTTCACGTAGTTTGTGTTGGTCACAATCGTCGTCTCGAGACTGGTCCGGGTGATATCTGAGGTCTGTGTCGATACAAACCAGTGGGTTGTCGTCACCGGAATAGTGGTGAAAGACCGAGACACTTCAGTGGTTGTCACCGTCTGGGGGACGATCGTGGTTAACGGCAATATCTGCGTGGCCGTAGTTGTTTGCACAACATTTGACGTAACAATTTGCGTACTGGTATCATATCGAGTTTGCGAAATCGTGAGATACTGACTTATGGTCTTGGTCGTCGTTCGTGTCGAAGCTACCACTACCCACCGAGTGCTATCGACAGTTGCAGTGATGGTGAGCGTCTGGGTCCGGGTAGGGGCAACCGGAGCTCTTGTGATGGTAGTCGTGAACGAGCTTATTTGAGTCACGAATATCGTCGTGCTAGACAGAGGGTTGGCGGTCGTGCGAGAAGTCTCGACCGCGGACGTCGTTGGCGTCGCTGATGTCTGACTTTGACTATTGCTGTTTGCTCCGTTGCACATACCAAACCCTGCTTGGCAGCCATCGCCACAATGATCGTTGGTGTTGCCGCACCAGCCGTTCTTAGAACAACACTGCCCGAATCCCGATCCAAGACACGTCAGTCCCTCCTGCCCTCCACAGCTGCCATCATTCGAGACTTGTAATTGTCCCGCCGTGGCATGTATCAGGGTAAGCAGCAGGACAGTGAACGCCGAGACAAGCATAATTGCTCTCTTGCCTGCCTGAGATGTAGAGACAGGGAAATTGCCAAGCAGACAGGGAGATCGTCACGAATATGAGATCTTCGGTAGTCTCACGCCAAACTAACTTGATAGTTCTCCTAGTTTGTCACAACATTTAGCCAAGTATAACGAGCTCAACGGGGATTTATGGCCATACAACCTCCATCTTGCGACAGAACAAGTTTGATCCCAGGACTTGCATCGGTCAGTTATATTGCAGCTATTACAAGCCTGGAACTATGCTTCGCTGTGCGCCGCTAGAGTTGTGAAGTCTAACAGTGCAGGCATCTATGCGTAGAGGGCGATAACGCAACTTCGAGTCATAGCATCGTTACATGATATCCCGATGCTTGTTTGTGCAGAGGGCAAGGCCCCATCAGTATTTGGCGCCAACTCCTAAATGCCGCCACTTATTGACAAGGGAACCATGTTCCTCACAGCTAGGAAGCTGCGTGGTTGAAGAGATCAATATCCATAGGACTTCCTAAATGTGAAGCAATTGGTTGCTGTTGGTTGCGGCTCGATACTCGCTCATACGCGAGATCCGGGAAAACGGTTGAGTGCCTGGCAACTGCTATCGTGCCGTCCATGATTCGCAAGCTTGTTCTAGAACACATTATAGCTTCACTTATCCATGGAATGAATCACTGATCGAAAAGTCGCATTAGGCTGAAAGAATGTTGCAGGTACTAGTCATGATATGGCACTAGCTACAAGAGCTGTCCTGGTTGTGGTCCCCAAAGACCGAAAGCCATGGCTGGCAACACCAGGGAGAGAAAGAAAAAAAAAAGAAAAAAAAAAGGGAAAAAAACCGACCTTGCCTATAAGCTAGAGAGCAAGCGATGATGTGTGCGGTTTGTGTGGATCGAACACACGACCTTCAGATGACTTGGTGAAGTTTGACTTCAGTCTGACGCTCTCCCAACTGAGCTAAACCCGCAACGATGAAGAAACTGTACCGCTACTGTAATTCATGACTCGGAAGGCATCAACAGGTCCTCGGCATGGCCGCAGGGCATTGACCCGAACAATCTCGAGATTGTGTGTCCGCCGAGGTTCACCCCAAGCGCAGTGGATGTGCCGATGTGGATCCCGCTCTGAAGCGATCGGCGAGATGTCCGGATATCGAGAAGTGCGGGGGATATTGCACATGCGCGGCGCCACTGCCCGCTTTCCTCGCCCTGAACTCGAGTCCAATTGCTGCCATGATTAATTGGAAGCATATGAAGCATATCTCAAGATGTTGGACGGAACAGAGGTAGCGAAGCATAGCACAAAAGAATCGTGTTGGATTGTCATCGATTCCAAAGTGTATGATGTGACGTCCTTTCTCCATCGGCACCCAGGTGGTGCTGCGATCCTCCTCCGACAAGCAGGTGCAGTATGTTGACTTCCATGGATGAATACGCGGCAGAAAACTGAACGCGTACAGGATGCAACTGCTGAGTTCGCCAAAGTCCATCCTCTTGACTATGTGCAGGAGCTTCCAGAAGGGAGCTATCTGGGGCCACTCGACCCAAAAACAGCTGACTCGCTGAACGTCCCGAAGCCTCTGTCCTCGAGTGAAGTTATATCCACAGATGAGCTGCCTCACGTGTCTCTGTGTGTGACGACGGGAGATTTTGAAGCGCCCGCGAAATCTGTTCTCCCTCACAGGTTCTGGACTTACGTATCAGGCTCTGCGAACTCGGGTCTGTCGCTGAAGGGAAACCTCGATGATTGGGCCCGCATCCGGTTCAGGCCTCGAGTCTTGCGCGATGTCGGCACTGTCGACATGGCACGATCCATCCTGGGGCACAAGGCGCCGTACCCATTTTATGTCTCGGCCATGGGCACGATGGGAAACATTCATCCTGCGGCCGAACCTGAAACGGTTCGCGGCATTGTCCGCAAGGGCCTCCATGGAGTGATCAGCACTGCTTCGACAAAGACGCCAGATGAGATTATGGACAGCTATCGCCAAGAACAGAGTCAAGTTGGCGATGCGAGCCCCTCAGTCCTCTTTTTCCAGCTTTACCTGCCCACCGACAGAGGCAAGGCCGTCGCTCTCATCAAGCGGGCCAAAGCCGCGGGATATAAAGGAGTTTGGCTCACGGTGGACACGCCAGTGCTCGGTAAACGCACAGCAGACCGACGTCTCCAAGCGATAGAAGCTCTCTCGATGGGCCTAGAGCAGGAACAGAACCCGATCCGACCGCCCGGTGGAGAGAATAGCTTCGCTCCAGCTTTCGGCGGACGGGATGTGCCGGGACAGCTGAGCCCGCATACCACTTGGGAGGACCTGAAATGGATCAGAGACGTCTGGCAAGGACCAATCGTGCTCAAGGGTATCCAATGCGCAGATGACGCCAAGCTGGCGATGGATTATGGATGCGAAGGGATTCTCCTGAGTAACCACGGAGGGCGACAATTGCACACGGCTCCCAGTGCGCTGATGACACTGCTCGAGATCCGGACTTACTGCCCTGAGGTGCTGGACAAGCTTGAGGTATATGTGGACGGCGGGTTGCGCGATGGTGCCGACGTTCTCAAGGCAATATGCCTGGGAGCCACAGCCGTCGGGGTCGGGAGGCCGTACTTGTATGCCCTCGCCGCGTACGGCAGTCGTGGTGTCGAGAGATGTACTGACAGTAAGTCGTCTCATTGTTCCAAGTCCTTTGCATGCTTACGGTGCGTCTAGCTGACGATGTTCAAGTCTTGTCGGAAGAACTGGCGACTGCTATGAAGCTCTTAGGAATCACTTCGCTCGATCAAGCACGACCAGAGATGGTCAACGCCACTGCGCTGCTTAACGAAATGTGGCGACCCGAGGCGAATGTATGGCGCAGTCGCCTCTAGCTGCAGGTATCCTCTGCCTACCTGTAGGTAGGGTACCGGTAGTAACATGAATGCAAAACGGGGATGCTACCACGGTGAAGATGCTCCGCTCCGTCGAGCTCACAGCGCCACTCTGCCAAAATGCTATCTCATTGTTCGGGTCCCCCTTGAAAGATCTCGATGACGTTGAACGGGCATCATCCAAACTCCTTGTCAGGAAAGCGCAGGTGAGACGTTTTGCACTTCCGCGCGCCCAAAGTTTGTCTGACTGCTCTGGCACCTGCCATCTGGCTGTCTGGCTGGTGATCTGCCTTGAAACCCAAAAAGGCCAAGAAGGAAAGAGTAGCCAAGCCACAGCAAAACCGCACGACTGCATATTTTATTCCAAGCTCCAACTCCGTGATTGGTCCATTTTGTTTTTCTCAGACATGTTTGGGAAACTCTGGATGGCTGCCGGGCTCCTGCCAAGCAGGCCAAGTAAGAAGAGTTACCTTGCCGGCCTTGGCTGTGCTACGATTGACGTTGCTGTTCCACAGAATAAGACTTGCCAAGAGCAACTCACACAAAGGTCCAATCTGGTCTTTTCTTGGCCTCATCGCCCGCTCGTAAGGAGGCCTCTTGCCATGACACGTTGGTGCACTTGGCGGTCGCTACGGTACCTGTTTTGTGAGGTTTTCGCGTAAGGGAGCATGTGCTACGCGGCGAAAATGCTTGCTTTTCACCGCGCAAGTTTAATTTCCCTGGTAAACCGCCAAGATGTTTTGCAAAAACAGCCCGTCTTACAAGCATTCTCTTGGGTTCTAGACCAAGATCGTGAACATTTTTGGCATTCTTTCTTCCACCTTACATGTCCGTCCGTCGTCTTCCAGGCAGAAATCAAGGCAGAAACGTTGCGCTCTTCGCGTTCAGAACTTCAGACGAATCTTCCATCTTACCTTACTAGGTGCATGATTAGGTAGCACCTCGATTTTGATACTTTCACGTACCGGTCGACCAAGACGTGCGCCTTTGGTTTCACATAACCCCATTTTCACTCGAGTCGCACCCAACCTTGTGTTATCTCACCACGCCCTTCACGGAGACCGTCAAGCATCTCTCTCCCTTCTACCCACATTGCTACTCAGTATCGAGCATCATCGCATAACCAGCTAGGGCGAGTCTGAAGATTAGAGCATCATGGCAGACCCAGATGCGCCGAAAACGGCAGGTTCAAATGAGGTGACTACCATAACGTCCCTCACAAAGCTTGATATCAACGCATTTGATCACTGACACTTTGCCCACAGACAAAGGACGAGAAACAAGCTCCAGCACGAGCAGGGCACAATGATACCCCCGCGCCAGCAGGCAACGGGAAGGGTGGTTTCCATCTGGACGTCAATGACGCCCTTACCCCGGACCCTGGAACAGAAGACATGTTCGTCGTTGGGGACAACAAATTCGCATATTCCCCCGGTCAGCTGTCCAAGCTTCTGAACCCAAAGAGCCTCCACGCGTTCTACGCTTTGGGCGGCCTCGCAGGCTTGGAGAAGGGACTGCGTACGAATCGTGACACGGGGTTGAGCACTGACGAGACGACACTCGATGGTGCTGTTGCTTTCGAAGAAGTAGCGCCCAAGGGTACGCCACGCTACGGAGCAAATGGTGATGTCGAGCCCGTACCGAAGGCCGACAATGTTGCTGCGACGACTCCAAAGGCACCAGAGAGAAACTCGTCCAGCGCGTACACCGATCGAAGGAGAGTCTTTGGCGAGAATCGACTGCCGGAGAAGAAGAGCAAGACACTGCTTGAACTGGCGTGGATTACGTATAACGACAAGGTTCTGATCCTCCTTACGATTGCGGCGATCGTGTCCCTGGCCCTCGGCCTGTACCAGACCTTTGGCGTGAAACACGAGGACGGCCAGCCGAGCGTGGAATGGGTCGAAGGCGTGGCTATTATGGTGGCCATCGTCATCGTGGTCTTGGTCGGCACGATAAATGACTGGCAGATGGAGCGACAGTTCAACACACTCAATAAAAAGCACAATGATCGCACCGCCAAGGTCATTCGTTCGGGAAAGTCGATCGAGGTATCGGTCTTCGACATCATGGTTGGCGATGTTATGCATCTATCCACGGGCGATGTCGTCCCTGTGGATGGAATCTTTATTACCGGACATGCAGTCAAGTGCGACGAGTCCTCTGCAACCGGCGAGTCCGATCTTCTGAAGAAGGTTCCTGCCGATGAGGTGTTCGCGGCGCTAGAAGAGGCGGCGAAAGGCGGCCATGCTCGTGCAGATATCGAGAAGCTCGACCCATTCATCATCTCCGGTAGCAAGATCAACGAGGGCACCGGCACATTCCTTGTGACGGCGGTTGGTGTCAACTCGAGCTACGGTCGCATCACAATGGCTTTGCACACCGAGCAAGACGACACCCCTCTCCAGAAGAAGCTGAATACTCTTGCCGACTGGATTGCCAAAGTCGGCGGTGGAGCGGCCCTCCTCCTTTTCATCGTTCTGTTCATCAAGTTCTGTGCTCAGTTACCACACAACCATGATACACCGGCGCTGAAGGGTCAATCGTTCCTCCGAATTTTTATCACGGCGGTTACCGTGGTTGTCGTGGCCGTTCCAGAGGGTCTTCCGCTTGCCGTCACTCTCGCTCTCGCATTTGCTACGACGAGAATGATGAAGGACAACAACTTGGTGCGAGTTCTCAAGGCCTGCGAAACCATGGGCAACGCAACAACTATCTGCTCGGATAAAACTGGTACTCTCACGCAGAACAGGATGACGGTCGTTGCCACG
This sequence comes from Coniochaeta sp. PK30-01, assembly GCA_023628855.1. Classification (NCBI taxonomy): domain Eukaryota; kingdom Fungi; phylum Ascomycota; class Sordariomycetes; order Coniochaetales; family Coniochaetaceae; genus Coniochaeta; species Coniochaeta sp. PK30-01. The sequence goes on along the minus strand of JAMAJW010000013.1, from coordinate 205,532 downwards.
ACGCTTGGAAAGAGCATCAGCTTCGGCGGAACAGAGCCATCTCTCGACGACGACGCGCAGAGCGGTGAGGTGAGCGGCAGTTCTGAGAAGGCGATCGCTCAAACGGTCACCAATGTGCCAGTTGCCGAATTCGTCAGTGGCTTGTCTACTACGACTAAGAAGCTCATTGTTCAAGCGAATGCCGTAAACTCGACGGCCTTTGAGGGTGATGTTGAGGGAGAGAAGACATTTATTGGTTCGAAGACAGAGGTAGCTCTGTTGACATTCAGCAGAGACCAGCTTGGATCAGCCCCGGTCCAAGAAGAGAGGTCCAACGCAAACATTGCCGGAGTCGTCCCATTTGATTCCGCCAACAAGTACATGGCTACGATTGTCCAACTGCCTAACGGGAAATTTAGGGCTTACGCCAAGGGAGCCTCCGAGATCTTGCTCTCGAAGTGTACTAAAGTCATTGCCGATCCAGCTTCCGAGGAACTCACAACCGTCGACTTGACTGAGGAAGATCGCCACATGTTTTTGCAGACCATTACTTCCTATGCTGGCCAGACACTCCGGACTATCGGGTCTTCGTACAAGGATTTCGACTCATGGCCACCTCCCGAATTTGCCGGGCAAGCCGATCTCAGCGCTGCTGATTTCAACTCCATCCATAAGGGTTTTACTTTGATTGCCATTTTCGGCATCAAGGACCCCCTGAGACCGACGGTCAAGGCTGCCATACTCGACTGCCAGAGAGCTGGTGTCGTCGTCCGCATGGTTACGGGCGACAATCTTCTGACGGGGCGAGCAATTGCAAGGGAATGCGGCATCTACAAGCCCGAAGAGGGTGGTATCGCCATGGAAGGCCCCGTCTTCCGTCGTAAAACCGACGAAGAGCTGAGACAGCTGGTGCCCAAATTGCAGGTTCTGGCTCGCTCGAGTCCCGAAGACAAGAGAATATTGGTGAAAACACTGAAGGAGCTCGGCGAGACCGTTGCTGTCACTGGTGACGGAACCAATGACGCGCCTGCTCTGAAGATGGCGGACATTGGATTCGCTATGGGAATTGCCGGAACCGAAGTCGCGAAGGAAGCTGCCGCTATCATCCTTATGGATGACAACTTTGCCTCGATTGTCAAGGGTATTAGTTGGGGTCGGGCAGTAAATGATGCCGTGAAGAAGTTCTTGCAGGTACGAATCATTCTTCCCCCATTCTATTTATGTCCAACTGACCGTGTCCTAGTTCCAACTCACCGTCAACATCACCGCCGTCATTTTGACATTCGTCTCCGCCGTGGCCAGCAACGAAGAGCAATCGGTCCTCAACGCCGTGCAGCTTCTCTGGGTCAACCTGATTATGGACACCTTCGCGGCTCTGGCTCTCGCCACCGACCCGCCGACACCATCAATTCTGGATCGTAAACCGGACAGGAAGTCGGCTCCCCTCATCACCCTCCGAATGACAAAGATGATTGTCGGACAGGCCATATGCCAGCTAGTCATCACCTTCGTCTTGAACTTCGCCGGCATGAAGCTCCTCGGCTATGAGGGCGTCGAGAATGGTGCGATGCGTCTCCAGACCCTCGTTTTCAACACCTTCGTCTGGCTGCAGATCTTCAACGAGGTCAACAACCGTCGCCTCGACAACAAACTCAACATCTTTGAAGGCATCACTCACAATACTTTCTTTATCATCATCAATCTCATCATGATAGGCGGGCAGGTGCTCATTATCTTCGTCGGCGGACAGGCCTTCCGGATTACTCGTCTTGATGGCAAGGAGTGGGGGTTGTCCATCGGACTTGGTGCTATCTCTATTCCGTTCGGTGCTTGCATCCGTCTTCTCCCCGACAGCTGGGTCAGTGCCTGTCTACCTCCATTCATCCGCCGCATCTGGGAACCAAAGATCGAAGTCTACACGCCGCCAAAGGAGGAGACCGTGGAGGAGGGCAAGGTTAGCGAGGACACCAAGGTTGGAACAGTGGAGTTCGGCAAGCCACTGCGCGTGCTGACTGCTGTTCGCGGCGAGCGGGCGAGGAAGCATATCCATCGCGGCTTCAAGGAGTATATGAGCGACACGAAGACGCACATCAAGCAGAAGACCCACAAGGTTGGGGGCTCAAAGACGGGTTCGAAAACGGATGTTTCGAAAGGCTAAGGGTGGGTTTTGTGTCTTGAATCGTTTGATTCTTCCTGGAATAGGCTTCCTTTGTTGATATTTTCTTTATCCAGTACCTCCTACGGTAGCTTCTAGGCTTACTAAATTCAGCTGCACGTGGCGGCAGAGTCTCTCGCGGACTAGTTTACGAAGAACATAAGATAATTCGGTTCTGCTAGGCCTATGGCGCTCCTCATTCGATATTGTGAACCACGGAAGAAAGCTTCTTTGCATGCGGCTTTATCTCTGACCTCGGCACATTGGACTCTTCCGAGTACCACATTGTATCTGTCAGCGTCTATTCCTTCTTGAGTGCTCTTGGTCCAATGAAATCTAGCTACGTCATGATGTCTTCTATTGTTTACAGCGTCGCTTCGTATTTATTTGCCTCGGTTCGGTAGTATTAACAATCCCACCGAGTCTCATCTCACGGTCAGACATCGTCTGACAGCCGCAGACCGTCGACGCTGAGAGAGCTCTCCCGTCTAAACTCCGTTGTACAGACCCAGATGACATAAGAGATTCAGACCCAGAGTACATGGCCTTGTGGTACGTCACTAGGCGACATCCATACTGTCCTATCGCTGAGCAAGGCTCCGTTCGTGCTTCTCCGCTGCCGATTCACCGCTAGAACCACGTCCTGTACGAGTTGCAGGTCTCACGAGGCTATTTAGTAGTAAGATTTACGAAGCAATGTACAAACATCCGGCTGAATACCTGAAAAGCCGCTTACAATTCTCGCCGGACATCACCGACTTGTGCAATCGGCGACTGATGAAATGGTCGGTGACCTGACAAACTCTTAGGCAGCGGAGTTGTAGATGAGCTACCGTCACGTATAGACGAACATATAAGGTCGACGCAGGCGCCGTTGACTCGCAATCATGTTGAAGTAGCATCACAGCAACACACATCACCATCTCTGAGTCTTGCTCACCAAAAAGATAACCACAGGCCACTTCCAAACCCATCCTCAAGATGCATCTCACACTCTCCCTCGTCCTGGCGGCCATCAGCACCATGGCAGTCAGCGGGGCCGCCCTCCCCGAGGCCCGCAACGTCAACGGCACAGAGCGCGCTGCGACAAAGGCCTTCAGCGTCTCCGAATGGACGGACCGCGGATGCTCGCAGAACCAGAACACCTGGGCGCTCCACGACAAGAAGTGCTACGAGCCGTCGTCCGGGTCCGGGTCGCTGGAGATCTGGTATATGGATCCGGGTTGCAAGCGTAAGTGCAGTCTTTCCTCCCCTATCCCTTGGGCTCGGCGGAAACGGAAGGAGGTGTGACTGACACGACGGGTTTGATAGTCGGGCTGTACAAGGATTACTGCGGCGATGACAAGAACATTGCTATGTGGAACCCGGGCACGTATCAGTGCCTTGACCTGGTTGCTATGGGGGTTACGCACTATCAGCTCTACTGCTAGACAGCTGTGTTCGTTGCGTAGGCTTGTTTCTAGAGGTATGAATTGGATAGGGGGTGCTTGATGGTCGCGATGGATGCGAGTCTCTTCACCGGGGAAGTCTTGGAGCTGCTTTTATTTTCTGATGATGTGCTATTTGTGAGTATGACTCTGGTTATAGACAGTTGAAAAATAGATTCGCGTGCCTTATTTATCAATCTTTTCTTTGCCCTTTCGTCTGCTGAGACTCATTCGTAGGTTGAAGTCAATAGGTCATGTAGCAATCGGAGATAGTATAAGCAGGCAAATGCGTCTGCTGCATGTCATAGCCCCAAGCAGAGTACTATTTTCCTTGCCGTTCGTAACATTCAAGCCTTGGTAAGTTCTCTTATATGAACATCACCTGAAATAACAGGAATCCTGCGCGCAACGCTCAATCTCTCGTCTTAGTGTCGATATGTGGGCGACTGGTCAGACAACAACACGGTCTGCAAAGAGCGACGGCCACGCCAACTTCTCCACGATATTCGATATCATGGTATCATCACCCCTTACGATGCGGGGTGGGGAGACGCACATTCGTTTCGGTCGGCGGAACGACATCTATATATTGTGACAATTAGGCGGAATAACACTATGATACGTCTTCCACCACGAAGTCGTGCGTCCGAACTTGGCCCGGCTAATATACCCAGCGCATATATAACCCTGTGCCGCCATCCGCAGGTTGTCACTATATTGTTACTCCAACTTTAATTCCCACAATGTCGGGCGCAGCCTCTGAAAGGTCGGCGTATCCGTCTGAAGCGAAGCTCGATGACACGCCAGTGGCTCCATGACATGCCCTGGCGTAACCCGGCTGGGCTTCATTTGGGCAATGCTCCGTAGTTCCGACCAAGTCGACCCCGAATTATATGCGGGTTGCGTCAGGAATCACCCGGTATCTGGGAGACAAGAGCCTCATGAGGCTTATATAGTATAGTGTCTGTACCACTACCGCATGTCCGCATCCAAGCACGCGGGTCAGTTGTGAATATCGCCTTGTGGCCTGAGGTCTGATATTCGTAGAATAAGTTCTCATTCTAATTCGAAGCCGTTTAGTCTCGAGGTGCAGCGAAGATGCTGTGGCAATCGATAACCGCCATCGCGGTGGTCCTACTCGGTCCCGGTACGTGAAAGAGCGGATCGCTCCCTCAAGGGCAAGGTGTCTGACAATGCATTATCGCAGCTCTGGCCCAGACGCCAACGGCAAAGTCGTATCCCTTCCCGTCCAGCTGCGCCAGCATCAGCGCCAGCAAGTACCAGTACAGTCTCGACGGGGCATGGAAGGCAACCAAGATCCTCGGCGGCTCGGTGCTGAAGCAGCCGCGTACCATCATCTTCGACACGGCGGGCAATATGCTAGTACTGCAAGCCACCAAGGGAGTGTCGGTGCACACCTTCGACGCCAGCGGCTGCATCGCCAGCTCGACCGTCATCATCAGCAACACGCGCCTCAACCACGGGCTCACGCTGACTCCGGACGGGAAGACACTCTACGCCAGCTCGGAGACGACGGCGTGGAGCTGGAGCTACGACCCGACTACCATGAAGGTCACGAACCAGCAGACTATAGTCAAGAGCATCAGCACCGGCATCCACTCGACGAGGACGATCCTGGTGGTGCCGCAGGCGCCGAACTACATCATCCTTCAGGCGGGGAGCAACGGCAACTGGGACTACGCCGCGGGCAGCGCGTCGGCGGGACGGGCCATCGTGAAGGTGTTTGACCTGAGCAAAGTGCCGAGCGGAGGATACGACTATAACACCGGCGGCGCCGTTCTAGGCTACGGGCTGCGGAACGAGGTCGCCCTGGCCTTCGACCCGGCCGGGAACGTCTGGGGGGCGGAGAACAGCGGAGATGTAGATTGCTTCCTCCCCGTCGTGATGACGACGTCCAAACAGCTGACGCGCCCCATTAGGACTTTAGGCGGACTGTGAACGGCCAGTCGACCGATATCCACATTGATAACCCAGCAGAGGAGCTGAACTACCGTGAGTATCCGCAATTGCACGGTGTGAGAAGAATACATTGACTGACGAAACATACCTCCCCCAGTCGGTGACCCGCTCAACCCGGCCGGGACCTGGTTCGGATACCCGACGTGCTTCACGGCCTGGTCGGCGATCCAGTCGCTCAAAACGGGCGACCAGTTCGTCGTGAGCCCCAACAGCACCTTCACGGACGCCAGCTGCGTGGGCAAGTCAACGCCGCCGCGGCTGTCGTTCCCCGCGCACAGCGCGCCCATCACCAACATCTTCAACAAGGACGGGACGGCCATGTACATCACCATGCACGGGTCGTGGGACCGCAGCCCGGCCATCGGGTACAAGGTCATCGAGGTGCCGTTCACTAAGCTCGCGAGCGGGCTCTACGACCCCGTGGCCGCCAGGGACTCGCAGAAGGGGTGGAACGACATCATGTATGCGAACAATGTCGGCAGCTGCCAGAGCCAGAGCCTGACTATCAGCTCGTGCTTCAGGCTCGCGGCGTTGGCGTGGGATCCGTCGTACTCGAAGCTGTTTGTCTCGAGCGATAATAATTCCGAGGGCGAGATTTGGGTACTGGCGAAGAAATAGATGGAAGGAGTGTGTGGTGTTATCGGACGACTGAGACGTCCTTCAGGTCTAGCGTACTGTCATGAACAAAGCTCGAAAGTCATATCTGAAAAGTGTGCATGGTGACCGCTAGCGCTTGGATGTATCGGATGCTTGCGATGTAGGTATCAAAATCGCCAATTGTCCAGAGCGTTCGGCACCTCCGGAGAGGAGATGCCCTCATCACTGCCCAGAGCATTCGAAACGCGATAGCGGAAGGCTACCAGGGAGCCAAGACCTCATAGTCTCCCTTGTGTTTGCTGCTTTATTGGCCGCTCAACGACAGCGACGCAAGTGGCGTTGAAACTGGTGACAATTGGTGCTAAATCCGAAACCTTACAGCCACACAGGCCCGACAAGCTGAAGAGCTGATGCCAAGGCCAGCCCTACGGTACCAAAACCAGGCACTGTGCGCCCCAAAAAGACACCTCCAGATATTTCTGGGACTCTCACCCGCATCTCAATGTAAACATGTGCCTGGAAGAATCTGGAAATACATCGACGGCACCACCATGCATCCCAGGCCTAAAGAGCTCTTCTCTTCTACTGGCAGGCGACCGCGGAAGCAGAGGGCCTGCATTGAATGCCAGAGACGAAAGCAGAAGGCGAGTTGTACGCACGTGCTCTCGAGCCCCTGAGTTTCTGGCTGACAACCGGCACAGTGCATTTTCAAGAACGACGACTCGCCGTGTACAAACTGCATAAAGCGGTTTCCGCCGGTGGAATGCAGCATCAACATCGTCGGCAGTGACGATATAGGAGAGAGAATCGTCACGCTTCTCGGCTCTAGCTCTAGACTCCCACGTGTTGCCCGTAAGACGGCAGTCCATGAGGGCGACGAGCTTCCACCTATCGCCAATGCCGAGTGGCTCAGAGTCGACACGGGCACGTTCCAGTACCATGACAGCACCTACGAGCAGCGGAAGACTAAGTTGGCGAGGTCGGGAAGCAATTTAATTTTGGATGGACGAGGAGATCCGTCGACTCTGCGGCCGTTTGGCGGCATCCTGACGGAGGTCAATAGCGTTGGCAGCTTGCCTCTTCACCACACCGCGCGGAATGTGGAGCTGCTGCACTTCTGTCAGTAGTCCATGTTTTTTTTTTTTTCTTCTTTTTTTTTGTGGCCCTTGTGGTTTACAATACATCAGTGAGTACTCACAGCAGGGACAGATCTTCGCTTCGTCGTGCCCAACCTCGTGTCCATCGACGGCGAGAGCCAGCCACAAGTCTTCCTCGCCAATGTTCTGCCATGGCAGCTCCAGTCGCCCGTGTTCCCCAACGTCGGCCTGCTCATGGCCTCTGTCACCCAGTCGTTGGACCAAGGGGTCGAGCTCGACCAGAACCCGGAGACGTTCGCCATGAAAGCTCGAGCGCTGTCGTGCGTGAATCAGTATCTCGACATGACGATGAACCTGAAACGCCATCTGTCTGAGGTCATGACAGAGGCCATCAAGGTCGTCGTCAACCTCGTCGTCATGGAGTGGTTCTGGGGATCGGACGAGAGCATGCGGGCTCATGTTCGAGGCATCAGGGAGATGATTCGCTTGGGTGGAGGCCTGAGAGCGTTCCGAGATCCTGTGATTCTCGGGATAGTAGTGCTGTACGTCGTGCGTCTCTCCACTCACGCGTCAGACCATGCATTGTTCTCTTTGTGCGAAGCGCTGACGCTTGTCAGAACTGACTACGAGATTTCGTGTGGCTTCGAGACCGACGTCTGCTGGCAAGACGATGGACCTTATTTGGCGGATAGGATTCCTGTTCCGACTTCATGGACCAAGGGGTTCGACAGTCCATTGATCCCGTCCAAGGCCAGCTTCGAGGATAACATGGTAGACCTTGGCTTGACGGAAGCCGCAGCCAGGATCTTGGACGATGTTCGGTTCCTCGTAACCTCCATCACGGAGCCTCCAAGCGAGAGAAACACGACTCTCAAGATCATAAGTACCGCATCCTGGATCCTGAACAAGCTCGAGGCACTGCAGCAAGCATCTGCCGAGACAGATTCGGGAGATGATGGTCTCGTACAGGACACCATCCGACTGGCTGCCATGGTGCACTGCCGCTCGATCGCCAACGTGACGCCCATCTCCAGACTCTCGCAGCCGTCGGTGTCTCACCTGGGCGAGCTCTACGCCACGATGCGCAAGGTCAGCCTGACCAGGTGGAAGGAGACTCCAGGCATCTTCCTTTGGATCATGCTGGTGCTCTGCCCCAGCGCGGCAAGCGACAGGCGGGGGAGGTTCATCCGACGAAAGATGGCTGTGGCCGGTCTCTCGATCGGCTTTGAGCAGTTTCCCCTAGGCATCTCGTACTTGAGAGCATTCTGGCTGGTGCAGAGATGGATTGCTGGCCAGCAGGGACTGGCTTCTTCCTCGGTGCCCGCGGCGAGTTGCAATGATCGAGTTGCGGGATGTCGCTGGTTGTTAGATGAGGAAGGAGCACCCTCTCGATGAAGGTGTGTCCCAAAGGTACAGTACCTTACGTACCAGTACCTTACGTACCAGTACCTTACGTACCAGTACCTTACGTACCAGTACCTTACGTACCAGTACCTTATCAGGCAGCAGCAGGCATCTCGACGTCTATAAACACCAAATGCCCACTTGATAGAATTCCAGGAACAGGAAATGGTCCAGCGGCGTCGTCATCTCTAGGTATTTTCAGACCATTTGCAGTATCTGGAAGGCGCATCTGTGTAAAGCCTTTGGGGTTATCTGACACCCCTAACACACCATCCCAATCGGTACTAGCGCCGCCCGCGGAGCCCGAAACACGTGGAACTGACAGAGGGGCAGGAGGCATCGCGTCATTCCATCATTCCACGGCAAGATCAATCCATCGGGACTGATTAGTCGTGAATCTCGTGATAAGGAACGAAAAGCAATTGCGAATGCTGAGGGGCTCAGCTATGCTAGCCCATGGTATAGCTTCTATCTCAATGTAGCTTGGGCTCCTCCACGACGTTACTGCTGTAGGCGAAGCTTTCTCTCGGGTTCTCGATTGTCGCCGACGCCCCGCCGGGACAATGTGCCGGCCACATCCATTTCCGATTTTGTATTTAAGAACTTGGTGTTGACATCATGAACTTCTCTTGTCGTCCGTTCCAATTCAATTGATCTTCATCCATTTTGTCGTGAGAAGTGTCAAGATTCCACACGCAGTAATCACAATCGTCAAATCAGGTACATACCTTAGGTAACAGTACTTTATTTCCTAGATCATCGTCCACTTGGCCCCGGCAGTCAAATAAGGTTCTCACATCGAATCCTTCCCGCACCGACACCACCCGGCCAATCAACAAAGGAAAAAGAAGAACAAAATGGGGCTCTTCGGCGGCGTCTCATTCACACCGTCCAAGGACATCCCCTCACTCGCCGGCAAGGTCATCCTGGTGACGGGCGGCAACGCGGGGCTGGGCAAGCAGTCCATCCTCGAGCTGGCCCGGTACGGCAAGCCGGCCAAGATCTTCATGGCCGCCCGCAACCTCGAGAAGGCGCGCGCAGCCATAGAGGACATCAAGAAGGCCGCGCCTGACTCAACTACGGAAATCGTGCCGCTGCAGCTGGACCTCTCGTCCTTCGACTCCATCAAGGCCGCCGCCAGGGAGTTCCTCCGGCAGTCGGACCGGCTGGACGTGCTGATGCTCAACGCCGGCATCATGGCCACGCCGCCCGGGCAGACCAAGGAGGGCTACGAGATCCAGTTCGGCACCAACCACGTCGGCCACTTCCTCTTCACCAAGCTGCTGCTGCCGGTGCTGCGCGCCACGGCAGCGCGGCCGGAGAAGCCCGACGTCCGCGTCGTGGTGCTCACGTCGGCGGGGATCGGGCTCGCGCCCGCGAAGGGGTTTGACGAGTCGTGGGTGCGCACCGACGGGTCGGCCGTGTACACCTTCACGCGGTACGGCATGAGCAAGCTCGCCAACGCGCTGTTCGCGCGCGAGCTGGCGAAGCGGTACCCAGACCTCACCGTCGCGGCGGTGCATCCCGGCGTGGTGAATACGAACCTGATGGGGCCGTTCGAGCAGCAAGGCGTCCTAGGGAGGGTGGCGGGGCTGCTGACCCGGCCGTTCTCGGCGTCGATCGAGACCGGGGCCAAGAACCAGCTGTGGGCCACCGTGAGCAAGGACGTCAAGAGCGGGGAGTACTACATGCCCGTCGGCGTCGTGGGTTGGGGCCGCGGCACGGCGAACGCGAGGAACGACGAGCTGGCTAAGAGGGTGTGGGAGTGGACCGAGGCGGAGGTCAAGGGGCAGGAGATTTGAGGGGGTTTCCAAGGTTATTGTGATGATGTGTGCTTGGGTTGCGAGTTTGTTGTATAATCTATACCACCAGAGGCGTTTTGGAGTCGTTCGTTGTCGTGGGCTTCAGATATGTCTACGACCTCATTGCGTTCCTTTTGGATCCCCCATCTAATGTACGAGATTGCAAGAATACAAGGTTGGCGAATTTGCAGGACGATGTCTTTTATTCTATCTGTCAATAGCAGGCTCGTCGTAAACATACAGTATATCCCAGCCAAGTTGTTGTACAGTCATAAGGTCATTGCAGCCTCGTGTATCTCGCATGTGTGCTCCGAGGCAAACGTATTCGCACCCATCATCATGTCATCGTACAGAGGAAACGCGGACTCTATCTCCTGGACCGCGACTCCTTCCTCAACTCCCTCCGCGGACCGTTCACCATCCGATTAAGCAGCAGCCCGCCGATGGTGGACTCGATAGTCTTCCGCTTCCCGTGATGGTCCGGGTCCTTGGTCACAAACGCATCGACGGCGGCAGCGCCAATGGCGGCCGTGGCCACGCGCGCGCCCTTGCCGCCGGTCCACGATCCGGGCTCCTTCCGCACGCGCATCACCTCCACGACTGCGGCGTCCAGCGCGCTCCTGGCCGCCTGCTTGAACCTGCGGTCGTCGACGGGTGGTGGCGAGCGGCCGCGTCCGCCACCGCGACCTGTGCCGCCGCGAGGGGCGCGCGGCGGAGACATGCTGTAGGACGAGCCGTGCCGTCGGTTCCGCGGCCGCGATGGGGGCGGGTAGTAGCTCTCGGCCGAGCGGTGGCGGCTGTATGCCGGCCGGCGGGGGGGAGGTGGGGGAGACGGAGAAGGACTGAGGACCCTGGCGCGCGGCCGGGTGCGCGAGGGCGATCGGTCGACAAGACCCAGCCGGCCGATGCTGCGGCTCACGCGGTCGATGATGTCGCGCGTGGTTGACTTGCGGCGCGGTCGAGGCCGGCGCTCGGCAGGGTAGTCATCTTCCGCGTACGAGTCGTAGTCGCTGTACTCCGGCTCGTACCGCGACTGGTGCGTCGCTCTGCGGTCTGTCGCTGGCATTTTTGCTTGTGTAGTTGAGCAACGAATTGTTTCAAGAGATAGCGGCCAAGCTTAGAAAGTTCAGGATCCAAGGACACCGTGGACGACTTCCCGGGTCCATGGTATTAAGTCGGCTGCCCAGCGGCGATCTGCACTGCCCGAACCTGTTTCCGTGACGGGGGTCAGCATAGCGTCACTGATCGCCACCCACGCCATCGGCCAGCCAATCCAGGCACACCATAGGGACCCAGGACCCTGAGATCCGACTGCCAAGTTCAGATGACTTCAACAGCACGTGGAGAATCGATGACAATGAGCAACAATGTTCAAGGTTATTTGTTTCGGGATTCGTGCGTGGATCTTGACCTCCTGCTGCTGCCTTGGGCCGACTCCAACCCGGTGTGCCTCGCTTACACCATTGAATGTTGTTCTCGGAATGTTCATCATGGGTGATTGTTGTCCATGGTGGAAGTTGGCCTCTAACTCTGCTGTTCTAACGCAGCAATATCGATGCTAGATGTCCCTCATATCAGGTCCTCGAAGCCCACGTCTACCCTAGAGTGTCCAGTCATCGAAGTCCGGCCCTAACGGGGAAAGACCATCCTGGGACTTGAGACCAATGTCGTTCTGGACGTGGGATTACGACGCGGCACTGCTCGTACCAAGGTGCTTGGGTTACGCCATTTACATCGAGGGTTGCTGGTCTGTGGCTGAAGCTTGTGGTGGAAGCATGATTGTATGCTTGACAGTGGCGCTCAGATGTCTATCTATGGGACAGCTGTCGAGAGACGGGACCCTGACAGTCAATTTTGATAGCGCCAGTGTATGGTAAGTGCAAGCAGAGCTCATGGCCGCTCTTCGTGCCCTCATGCCCTCGTGTGTGTCCACACCGTCTCGCATGCTTCTGGTTGTATAATTGGTTCCGTCCACTCCAATATCGCGTAGAGGCCGAAAGCTGGTCGCTCTTGTGGCTTATCGGGTCGCTATTGACGTCACCGAGCACATGCATCCTTCACAAGGCTTTTTCTAGCAGGGCGCGATCGCTCAGCTGTCGTTGTGCGAGCATGTTGGCCTGATTGGTCGCTTGCTGGGCATGGTGGGCGTCAAGATGAGCCAGAAAGAGCGTCGTACCGGTCAAAAGAGATCAGAATTCACTGGTCTCGAGGACGACGATACTCGGTTGAAAGTTGGTAGGCAATGAAGCGTGTCATTGTCTCGCGGCTGGCACTAGTACAGGCCATCTTGGTACTCGTGTGCACTCTTACCGTCCCAGGTGCGGTTTTGGGAGCTCTCTGGGCGCGCCAGAAACTTGCTAAGATGCTCTTCGACACTTGTAGTGAGCCCGAATCGATAGTTTAGGATGCAGACCAGACACTCGAAATTGTCGTGCAGCTCTCCGTTGGTGGCTACCCACCTGCATAGCCACCGCAATCAAGCAATCAAGCCACACTGGAGTACGCGGTGTGATTGTGAGTAGGCCAGCGATCCTTTTCCCAGTCGGACCCTGAAGGGTCATCGCGAGTCAGCTTGCTGTGTGACGGTGCGCAGTGGCTGGGGGTTATTCCGTCTGCCGTGAGAGTTATGAAGGTTGGGAGGAGAATCGCACAGGGACGCTCGTTCTCATAGCAATGTGCTCTGATTCGTGGCTCGACAAGACCTTGGCTCATCGTCATCCCGCCTTATCTCACAGTAGAATCGCGAGAACAGAGTTGAAACGAGCCTTGATCTGTCCCCATGAACACACGCTGTCGACAGACGCCTGACAGTACACACCCGGCCTACCTCGTAACATCTCTAACAAACTCAACCAACCTCCGCCCAGTCCTCTCGTACTCCTCGGCCTCCAAGCCCAAGCCGAAGCAGTAGCTCACATGGTTGTGGCCCCTCATCACCTCTACGGCAGGCAGCCGCCGGAACCGCCTCCTGTAGTCCCCGAACCACTCCAGGCTGCCGGCTATGATCTCCTCGAACTCCCACTCGGCCCAGAGCACCAGCAGCTCGCACGGCAGCGCTCCCCGCGGCGCCCTGTCGTGGCTGCCGAAGAACTCCTGCCGGAACAGCGCCCCCGGCCCCCACCGCGTCGCGATCTCGCCCTTGTCGTCGGTCTGGAAGTACTCCCTCAGCACGGGATACATGGCGCCGTCCGGGTCCGACCCGAACGCGGCGGAGAGCAGCACCGCGCCCCGCAGCAGCGGAGGGTCCTCGTCCTGAACGTCGAGCAGGCCGAGGAACATGGCGCTCGCGAGGTGCGACCCGCCCGCGGACTGGCCCAGGGCCACGACGCGCGACGGGTCGCCGCTCCACTGGCGGACGTTGTCGCGCACCCAGCGCAGCGCGGCGGCCACGTCCGCGGCACCGTCGGGAAAGTGCGCGCCCTGGAAGGCCAGGCGGTAGGTGACGACGCAGGCGACGTGGCCGCGGCCGGCGAAGTACCGCCCGACGTTGGCGTAGATGTGCGGCGTCACGCTGGTGTCGCCGCCGATGTAGGCGCCGCCGTGGATGTACACGACCACCGGCAGGGTGGGGGACCCAGGGGGTAATGCGGTTGGGTAGTAGACGTCGACGCGGTGGCGGTCGTGAAAGCCGTATTGCAAGGTGGAGGTGCCGATGGTCGTTATGGTTTGTGGATCCTTCTCGCTCTGGGCGGCATGGAGGGGCTCGTAGAGCTTCAGGAGCTCGGGGACGGTGTTCGCGTCCCAGGCTGCTCCGAGTGAGGAGAGCTTCTCGCGGACTGTGTCTATGGTGACCTGGGGCTCTGCCATTGTGTCTGTTTCGTTTCTAACAGGGGGTTAGTGAACCATGAAGCCGGTTGAACTCACCGGGGTCGCTTCTCTCTTATGTAGAATACCTCGAAGCAGCTTTGGCGGATGGCGGAAAGGCGGGGGCGGGCCCGGAGCTCCCCGGTTCGGTCTGGACTTCGGCAAATAAGGCCCGGCCCTGAACATCACAATCACGACGACGAGATGTGACCCATAACTTAGTACTGTACTCACAATGCCACCGACTGAAACAGGGGCTGATCACGGGAGAATCTCCACGCGCTTTGAGAAGAGATGCTCATCATTTCCTGACGCTACCATGGGTATTTTGCTAGCACAAAAGACTCGCTCCGCCATGATGAGGGGGGTATTGCATCAAGCACTAAACCATCCAACGTCGTCTTGACGTCTCAGAACCACCCAACAGACCGGGAAAGAACCTAAAGAACCTAAGAGGGATCAGCACGCGGCGTGATGCGCACGTTGAGATCCTTCTGGATGAAGAAGGCTGCATTGAACGAGTTCCACGGGTGCGACGGGTCGACCAGCGTGAAGTCGAACCGTCGGAGGAGCTGTTGAGTGATTAGCTTCCAGTCATGTAAGTGCAGGCAAGGAAGTATTACCTCGACGTATGTCTTGTTGAGCTCAATCATGGCAATGTTCTTGCCGAGGCACTCCCACCGGCTGGGCGAGCCAAAGTCCAGCATGACAGTCTGGTCCATCAGCCTCCAGCGCTCCTGCGGAATATCCAGCCAGCGCTCAGGGCGGAAGATCTCGGCGTCGTCACCGAAGACCGTCTTGTTGCGCATCACCGTCCAGGGAGCCCACGCCACATTCGTTCCGGCCGGGATCCGAACGCCACAGACCATCTCGTCGTTCTTGGACACCTTGGGCAGGAGGCCCGTCGCGGGAGGCCACATCCGGAGACCCTCGCGGATGATAGCCTGGAGGTAGGGAAACTGCTTCGCCTCGGCGTCGGTGATGGGCGACGAGATGAGACCTGCTGCGGCGCGCTGGTCGATCTCGGCCTGGAACCGCGTATAGACCTGCGGGTTGGTCATGATGAAGAGCATGGTCGAGCGGATCGCGGTGGCCGAGGTGTCGGAACCGGCGATGACCTGGACCACGCTCTCGCCCTCGGCGTCCAGCTTGCTCAGGCCGTGCGCGACGAACGAGCCGAGCATGTCGCGCTTCACGTCGGGTTTGGGGCCGTACCGAGACTGCACAGCTTGCTGAGCCAGCTGCATGACGGTGCCGATGCCGACCATGTTGCGCGCGTCCGGAATGAGCCGCTTGAGCTTCGGTGACTGGATGATGTCGAGGGCCCACGGCATCAACGCCGTCACCATGAGGAAAGGCACAGTCTTCTCCGTCGTCTCGATGTAGTGAAACGCATCGCGATCTGCCTCCAGGTACCCGAGCTTCTTGCCGAAGGCCAAGGCGGAGATGACGTCCAGGGTGAAGTACTGGACCTTGCGAGCCAGATCAACAGGCTTGTAAGAGCCGTCGGTAGAGAGATACTTGGACTCGAGCAGGTGGACGAAGCCCAGAACCTGCTGGTCGATGATCTCATGGAGATTGTCGACATCTTTTCCATTATAGCCGGGAACCAGTTTGGTTCTCAGGCTATCGTGAACCTTGTCGTCAATGGAAGTGAAGGTGCTGTCTCGGTACGGATCCAGTCGCAAGCCGCGGTACCAGTCTCCACGATGCCACGGGCCTCGGACGCCCCAGACCTTGCGAATCTCGAAGGGATCACCAACCACGACCCAGTCAGTTCCGATGCGAACGATAGGCCCTTTTCATGAGTGCGACTCGTTAGCGACCACAGCCAACACGTGTATCCATCGGAGTGGTATGAGTCATTCTCGCCACCAGCAACGTGCAAAAAGCATTTGGGGTAGTATTGAGGTGAGGGTGACAAGAAGTTTCAAAGTCCGGAGAGGTAGGAAGACAAACCGTATCTGGTGTTTGCATCGGCAAGAATGAAGCTGATACGACCGCTCATCTGGGCCCAGATCAACCAGAGGTCGGTCCAGCCGGCCCAGAAGGGTCCTGGGATGTGGGAGAGCCGCGCATAGGACCTTACGCGCGCAATGACGAACCATGCGACGAGACCGGCCAGTCCCAGCAGTATTGCTGTGGCATATGAGTACAGCATGGCGAGGTACTGTGAGATATGACGAAAGACGGGAAGTAACAGGAGGGTTAGGCGACACAGGCCGGGATACCTAAGACCTTGCTCCCAAAACGGAACACAAGAACTGTGGTGTAAGGTGAGGGGCTAGATGTCAAGATCCGGATTCGGAGGATCCTTGACAGCAAAAGAGGAAGAGTGGAATAGAAGGGACGAGGTAAGGTAGAATAGAAGAGACGAGGTAAGGAAACCCTCAGGTGAAGTAGGATTTAAGCCCAACCGACCAAGGCAGATAATAGACTGAGATATTTCCGATCAACAGGCGAGTGAATGTGAGCAACGCATGAATTGTCGGAAGTGCTTTTCGCGGGAAGCTGAGCTGCCAGGTCTCGGTCACAAGACAATAGCCGTGGTTGAGAAGCCTTCATTTGTCAAGTCTGGCGAATGGCGGCGGATGGTGGCGGATGGTGAACACGGCCGGGGGGAAGTTGTCGGGATGAGAACCCAAGATTCACTCACTCGGCGCACAAAGACAGCCCTAGGTCCCAAGGATATGGATATGGTAGTTTGAGAAACCACTTTGTTTCTGCCCGCTTTGGCAGCCCGAGGCACAAGAAGGGGGAGCATTGCCTAAGGTAAATGTAGGCCATCTGCAGCACCTCCGAGAGAGGCACTCCATCCAATGACACCATACGATTCGATTCCCGCGATTCGTCCACCTGGATGTTGATTGCTTCCGCGGCCAGCCCAATATCATCTCATCCCATCTTCGTTCGAGCCTATTGTTCAGACCTATAGTGTTAAGCCCGAACATGAACCTGCGCAGTGATCGTTTGAGACGATCGACTGCTGCGCATAACGATTCAGAGAGAACTAAGCGCAGGTCGACGTGGCCAAAGGCATTATCCCACGCCCGTCAACAAACACAATCTGCAAGCGTGCTCGAGCTTGAACGGACCGGGAACTCAGATGTGCATCCCCGTCCCCCTTCCGAAGGACACGCCAGTCGGAGGGGTTTCAGCCACTTGCCATTGGCCGAACAATGCGACCGGCATCCGCATTGCAGGATTTAGACTGACAACTGAAAGCACAAACCCATCCTGGCCATGCAGAGGAGCGATGCAGCATGGCGCGCGAAGATAACCCCCATTCCTAGCATCCTCTATTCGCATGCCCAATTGGCGAATGGAAATTGGTCAAGTATCCGTCAATGGCCGGTCTCTTCTGCCCATGTCCAAGGGAAACGTGGGATGGTGTCGCACGATTTCGGGAGCAAGCGACGAACGAGCCCACCTCAGTCGCACGTGGCGACGAAGAAACAAACTGCATTTCGGCATCACAAGAGCAAGCAGCAGCAATGTCAAGCAAGGTTCAAGGGAGGAAGAAACAAGGAACATTTTGAACGCAGTATGGCCTCAGCTGACAGTTTCCACCTGGCAGCAAATGAAGACTTGTTGGATGATGTAGAGGACACGATCAGCGATTCCGAAAAGAACCAGAAGGCAATGATGTTGCTAAGGTTCACGCTAGTATGGCATAAGGCTAGCGTCAATTCATATGCCTCCTCTCACCATTCCCTCCAATCCAACTGAGTGAACCCTTATCCAAGAGCAAAGCTGCTGTAGAGACAGACGCAAGGTCCGCCTTCATCACTGCGGGGTTTCTCCAAGGACAGACCGAGCATGTCATGCAGGTCAGGGGAATAGCCCACCAACATGTCCAAATGGCGGTCTCTCCGTCGAGCAGGAGACAAAGGACTCGGACTTACGTTGCCCAGGTGCCCAGCTGATACATGTGTAGGGTCAATCCGTCAAGATATCATGCCATTCGGTGTCTCCCTGTCTCTCTATCGCTCTCTCGGTGTGGGAACACAACATTGTTCGCCTTGTCTGTTCGCTTGTAGCACCTGACTCCCGTGTTTTCCTTCAGGTTTGCAAACAAGCGAAGCGAGAACTCGCCTATTTGGATGTGGCAGCTTCGTCTCGCATTTCAGCATTTGAGGATTTCAGAATCTGGGGAAGTCCCGTCGCAGGTTGGAAGCTTCGACTCGGTTGTCCCTTCCGTGGTGGGAGTGAGAGAGTTTCCCGGCAGGTCACCGTCACCGTCACCTCTCGCACCTTCCCTCGTCTCTATTGGCGGGCATATCTTTTTAAAGATTTCGACGCTCCAGCTTGCTTCACCTGCAACACCTGCAACACGACATTGGTCCAAAAGCCCATTCTCGACGCCCGTCCCCAGCTTAGTCTGTTTTCTTTCATGAAATATCTGCCCGAGCGGAGGCATCTGACAGTCCATTGCCTCCTTACCTGAATCTCGACAAGCTGATGCGCCCCCCTCGACCCCCTCAGCCCACCATCATACCCGTCGTTTTATATCGAGACGTACCCGGAGAAAATGGCTCATCCCGACACCCAGCAAGCGCCTCCCGACGTGAGTCTCCTCGAGATCAGGGCAATCCTGAGCCCGAACTGACCTGTTTGGCCTCACCGGTGGCATAGTTCCTCGACGCCGATGAAGAAGACACGGACTCGGTGCTTGATGGGGTGAGTGATGCCAGTACCAGTTCCATTCCTCAAGCGGCGTTGGAGCCGCGAACCCCAAGCGGAGTCACCTGGATGAGCCGCTAGGTTTGTCTGCGCGGGAACGGCCGTGAAAAATACGGGCTTAGCGTACCTTAAGCGCACTTCATTCTTCCCCGCACTACCACGACCACCAGAGTTACCCCTGTAGCAATTGTGCCCCCCAGTACATTGTCATTGCTTCTTTCAGACTTCAAGCCACTCCTGATATCCCAACACCGCCTGCGAGGCCGAGTGCCTTACCTTGGTCCGGTCACACAACCATGCTAACGTGCCCGCCGTGTCAATAGCAAGTGCGGGATTCCCTGACGTCCCTGCGGTCTAGCATACTGCAGTACCAGCAGGAGAATGGCCGCACATACCATGCCATGAGCGCTGGAAGTGAGCTACCAACTCCTTACCGCTACCTTTACTTGACGATCACTGACTAGATCGTGTGGCAAAAGAATACTTCCTTCCCAACGATGATGTAGGTAACATCCATCGTACATCCGATGTGATATCTTGACATCCGGTGGCTGACCATCATTCCCGTTCTCCTTGTCCTCAGGTTGAGGTAGAGCGACTAGGTATGCCTTCCCCGCCCTGCCGCGGTTCTTGTCATTTGTCCGAGCCTTCTTACTCATGCGGAAACAACAGACTTACAGCATGCTGTCATGGGCGTCACTCTCGGTGGCGATCACTGTCTGTGCCCCAAGAACAATGGTGCTAAGCGTGTGCTTGACCTCGGAACTGGATCCGGCATCTGGGCTATAGAATACGGTGGGTTGTCTCACAAGGTCATCCGTCTCTGGTATACAGACTGAATATATCTACGGTATCGCAGCCGATGCCCATCCGGAAGCCGATGTCATTGGCGTAGACCTTAGCCCTGTTCAGCCGTCGTTGTAAGCCACTCGCGTGATGTCATCTCGAAGAGCGCCTGGGGCTGACCATGCTACTAGTGTCCCACCGAACTGCCACTTTGAGGTACCGTGACCTCCCCGCTCGAGGCCTCCTGAGGTGGTCGCTAAACCAAGGACATGCTGACCGGCCGCGGACAGATTGATGATCTCGAGAAGGAGTGGACTTGGTCACAGCCATTTGACTTCATCTTCAGCCGCATGATGACCGGAAGCTTCAGTGACAATGCCGATATAGTGCAGAAGGCCTTTGAGTGCGTGGAGTTGACCTTCATATTCCCCCTTCCATCAGCGTTCGTTCACAAGTACATCATCTACTGACCCCAACGTTACTTCTAGCCGACTGGAGCCTGGTGGATATTTCGAAGCCCAGGACATGGCTCTCCCCATCGGCTGCGACGATGGCACTCTCACGGAAGACTCTGCTCTTTGGAAGTGGATGCTTCTCGTAATGGAGGGCATGGATCGACTCGGACGCCCTGTCAGGGCAGCACAGCAGTGGAAAGAGATCATGGAGGTGGTCGGCTTCGAGGACGTGGTGGAGACGATCTTCAAGTGGCCTACCAACCGGTGGCCGCGGGCCAAGTCGTACAAGGATCTCGGCATGTGGAGCCTCGCAAACATGGACCAGGCCCTCGAGGCGGCCACGCTGGCACCTCTGACACGAACACTCGGCTGGTCGAAAGAGGAGGTCATGGTTCTCGTGAGCCAGGCAAGGAAGGTCCTCAGAGACCCAACCGTACACGCCTACTGGCCAATGTTTGTGCACCTCCTATGCTATACCTGGACTGTGAATTTCCCAGCGAGGTTGCTAACACGGAGTCCCAGTCACATCGTGTACGGAAGGAAGCCTCTCTCCGAGACATTCGTTCCCAATACAGCAACGCCCGCACCACTTGGAGCAGCGCTGGCCGATGAAGTGGTTGACACTTAGGATGTGGCATACCAGTATCTGGCCGACTATGTTTAACAGTAGTAGGAATGATGGGTTAACCAGAGACTGAACGGGGACTCTGCTATAATACGCATTTACTGTTTCGAGGCGAAAGCTTTCTTTACTAGCTAGGTAATGAGATGTGGTATTGTCATAGGCAAATGCTGATAGGACTTTCGTTATTTCAGATTCGTAACTATTTTTCTCGAGAATACGCAATTGTGCTTCACATGCTTCTCTCGGGTTCAACTCTTAAGATACAACAAGATCGTCACGAGAATGATCCGGAGTTGTACTAAATTCCCGAGAGATGGTGTCGGCCAGCAGTCCGGCCTGGCGGAACCCCATGGACGTGTTGATACTGCGCAGCTGCTCGACAGCCCATTTTCGCTGCATCAAAGCATTCGAGGACTCCCTGGCCACGACCGACAGCGGCCAGATGATACCAACAACGCCTGCCAGAGAGAGTCAGCGCCACCCTAAGAGGCATATGGAAGTGAGGGAGCCACTTACGAGGTACTCCTGCGAAGCTAGGAGCTGATGTGCAGATGTCATTGGACATTTCCCGAATGATGGCGAGCGGGGATGGTGATGCGTGCGAGACACCACTCGCACCCGAGCAGGCCTCACTCTGAACAATCATTTGGTTGGCCACTATTCGCATCGTCCGCCAGTTATTCCATGCCTGGGCGATCACCAAGTTACTGTAGACGTGGCGCTTTCCTTGGAAGAACTCCTCATCCGATGCACCCACCGGTGCATCTACTGTGGTGTATGTCGGCAGAAACGCCGACCATGCTGTCAGATCACGGTCAATCTCGGTCGCGGTCTCGCAAATGGTCTGCCCGTCCTTCACCTCGTGGCTTCTGATGGCATCGCGGAGTTGGAGCAGCCGGAAACACCACGTTCCCATGGGGCCGGGTCGACGCTCTTTGCGACGTCGGCCCAGGTCGCTGTTATCGAACATGTGGGTGATTTGCAGCAGGGCAGGGGACACGGGGACGTCGTGCTGCATGCAGGCGTATAACTATGTTACATGAGCGACGAGAATCACTCGTTTGGGTTCTCATGAACTTACTATCTGAGAGCGCAGCTGCACAAACAACTGTCCGCCGCGTTCATTGTTGAATTGCTCCTCGCCTCGGAGCTGTAGGAGCGCAATGGCACCTGCAATATGGGCAGCCCAAGCCCGGGAATGGTCCCAATTCTCGAACGTGATGAACTTGACGAGCATGAGTCTCGACGCATTGTGCTAATATCACAATCACGGGAAAGTATTTACCTCGAAGAGGCCAAACAGGTTGACCGTCATCAAAGTTGTGTCTGCGGCGGCTTCCCTTGGGTCATCCAGCGACTTCTTCAGCGCCCGGAGGGCGAGGCCGTACTGCTGCTTCGACCGAGACCTCAGGGACGGAGCGTGGTAGACATTGGAGATACCAGCCAGCCCGGCGGCCTCTATGACAGCCTGGAGGGCAGGATTTGGAGCGATCTCGGAATACAGCCGTGCGAGCCACTGGTGAGCTCCTTCGAGCACCCCCTCACAGACATAATATTTGCTGAAGAAGAAGCTTGCTGCGACGTGACTTATGGACTGGCCAAGCGGTTGTGGCAGTGTGGCAGGCGGAGACGGAGGTAGCAGAGAAGGGTCCGACGATGCTGGTCGGCTCTGCGGCACGGGCACGTCTCCACTGAGGATACGCACCCTCCGCGCAATCCGCCACGACTCGTCCCGGAACAAAACGTCGGCGAGGTTGCGATATCCTGGACATTGAATACTTGCCTTTTCGCATCTCAGACACCGTGGCTTTCGCTGATCACACTGGGTCGCACAGATTAGCAGGGTTCGCACGGGGGAAGGCGTACGACTTGCCTTGACCTTGCGTCGACGACATCCCTCGCAGCCTTTGCTCACTACGCCATGATACACCATGGTCGAACGACTCATAGAAGCCAGAACCTCAGTCACATTTTCGGCTTGTTTAATTAAAGGCAGGACGGGTGTTTACCGGATCGTCGGATGACCCGCGGAGTGTGCTCGTCGTCGGTCATCGGCATGGTGAGCCTCCGTGCGAGCGGAGGAGGACCAATGGCAGTCGAGGATTGTAACAGGCTATACCCGATTCAGGGGCAGACTGCGAGGGTGACTCAAGGAGACATTCATCCACCTAGGCAGCCCCCCATCCTAAACCAACATACCACCACACAGTAATAACACAGACGGCGCTCAAGGTCGACCAAGAGCATAAATACGTGGAACACCTCTCCTACACGACTGAGCAAGTAAACTAGAGCACAACCCTAAGCTGTCCCTTGCATCCCTCACACGCACGCTTACCACCCACAACCCGGTCTATACTCATAGCCGTCTTCATCCTACTCCCTACAGCCACACAGGCAAGGCTTATCCGACGATGGCCACGCGAGAGGAGACCTTCCGCGCCTTCACCCAGAAGCAAGGCGCCGACTACGCCCAGTACCGGGGGGACTACCACCCGGACCTCTACCAGGGCATCATCGACCACCACACCTCGACCGGCGGCCAGCTCGACACCCTGCTGGACGTGGGATGCGGGCCGGGCATGGCCGTCCGCGCGCTGGCGCCGCACTTCGCCCACGCCATCGGCATCGACCCCTCCGAGGGCATGATATCCACCGCCCGGACCCTGGGCGGCGCCACCGCGACCGCGGAGCCGGTCCGCTTCGAGGTCTCCACGGCCGAGGATCTGGGCGCGCAGCTCGACCCGCCCGTGCGCGAGGGTAGCGTCGACCTCATCACGGCCGCGACGGCGGCGCACTGGTTCGACATGCCGGCCTTCTGGAGGCGGGCGGCGCCCGTGCTCAAGCCCGGCGGCACCGTGGCGATCTGGACGAGCGCGTCGGTGAGCGTCAGCGCCGAAACGCCCAACGCGGCGGCCATCCAGGCGGCTATCCACGGGCTCGCGGGCCAGGTGGAGGAGTACGTCGCGGAGGGGAACAGGCTCAACCACGAGCTGTACAAGGGCCTGCCGCTGCCGTGGACGATGGACCCTCCCGTGCCAGAGTTTGAGGAGAAGGAGTTCGTGCGGAAGGAGTGGGGGACCGGTAGTCCGGGGTCCGCGCCGGGCGACCGTTTCTTCCGCGAGACGCGGGCCGTGGGGCTCGACACGCTGGAGAAGATGCTGGGCACGATGAGTCCGGTGGCGCGGTGGCGCGCGGCGCATCCCGAGGAGGCGGGCACGGAGAGGGATGTGGTGAGGATCATGAGGCGGGAGATCGAGGCGCTGTTCCGGAGTGCCGGCGTGGAGCCGGGGAAGGAGGTCATTCGGGGAGGGGTGGCTGGGGTGATGCTGCTGGTGAAGCGGAAGGTGTAGTTGGGAGTCAGAGGGCGATTTGAGATAAATATGTCGGGCATTAGCTGCACGACACGTGGATGGAGGGAAAGAGAAAGAGAGAGAGAGCAGAGGGAGAAGAGAGATCGTAGAGCTATCAGATCTCCAATACACAGGTGTAGGAATGCCAATCTTGTTCCAGCGAGTTACGATGCACATACACAGTTCAAGGCCTTCTCTATCCCGTCCCAAACATGACTGCCGACGCGGAACCGCGCGGCGCAACGTCGAATCCGTGTGGTGGCACCTCGTCGTCGTCTCCCTGTAACCACGCAGCGTGCTCTTCCCGCGTCTCTCTCGCGCTCTTGACCATGCTGGTCTCCTCCTTCAGGCTCTCCAAGAATTGGCTGTACTGCTTCTTCGGCACCTTCCGCGCCTTGTCCTCCCAAGGGTCGTACTCGACGTCCTCCCATATCTGCAGCTGGTCGAGGAAGCTCTGGATGGGCATGACCCTCCTCTTCTTGCGCATGCAGGCCAGTGTCTGATCCCTGCCCTTCCGCTTCTTCCGCATCAGGTAGCCCGCCACCATGGCGGCGGACCGCGACACGCCGAGGTTGCAGTGCACGAGCACGTTGTGCTTGACGAAGTACGACGACACGTCCAGGTCCTCCAGGCCGTCCTCCCTGGCGCGCAACGGCGGCGAGTCGAGGATGCCCGAGTAGCTCGGCGGCGCCACGTCCAGGTGCCGGTCGATGAAGTCGCATATGTCGGGCAGCTTGGCGAGGATGTCCTCCCCGGGCATGTCCGTACACGGCACGATCAGGTGATCGGCCTCGGGCACGAGCATCCGGTTGCCCACCCGGTCCCACTCGAGCGCCCGGCGCTGGCCGAGGGACACCATGGCGGTGATGTCGTGCGTCATGAGGATCTTGATGTCCTTGGAGGCCTCGAAGGTGCCGATGAAGATCCCCGGTACTATCTCCGAGATTGGCGGGAGCTGGGTCGGTAACATGATTGCGGTCTCGCCTGGGAGGGAGAGGGCGGTCTCGATAGAACGAGGCTCGTCCCGTAACAAGGCGATTGGTCGAGCGCACAAACGTCAGAACATGCTCGGATCTGTGTAAACGTCTATGTTCTCGAATTCGCTCCTTGCATGAAGTGTCGCGTGTCACAGCGAGTCATGGTTCCTCGGCTGAAAAAAAGGCGCCCTGGATCGAGCCGGACTCACCGGGTCGCGTGGGGACTTGGGGGGTCCTGGGGACGGATCCGGCCGCGCGCAAGCGATAAGGACGCTGAGCTAATCGCCATGATTCGCCAAGCGTGTAGCTGAGTTTAGGGTGAAAAGCGCATGCCTGAGGAGGCGTCAGGGATGACGGCGCGAATATCGCATTGTTATGTTGCTAAATGTTTGCGAAAGGGAGGACGGTAAACGATGTGGATTTCCATCTGCAATGGCGGCGATGGGCAAGAGCAATGTGCACGAGCGTGCGGGATGCGACCCTGTCAAGGAACATGGAGCATGGCTTCGTTCATCTCTATATTAAATAAAGTACAGCTGTCTACAGTCCCTGAGTTCGACTCGCTCACCACTCAACTCAGCTCTCACTGCCTTTCCCTTCTCCTCGGGGCTGCCCTTATAATATCATCGACGCGCAACAGAAGCTTCAGGTAAAATGTTAGTAACGGCCAACCAGGGGGTCCAGAGTCCAAGACAGGGAGAAAAAGGGGGAGCTTACCTCTGCAGCCTCGCTAGCTGACGACACCACCGCCTTCTTGAGCTTATAGCTCTCGATCACGCCGAGCTCTCGCATGTCGGCGATGCCACCGCCTGGCGTCATCAGGTCGAGTCCATACGTCGTCAGACCGTCGTAGTGAGCCTTCCGCAGACGGGCTACCAGCTCGCCCGAGTCCAAGCCCGCGTTGTCCGCGAGGATCGTGGGCAGTTGGCGGAGGGCGATCGCGAAGGAGGACGTGGCCAGCTGCTTCTTGCCCTCGATCCTGGTCGCTGCAGCGTCGACAGCCTTTGCCATCAGGGTCTCGGCGCATCCACCGCCAAGCGTGGCCCGCGGCTCCTTCACTGTCTGGGACAGAACAGCGAGGGCGTCGTGCAGACTGCGCTCGGCCTCGTCGAGGAGCTGGTCCGTGGCGCCGCGGAGGACGATCGTGCAGGCCTCGCCGGCAGCGACGCCGGAGAACTTGATTAGAGTATCCTCGCCGATAATAATCTCCTCGATCAGATCACAGTGTCCGAGCTTGACTTGGTCGGGATGGTCGAACGTGGACGCGATCTCGCCTCCCGTGACGAGCGCTAGTCTTTCAATTCCGTCGAAATCAGCATGCTCGATCGACATGATGCCGGCATCCGTAAAGAGCTGCTCGGGCCAGTTGTAGATGAGCTGCCTGTTGATGAAGCAGTTGATGCCGTGCGCCTTGATCTTCTCCACCTTCGCCTTCATCTTCTCCTTCTCTGCCTTCTCGAGCTCGGCAAGCTTGCTGGTCGAGCTGACCTTTACACGGGCTCCAAAGATCTTGACCTTATCCGTGTCCATGGACGTGTTTGCGACCAGGATCTTGGCGTTCTCGAGGCGCTTCGGCTGGTTGACTCCAATCTTCTTGTCGAGAATAAAGCCTTCGTCGAGGTAGGACTCGCTGAGCTTGCCACCCGCCTTCTTGATGATCTGGATATGGCTCAGGTCGGACGATCCCTTCAGGCGCATGATGGCGTCGACGGCCAGCTCCGCGAAGTGGTTCCTGTCTTGCGCCAAGACCTTGGAGCTGAGTGTAGTCCTTGCAATGGCGAGTAAATCTTTCCTGAACGCCTCAGGGTTCTTGCTGTGGTCGACGGCGGACTTCTCTAGTGCCTCCAAGGCAGCTTGGCTGGCTATCCGGTAACCCTCGATGATAGTCTGCGGGTGGATCTTCTTGTCGACAAGCTTCTCTGCTTCCCGTAGGAGCTCGGCGGCGAGGACCGCGACGGACGTCGTACCATCGCCGACCTCGTCATCTTGGACTTTAGAGATGTTGACGAGAACCTTGGCAGCGGCGTTGTCCAAGGCAATGGCCTTGAGGATCGTGGCACCGTCGTTTGTGACCATAATCTCACCGGTAGATCTGCAGGCAGTAATAAGAAGCGTCAGTCATCGCGTGATGTAAGGCACGTAGTAACTCAATCAGGGAGCAGTAGCTGTTAGGAACATACGCTGACTGGAGAATCTTGTCCATGCCCTTTGGTCCCAAAGTGCTCTTTACCAGATCGCCAACGGCAATGGCGCCAACAAACGCGGCGAGACGCGCATTCTCGCCTTTCTCTTCTGTAGTTCCTTCCTCGAAGATCTGGGTCGGACTAAAAGACGCCTATGAATATGCGAGGATTGGTCAGTCAAAGCTCAGAGCATGTCTGCCTCCCCAGGCTCCTGAGGGAAGAACAAACCATTTTTTTTTTACCAGTATAACAAGATGCTATTATTAAAAGTTCAGCACGACAGGTTCCGTAGGTAAGGTTCGCTGGTTGGAGGTCGGACGAGAGATGGCAAATGGGTATCTAGCTGGGGAGTTTGTATGGATATCACGCCGACGAAGTATTGCGGACGTCTCTCTAAACTAAAAAGTTCACAGCTCACCGCCTAAGGCAGCTGCAGCCCGTTGCCCGTTAGGGATGGCGTTGAAGCCACAGCTACCCCTCCGTGGGGCTAGTGGCTCGAGCTCCCTCATCGTGGCTTAGCTAAGGTACCCGACTCTGACTGTTCACCGGAACGGGAAAACACCACAGCCGTTTGCCCACATTGTTCTGGATAGAAC
Organism: Coniochaeta sp. PK30-01; assembly: GCA_023628855.1. Lineage (NCBI taxonomy): Eukaryota > Fungi > Ascomycota > Sordariomycetes > Coniochaetales > Coniochaetaceae > Coniochaeta > Coniochaeta sp. PK30-01. Next base: position 177,629 of record JAMAJW010000013.1, on the reverse strand, counting down.
AATGCGTACAAAATTGTACCGACGGCAATCAACAAGAACGTCAAATCATAGAAAGATAACCTCATCTGGGTTTAGCAGAAAGAATCACGAGCTATATTTTGACATACCAGACCTTGCTAGGTTGCTAAGCCATACCAAACTCTCTCGAAAGGCCAACTTTGTGGCGGGGCAGAAAAAAAACCCGACAGACCCCACACTAAGTTTTGGCGTTCTCGAATCAACACCGCCCACAGAAATTGAACGACCGCAAAGGACAACAGTTGATACTCTCCAGCTCGTCACTTTCGTCGACAATAACGCAGCCTGCCATCCGTATAGGCCCCAGACGATCACGAAGCAACTGTTAGCCCAGCATGGCGCCATCTTTCGATCACCTCGTAGAGGAGAACCTCGACGACGAGGAGTTTGACGAGGACGAGGTCGACATTTCCGACCTCAAGCAAAAATATGAAGTGCAGCTGGAGTCTGGCCTGGACACGTTCGTCGTCGTCGATGGATTGCCCACGGTCGACGAGGCTCAGAAGCCAAAGTTGATCAAGTTCCTCCTGAAGAAGATGAACTCGGTTGGCCGCACCCGCGAGGACCAGATTTATATGCCCATGGGCGAGGATGGCAAGTCCATGAAGTACGTTGACCTGATGACCTATCCGCACAGACTCTTCTGACCTCGATCTGCTAGCTTCGCCTTTGTTGAGTACTCGACGAAAACCGAGGCTGCCGCCGCTGTGCGCCAGCTTGATATGGTCCCTCTCGACAAGAAGCACACACTCCGCGTTAACAAGCTTACTGATATCGACCACTATGGCCGCGAAGGTAGGATCAGCGAGCGCTACACCCCACCCGAGATCGAGCCGTTCCAGGAGAAGGAGCATCTGCGGTGGTTCATGGCCGATCCCAGCGGTCGCGGCCGGGACCAGTTCGTTATGTATCGCGGCGATAGTGTCGGCGTGTTCTGGAATAACGACAAGGACCAACCGGAGCTCATCGTTGACCGGCCTGGCTGGACCGAGACTTTTGTCCAGTGGTCTCCTCTCGGCACGTATTTGACATCGGTACATGCTCAGGGTGTTCAGCTTTGGGGTGGCCCGTCGTGGAGCCGGCAAAAGCGGTTTGCGCATCCCTTCGTCAATATGGTCGCCTTCTCGCCGAACGAGAACTACTTGGTTACGTGGTCGAACCGTCCTATCTCCATCCCTGACGAGGGACACCCGTCGCTGTCCCTGGACGACGACGGCAAGAACTACGTGATCTGGGATGTTAAGACCTCCAAGCCGCTGCGTTCTTTTGCCCAACTCGACATCCCCGCCGGTCCTGGTGACGATCCGGCCGCTCGGAAGCCAGCGAAGCTCCCGTGGCCCGCGTTCAAATGGTCTTCCGATGACAAATACGTCGCACGTCTCACCCAAGGATCGTCCATCTCTGTCTACGAACTGCCGCGCATGAACCTGCTCGACAAGACGACTATCAAGGTTGACGGTGTCATGGACTTTGAGTGGGCGCCAGCAACGGTTCAGCGCGAAGGGTACAAGGCTTACGAGCAGCTCCTTTGCTACTGGACGCCAGAAATCGGCAGCAACCCAGCCAAGGTCAGCTTGATGAGCATACCGTCGAAGCAGGTCGTCCGAACCCTCAACCTCTTCAGTGTTAGCGACGCGAAGCTCCACTGGCAATCCGACGGCGCATACCTCTGCGTTAAGGTCGATAGGCACTCCAAGTCGAAGAAGTCTCAGGCCACCACACTCGAGATCTTCCGCGTCAAGGAGAAGGGCGTTCCCGTTGAGGTCGTAGACACGATCAAGGACACGGTCATCAACTTCGCATGGGAGCCAAAGGGAGATCGCTTCGTGATTATCACCACGACCGAGCCCGTTGGCCCCACCGCCGTCCCTCCTAAGACGTCCGTTTCGTTCTTCTGTCCCGAGAAGGCAAAGGGCAACGCCATCGGCAACTTCAAGCACCTGCGGACGCTGGACAAGAAGAACAGCAACGCGATCTATTGGTCGCCCAAGGGCCGCTTTGTGGTTGTCGCGACCGTCGCAAACACGCAGAGCTCGGATCTGGACTTCTTCGACCTCGACTTTGAGGGCGAGAAGCCCGAGTCCGACAAGGACCTGACCGCCAACCTGCAGTTGATGAACACGGCCGACCACTACGGCGTTACTGACGTCGAGTGGGATCCGTCCGGTCGTTTCGTGGCCACGTGGGCGTCAGCATGGAAGCACGCGGTAAGCTTTACCCCCCTCGTTCCCTCTTCTTCTACTATGTTGTTCACGTGACTGACAATATTCTCCCCGTGCTTCAGATGGAGAACGGATATCATCTCTACGACTTCAAGGGCGAGCAACTGCGCGAGGAGCCTATCGAGAAGTTCAAGCAGTGGCAATGGAGGCCGCGGCCCCCCACACTCCTCACCAAGGAGGAGCAGAAGACGATCCGCAAGAACCTCCGCGAGTTCTCGCGCGTCTTCGAGCAAGAGGATGCCGAGCGCATCAGCAGCGCCGACGTTGCGGTGGTCGAGCACCGCCGCCGCCTCCTGGAGGAGTGGTACGCGTGGCGGGCGCAGGTCGAGGAGGAGATCGCGGAGGAGCGGGAGGCCCTCGGCCTGCCGGACGTTGCCGAGCTGCTCAGGGCCAAGACAGAAGCGTTGGCATTGGCCGGAAATGGGGAGGAGCAGGTCATCGAGGAGATTGTGGAGGAGGTGCTGGAGGAGACGGAGGAGATTGTCCAATAGTGGACAGATGGCATCTTGCGATAGCACCTGGCCCCGTTATATCTCGACTCTGGTGGCTCCGGGGCCGTGGAGGCGTTATAGAAGGAAAGGGTTGGAAGAGACAGCAGATCATGAGCTAACGTTGTGTGGATGCATGATTCTCATCTCTCTGGCTTTATCTCTTGGGCTTGTGACTGTTGATGTTGAGATGTGGGACTGCGGCATTCAAACGTTCTGTGTATCTTGCAATTTCTGTGCTTCTGGACTCGGATGGAGTTTGCTTTAGCTGACGGCTTTGCATCCCCATGAGGAAAATTGAACGGTTTTGCGACGCTCGGAGAGGTGACAGCCCCCTTGGCACCTTACTCGTGACACATGAACTTGACTCGTGAGTCGTGACACCCTCCGCAAGGCTGCCTATGTACCTTAGTTATCGTCAGTCTTTCTTTGATCGTATACCTGGAGGTAGGTAGTCACCCGTGTAACTTCGACACACTCTATTCGTATGATGGAACGGACAAGCTTTCTATGACGGCCATACTGTGCACTGGCAGCTGCTCATAGTAAGATCCGTAGGCTATCTTGGCTTTCCTTCTGTAAGTACGTACTGCAAGCCAGGTCATGAATCATACTCGATATTCAATCCATTTTAATCATCGAAACGTTGACTCGGTCAGGTACGGAAAGAACGCATGCACAAAGGCCGTAGGACCTATATGCGTATATAGGGGTATCACATGTGAGGCCTCGCGGTCTTCCAGAAGACGGACATGCTAGGAGATACATCGATGATCCGCCCAAAGAACGCTAGTTGCTAAGTCTCGCTTAGCATTGTTACTCCAGATGCTGCTAACCCTCAGCCTGAGCCAAGACGTCCAGGGACGTCTCAACAAAAGTGTGGAGTTGTACCTTGGTGGGGTCGTCCCCAACAAAAAAGGGGACCTGGAGATTTCGGTAAAATGCAGAGAGCATGGACTTGAACCCGCAAGTTGATCTAGAACTTGGAGATGCATTGTAGACCAGCTGGGGTAGGCTTTTCAGAGCAGATAGGACTACGAGTCTCAATACACAGTACACTGTGCAATTTATTCTTATATCCTCTTGGTATGTCAGCTTACTGTGCTAAAGCTAAGCAGGCACGATGTGTTTCGCCTCCCGATGTAGCTCTGTCCAAGCATTAACTATCGTCATTGTCAATGTACGCGTCTGATTGGACAGAAAGTACGAGTAGCGGGTCATAGAACGGCCCCATCTTTCAGGCGGGAAGGGACTTTCCCCACGAATTGATAACGATAAGGCGACCTTAATCATAAACCCTGAAGGTTTTGCGATGGGGGGGAAACGTCGTCTGGTTCGAACGCGATCCGAGAAGTTGGGAGCATGTGCTCTCTCCCTCGCTTTCCGCGATCGTGTCTCGGGGCGGCCATGACGACACCATTCGTGCATTCGCGGGAATTCCCGATGCCTCACGATGGAATTAGAGAAGAACGGTCGAGCTGACATCACAGAACCAATCAGTAGCCGCGGGCTCAGACATGAGCAGGAAGAATGTCTCACAGAAGAGATGCAGATCTCAGTTTAGGGTATCTAAAACCGTGTACTTCGCCCTTGGCAGACTATCACAGGAGACCATGCGAATACGTTCTGGCGGTGTGAGAATGCACCTCGGTACATACGACTGACATGTATCACAGTAGCTGCGTCTCGCTTGAGGTGCCTGGGTGTCTTGTCGAGGCAAAGTACCAGCAGCAGCACACAGGTCCAGATCCACAGCGAGCCATCACAAGCCAGAAACAGCCAGAAACGCGAGATGCCCGCTTTCGCCCTCTGCTAATTCGCTGAACCGGGCACAACTAAACAAGATGATGAGCCATCACAAGCCAGAGGCGAGATTCCGCTCCAAGCTCTACCATTCGCCGGATCTTTGCTTTGGAACGCGAATGAGTGGACGGACGGTATCTGGCGAATGTAGATGACGATGAAGAATGACCATCACGAGGGAACCATGGCCTTCTCGGAGCAGTATCGCGAGATATTAGGCCTGTGATGGCATGGTTCTCGTCCGACAAAGCATGTTCGTGCCGGTAGAGTTGTTGGCTTATGAGTCTAGGTGGCACGACAGCCGCATCATATCCGACGTCCAAACCTAGCATTCATCGGCAGCTGCGTCAAGACATTTTCGCCCAGGCTGGTGCAAAAAGCGAGTTAGCACGTTACTGTACTGCGGTATGTATCACTTGTCCCAACAAATGGTTCCCGACCCACGGGCCACAGGGGGCGAGCAGGGCTAAAGGAAAGGCGAAAATGCGGTAAAAATTTAGGGGGGAAAAGGGAGAGTGAGAAGAAGAAAAAAAAGGTTAGAAGTGGGAATCAAGGGTCCAAGTCATGCCCATTGGCTGGCATATTGTTAGCCATTTTTTGCGGGCAAAAGCTCTCGGTTTATTAGCCTTCCGGCCTGCCTCTGCCCTCCGACTTTGTCCTCGAGCATTCAGCAACCACAAAATCCAACAAACCATCTTTTGTTTGGGACTAGGGACAGCGTGAACTGAGATATCGAAGGTGCGTACTCTCGTGTGTTTTAGCGGCCCTGGTCATCTCATCCCACGGTCGTCTTTCCCTGTATATCGCTCGTTGGCTTTGCCATAGTCAACCTCCTCCGAACTCGAACTGACATCGTCCTGCTGTATAGTCGGTGAACCAGGTCGTTCTACCGTTTTCACTCTCTCCAGGATCGCACCCCGTCCGTGTTTCTAGGTAGCTGCTCCGTCAATCGCTCAAGATGGCTGCCACCACATCCTCCAGTCTCCCGGCTTCGAGGAAGTCGTTGCTGAAGCGCACCATGACGGACTCCCTGTCCGACTTGGACGCCTCTACTCCCTCCACAGCCGCCGCATCTCCCCTCGGTTCTGCCCGCAACTCTGCCTCGTCGACGTCTCTGTCGTCCATGTCCGAGCTCGACTCTCCCGCAGCCAAGCCCACGTACGGCAAGCTGCTCGACACGTACGGAAACGAGTTCGAGGTGCCCGACTTCACCATCAAGGACATCCGCGATGCCATTCCTAAGCACTGCCTCGAGCGGTCCGGCCTCCGCGGCATGATGTATGTCTTCCGCGACATGCTGTACCTGGGCGTCACCTTCTACATCTTCCACAACTATGTCACGCCCGAGATAATCCCGTCGAAGGCCGCCCGCGTCGTCTTGTGGGGTGTGTACACCTTCCTCCAAGGCCTCTTTGGCACCGGTCTGTGGGTGCTCGCGCACGAGTGCGGCCACCAGGCGTTCTCCCCGTCGAGGACCTTCAACAACGTCGTCGGATGGGTGCTGCACTCGGCCCTCCTAGTGCCGTACTTCAGCTGGCAGATGAGCCACAGCAAGCACCACAAGGCCACCGGCAACATGGAGCGCGACATGGTCTTCGTGCCCCGCACGCGCGAGCAGGCCGCCACCCGCCTCGGCAAGCTCGCCCACGAGCTCGGCGAACTCGCCGAGGACACGCCGATCTACACCCTCGCCATGCTCGTCGCTCAGCAGATCTTTGGCTGGCCCAACTACCTGCTTACCAACGTCACCGGCCACAACAACCACGAGAAGCAGCGCGAGGGCCGCGGCAAGGGCAAGTCGAACGGGCTCGGCGGCGGCGTCAACCACTTCGATCCCCGCAGCCCGCTGTACGACAACAGGGACGCCGTCAAGGTCATCCTGAGCGACATTGGTATCCTCATCACCGCCTCGGTGCTCGTGGTTCTCGGTAACAAGTTCGGATGGGCCAACCTGGCCGTCTGGTACGGCCTGCCGTATCTGTGGGTCAACCACTGGCTCGGTATGTTTTGATCCCCGAACTCTTGTAAATCTCGTGGCGTTGCAAAGACTAATGATATGTTCCGCAGTTGCCATCACCTTCCTCCAGCACACCGACCCTACGCTCCCCCACTACACCGCCGAGGAGTGGAACTACGTGCGCGGCGCGGCGGCGACGATCGATCGCGAGTTCGGCTTCATCGGCCGGCACCTGCTGCACGGCATCATCGAGACGCACGTCCTGCACCACTACGTCAGCACGATCCCGTTCTACAACGCCGACGAGGCGTCGGAGGCCATCAAGCCCGTCATGGGCAAGCACTACAGATCCGACACGGCCGAGGGCCCCATCGGGTTCATCAAGGCCATGTACAAGTGCGCGCGCATGTGCCAGTGGGTCGAGCCCAGCGAGGGCGCCGAGAAGAACGGCAAGGGCGTCTTGTTCTTCCGCAACCACAACGGTATCGGGACGAAGCCCCTCGGCGCCGACAAGCTCTAGTTGTTTGGTTGTTGTTGTTGTTGCACCGGGACGAGCGAAAGTTGGAGGCCATCCTCGGATCTTTGGAAAGCTGTCAACGGGTCATCATCTATGGCTCTCTATTTTCGTTCTGGACTTGCAGGGCTTCCGGCGTGGCGGGGTGGGGGGGATTCGTCTCGACGCTTTGTTTGTAATGGTGTCTGGTCGTCCCCATCTCGCTCCGAGAGCGCTCGTCATGTTATGAGATGATGATATAGACGTGAAAGAGATGTTGATTAGAAGGACTCTGGCCGGGTCAAATGTCTGTTTTGATAGATAAAGATTATACAGCCTCAGCTAGAAACCCTGGAGCACCAAGAACCAAGGGGTAAATGGGGTCCGACGCTTCCGGGATACGGGAGTACGGGCTAATATTTAAGCATTCTTCTCTCATAAAGAACAACCTGCTGATGCGTGTCGGTCTGCCTTAACAGTCTTGAGTAGATCATCGGAGCCGGATCGCGATCGATCGACAAGTGCGGGGGAAAAAGGACACTCCAGCTTTCCCAACGTCGTATATGAAGTAGTCTATTGATTATTACCAATGGTCGTCTTCTCTCTGACTGGCAGGTCTTCAATCCTGACCCCCGAGCTGGCCGAGAACTAAGGTAGGTGGGCGCATGACAGGTAGCTGCCTGACCTGGTTCGACCAACCACTGACATTTCCGCCAGTTTGCATCGTCGATCTCGTTTTGCTCCAACAAGCTACTGAATAGTTTATACCAGTGTTACGTATTCTAGCACAAGCAACGCAACCGTATTGTCCTTTTTCTGTGATTGCTGTTTGATGTTGCTGATGATACAACATCTCACCACACCGATCGTTACAACAGAGGAAGCCAAGTTCCGTTCCGCACGGTTAAGCCAATGTCGAACAGGAGAAGATACATATCTAAGCGCGGTAAAGGCAATGTTGAACTCAAGAGTCTGTATATCCAAGCTCCGGGGACAGAGACGGGTGGGTTGCATCACGGTTGCTGGCCTTGGGCAGAAAGGGACATGTCCCGTCACGACTCTGACCTGTAACCAAAGACATCAAGGGGCATAATCACCATGATGCCTGAGCAACGTAGACAGAAACCCGGTCAAGACCGTCAATACCTACATATATGAGATTCTGCATATGGACAAGGCCAACCACCCCCACACCCACACACATATCATGGCCTGAAATGGTAAATACAAAAGAGCCAAGGACAAGATTGTCAACTCTCTCCCCGCCTCCCCCGTCTTCCAGGTCCGGTTCTATACTTCGTCCCTCGACGTCTTCCATCTATCTATCCGCCGCGCTGGCATTCTGCATAAAGCCTCGGACGGCACCAAAACATAAACACACCGGACCGTCAACACGGTTTCCTCAAATGCCCACACCCGGTGGACGTCCTCCCGAGAGAAGATTAAGAATAGACAATATACAACAGAGAGTGAGTGAAAGTGAGAAAGCAAGATGTCGGTCTCGTGCGTTACGCAAGCACGGACAGATATAGAGGGAAAAGAAGGAAGACAAACAGAAATCACCGCCATCTAATAGACCCGATTCGTTAAAAAGTGAAAAAAAGAATAGACGCCCCCCAGGTTTTCCCAAGATTGGAAGCCAGACGGACATATTCGTCAGTCTCATGCACGAGTTTGGTTGGTATATACGCTTTTCCCCGACATATACATTTCTTATATATATAGAAAACTCCGTTCGTCTAGCAATCACGAAGCTTTGGTCGTGGGTTGCGCGTGTGCGTGTGCGTGTTGCGTGTGCGTGTGCGTGTTGCGTGTGCGTGTTGCATGCGCGTGTGCGTGTGCGTGTGCGTGTATGCGTCTGTCATGCTCACGCCTTGCCCGCCTCCCGCACGGCCCGTATCCAGCGGTCGTCGGCGCCGTTGCGCGCGAGGACGCCGCTGGTCGTCTTCGGCGTCTTCTTGGCCGTGTTGTCCGCCGCCGAGCAGCCGCCGCCCGATTCGAGCGCGGCGGCGAGCTCGGCCGCGGATCCGGCGCCCAGCAGCGACATCTCCTGCCGCAGGAGAAGGGCCACGGCGGCGCGCACGAGGATGGCGTCGCCCTCGAAGACGTACACGTCCCAGAGGCGCGCGGCCTCGTCGAGCGCGAGGTGCGAGGTGAACAGCGACGTGAACATGTCGCAGAGGTAAGAGTCCGGGTCGTGGCCCGGCAGGCGCGTCAGGTGCTCGTGCAGGCCGGGCGACTTGTGCGAGAGCGTCTGGAGGAGGAGGTTGTAGGCCGACTGCTTCGCGCCGGGGTCCGAGATGAAGAAGCTCAGGGGGAGGGGCCGGTTGAGGACGTTGGCGAGGGCCGCGAACGCGGCGGCCGGGGAGGGGAGGTTGAGGAGCAGGAGTGCGGCGATGGTCTATGGGAGGGAAATCTGTCAGCAAATCCAGCAGTGGGGGGTAACTTTTTTGAACTTTGAAGGGGGGGGGGGGGGGGTGTAAGGCACACACGTTGCAGCCGGTTACATATCCGATGTCGCTGCGGTACATCGCGTACGCGCTGAGCACGTCGACTAGACCTTGGTGCAGCGGTGCGCCCGCCTGGAAGATGCGCAGATCCTTCCACGTCCGCTCCTCCACGTCCTTGCGGATGGCCGCGAACCAGGCGGCCTGCCGTGCGTCCTCCGGTGTGCCGTTGCCCGCCGCGACGCGGGCCTCGACCTCGTGGGCGCGCCGCAGCGCGGCCTGGTAGGACGCCTCGTTAAGGCCCAGCTCGTTGCCGATGGCGCGGCTCCAGACCTGACCCCGGCTCCGCGGCGCTACCCCGCGCCACCAGAGCTCGCGCGTGCGCCGCTCGCGGACGGCCGCGTTCCACCGCGGCAGGATGTCCTCTTCCCATATGTGCTGCAGGCCGTCGGCCGCCTGGTCGCGGTGTTCGGACCGCACGCGCTTGTCGGCATCGCGCCGACGCTCGGCCTCCATGCTGCGCTCCATCATCTTCTGGTACTCTCTTAGGTGGCGGCGCTCTTCCGCCGGGTCCTTGGGCGGCAGCCAGGACGGACGGGTGCGGGACAGCACTGCCTCCTTCTCCTTCGAGATAGGCAGCGGGTCAATCATGATGTTTGTTCTGCGGAGCGGCGGCAGTTCCGGCAACGCGGACCTGACCCGCGGTCTGCTGTCGTGGTCGGGCGACTTCCGCGGATTGGGCATCGAGCCCGTGCTCGACCGCTGCGCCTTGTGCTCCATCTCCCCTGCGTGCTCCTCGAGCTTCTCCGTGAGCTCTTTTGCGTCGGCGTTCAGATCGGCCAGGGCTGCTGTCCAGCTCTTGGCGCGCGTCGAGAGCGGACTTTGCCCGGAGGGTGTGGACTTTAGCGTGGTTACTGCCGAGTCCGACTTCCACATCGGTGACCTTAACGATCCCCGCGCCACTGCTACCGGCGGTGTCCCGTTACCAACGCTGCGAACCCGTTCTTTTGGTCGTTCCGGAGAAGGAGACTTGGACGCGGGCTGACTCTTGGATCGTTCTTGCGGCGGTCGAGGGGAGATGGGCACGTTGTCCAAGACCAGTCCGTCCGGAATGTCGTCTCCATCGTCCTCGTCACACTCGAGCTCCAGTTCAAATGCGGATTTCCGCCTGTTCGACTGCCAGCTACTCCTCCTGGGTCGGGGCATCAGCTTCGGATCCCTCGGGTCGAGATGCATGTTCGGGCTCTTGCTCCGGGGCCGCTGTACCGATATGGAGGTAGACGAGCGGCTGCCGAGAGTCCGGCGAGGCAGTGACTTCACATATGGTTCTGGTAGCAGTGCGAGGCTCGTGGTCCGTACGTTGACGCCGTGCATCTGCGTCTTCAGAGCCGGGAGTGTAGGGCGGCTTTTCGGCACCGCTAGGACGTCGCGGCTGGCATGTGTGCCGGAGAGGTCTCTCGAGTACGCAGGGCGGGGCAGAGACGCAGCTTTAGTCCTCGGCCGCCGAAGGTCAGGAGGAAAGGCAGCGCTGTAGGGGCTGACGGCCACCGACTTGATCCGGCGGTCAGAGGCACGCCTCGCGTCATCGTGGTCGCTATCGTCGAGCGTGATGTCCTCGAAGTTCCCGACGTCCGCGAGGTCTGTGTCATCGTTTGATCCGAGGGAGTGGAAGGAAGATGAGTGGGAGGATTTGGACTCCGAAAGGTCCGGTGGTGAGCCCGGGCTCGAATCGTCGACGGCGTGTTCGTATATCATCATCATTGTGGCCATGTTGTTCGCATCTTCCTCCGGGTGTCCAAAAGTCAATTGGTTTATGACCCCAATTTCGCTATCCGAAGACTCCTGTTTAAACTTCGTGATGCGCTTCTTGGTCGTCAAAGATAGGTCCAGTATCTCGAATTTCCCCCAAGTCTCCGGACAGTACAATGTGTTTCCGTTTGGAGGTAGGGTAGAGACGGACCAATGACCACTCGTCCACAATGATCAGCGTTTCAGCAAGCAGCTGCAAGCATAGGTCAAATGCGGAGCTGGCGGACGTCAGTCGATGCGGCACTCGGCGTCGCAGAAGACAAACAACCACTATATATCGTGTATGGAATTGATAGTACGCAGTGTGCAGGCTGATGGCCGACACTGCGTGTGGGATCACGTTCCTGCGATGCCTTGGTTGGACGTGGGCTGACTGGCCTCGTATCCGGCCGTGTAGTCTGGCAAGGCCGAGTATATCGGCCGGGATGTTCGGTCGGACTGTAGCGACTCAATGCGGAGTCGAGCAGCGGGATGGCGGTTGAGAAGAGTACGAATTAATTAGCTGCTAAGTATGCCATGTACTAGGATTACTGATGCTCTTGTCGTCGGGAGGAGAATCGGTAGTCGACAGAGAGCAGAGGGACTCGATTCGATATGTCGGACTGGTCGAGGGCCACAGTGTCTTTCTGTTTCATGCAGACAGCCGTATGACAAGTTGATGATGGAATGGACAACGAATAGTAACAAGAATACTGTGGTATTAACGGGTTAAGGTGTGAGCTAAAGCAAGACGCAGCAGATAACGAGCGGGTGGAGAGCGAATGTGGTGAAGCCACGCGATGAGCTGTCAGAAAACGAGCGACTTGGTTCAGTGGGCAACAAGACTTGCTTGGCAGATCTGAGCGAGAGACGGTGAAGGAAAAACAAGATGGTGGTGGTGATGACAAGACAAGAGGCTGGTCGTGGTCGTGGTGGATGGTCGATGTCAAGTCGCAAGAAAACAAGAAACCCGGACTTTGACAAACGCAGTCCGGATCCAATCCAGGCAATCCTCGAGCAAAACCACAACAAGGTCAGGAGGAACAGAATCCAGGAACCAAAGTCCGCAAAATTAGCATTGGCAAAAAGTGCCGGATCATGTCCTGAATTGGACAAGGACTGATGGGCCAAATGGGGGCAGTTCTGGCAGGCCACTGCGATCGATGTCACTCCTGGCCTAAGTATGCGGTTGGAGTGACTTAGCGGTTACTCCACCTGTGCCCCTAATCATTTGCACAGACTGGACTGGCTCATCTCAGATAAAACGGCTTACCACCTCTCCAAGGCCTCCAGTCCCCCACTATGAGGACAGGGTTCTGTTGTGGTAGAATCAAGTTGAGTCTTGACCGCTCTGGCATTCAATAAAAGGCAGACTCAGACTCCCTTTGCAGAGTCTCCATCTGCATCACTTCGAGTAATGCACCGTGTTACTATTGCTCATGTGTTTCACCAACGTGAATTTTAGAGAATGCAGAGCTGAGCTATCTACAACAGTAGCAGTGCTGACATTCAGGTCGACGATGACGGTGTGGCAGCTGCGTGGTGGGTGGTACATGTTAAAAAGGGACTGCATAGTAAAATAACAGGACTGCGGCACTATCAACTACCGCAGTACTATCAACGACACTGAACGTCCTATCCGGCCTATGATCCATCGAACACCGGTGGAAAGTCCCTAAAAATCGCAATTTCGCCTGGCATCGAAAAGCGTTTAATTAAGCCAATCAGAAAGCTGCGCCGTTCAGGGGTGCGCACAGACCAGCACCAACCACGGCCGCTCATCTGTAGATTGACATCACGGATTTCGGGCCAATCAGCGCCGCAGTTACCGTCTCGGTGCTCTCCAACCAACATGAATACAAAGATGATGACATCGAAGTTGAACAGCCAATAAACAGAATTCGTACACCTGCTTCCTCGACAACATCTCATCGCTCACGTCCTGTTACCTGCAATGTTCAATGCTAGAAACCTGGCCGTCTAGAGACGGGTCCTTCGCAGACGTGTACACTCGATCAGTGTTTCTCGCCTTGCGATCCGGACTGTCCTAGCCGGCTCGTAATACCATCACTCGGCACGCGTGGCTTCGTTTCGCTTGCGCTTCCTTCCACCAGATTCCCACGGAGGACGAGAGAGTCCCCCAGCTGCCTGTGATACTGACGCTCCGGTGATGCCGGACTGTGACGTGCTCTGCTCGGCGCGATGCTCGACTTGATAGCCTTGAGCGCCGCCTGAAGTCTGAGAGTGCTGCTCCGGCGCTGGCTGCAATGTCGTGGAAGGAGACATCGACTCTGACGAATCTAGTAGGTTGTCCACCACATCCTTCCAGACTGGCAGTCCATCAGAATCCAGCTCCAGGTATTTATCGGGACTGAAATGCCCGCGGCGTTGGTCTGTATCTGACCCTCCGAGAATTGGAGGAGAGCTGGGTGTTTCCAAGTCACTCTGGTAATGATCCGTTCCGCCAGATGGGTGTGCTGCACTGGCAAGTGACAGCCGCGATCTCGGGAGCTGCGCACTGGTACGTCGTTTATTGGCTACACGCGCAGTCGGGCTGCTGTCGAGGTCGGATGGGCTCGAAGGCAGAATATCGGGGGAAGCTGCCGCCAGCGAGGACAAGGACCTCCTGAACTTCTCCGCTCTCTCGATCTTGCTGGCGCTGGACTGTCTGTCGGCCTCCTCCTTTGCTCGGCGGAGGTTGGCATCGATGGTTGCTTCGTACTCCCGCTCCTGCTTCCGTCTTGACCGCTCGCATTCCACGTCGGCATTCTCGCTGCTCAGCTGGTCGGGTTGACTCTTGGACTTGCCCTTGGTCCTCAACGACAAGGACATTCGCTTCTGCTCAGAGTGTCGGAAGTTTTCCTTGTTCTCTGGGAGTGAGGAAGACAGCTTGTTATGAGGGATGTCTGACACGACCGCTTGGCCTCGGGATTCATCAAACGCGGCCGTGGCTTGTTGCCGGACGGTGCGGCGTGTAGTAGGCGAAGATTGCGTCTCTTCTGACCGGAGTTGCGTCTGCTCAAGCGAGCCTTGTGAGGAACCCGATCTTGGCAACATCTCTGCCGACCCTCTGTGACGCTTACTGCTAGGTTGTCGAACCGAAGCTTGCGTCTTGGATCTGCCCTGCGTGGTGGTAATGCGCGCAGCGTTGCTTGGGCCAGATGTCTCTGGCGCAGAGAGGAGTAGATGCTCGTCCCGCTCAGGCTGCTCCTCTGCTGGCGGAGCTTTCATAATACATATCGGCATCAGCTCCAGGGCGCCCCATACCGTCTCAGCCGGATCCACGAACTCGTCGCCGTATCGATTCAGGATCCGGCCTACAGCCCAGTCCGTTCCGCTGCGGCGACTCGAGCTCCTGGCGATGGCATCGGCGATGGGCCTGAGTCTTGTCCTCTGACACACGAGCAGGCGCAGCTGGAGCTCCGGGATGTCTGAGTATCTCGGGCCGCCGCTGTCGTGGTCATAGACGTGTATCAGGACACGACGAGGCTTGGGTGGAATGACGAAGCTGAAAGACATGGTTGACGAGGAAAAGATTTAAATTAAGAGAGTGAAGAGAGTAGTTCGTGGTTCTGTCCAATTTCTAATGCAGCAAGCCGGGACAATGCACGTGCTGCGACGATGATAGGCTTTTGAAGGAAAGGAAGGATTGTATGCAGTGCGGTTGTTTGTTGTTGACGGCGAGGTTTCGAGGAAAAAGATGGTTAAGAGTGGCTGAAAAGACCTTGCGTTTACCAGCCTGACACGTTCTCCGCTTGTACGTGTGAAGCCATCGACAAATGGTACGTGACGCCGGGCAGGTTGTCGAGACGATCAAATGGTTGACAGGCCGACTAACAAGGGTACCTACGTACAAACCCTACAAACCCCGGCAACATACAAGCGGTATGGTCTACGAGCAGAATATTACATCTTACTTTTTGACCCACGAGGCGTTTTCAACCTCCTGACCTAACTCTAGGCCTTCGTCTCTGTCAAGTCGAGCATTGTGACGGTGTGCTTCAGCACTTCCGGCGTGGCTCATTCCCTCCTATCGGGATCCCTCTGTCAGGAAAGCCACGGTTCATGTACTAGCCACAAGATCCTCCAGATCATTGACAGCATGGAGAAGTATACTCGAGAGAAGGTCTAACTAAGGGCTCGGCTTAATGAACTTGCCAGGGGTAGATAGGTCATATATACCTGCTAGTGATCGATTGCATTCATCAGTCGTCAGATCCTTTGGATTCATGGCTGTCAAATCCTCAACCCTTTGCAAGTCGCAGGTCTTTGCAAGTCGCAGGTCTTTGCAAGTCGCAGGTCTTTGCAAGTCGCAGGTCTTTGCAAGTCGCAGGTCTTTGGAGAGAATGAAAGGCAGTCTTCATCACGAGAGCAAGTTAGCATTGTGAACGGAGGCCAGTATACAGATAAGGTAGCTATTTATTGTAGAGTTTCTGAAGTCACCTTCAACACTAGACACCATCTCCCCAGACATGGATATCATACACATGAATCAACGCATTGGTGAAGCCACCCTCATATACCAGAACACCGCCCTAGCTGCCGACGGCTTCCAACCATCTCTATTGGAGAGGCAGAATGGAAGAAAAAAAGAGGAAGAAAAAAAAAGAGAAAGAAAAAAAGAAAGAAAAAAAGAAAGGAAGAAATCAGAACAAGCCACAGCCAATGGCCATCCACAGGCAGATCAACAGAAGTATTGAAGCCCCAGGACCGCAAACGGAATGCAAGGCCTACACAAGAAGCCATCCGCGTATCTAAACCGCCATTACGCCAAGTGAAAACCAGAAATATCAATGCCGCACTCGTAATCATGCCCCATCACGGTTTTCCGAAGCACGAACTCCTCAATGCTAACCAAGCAGGTCGGAAAAAAACCTGGGGGTTAGGATTTACCAGCTTCTATTCTGCTTCCCACGCCAGCTCGATCACCTCGTCAAGCTCCCCCTTCTCCCAGTCGCCCTTGTAAACGTATATCTGCCTGAACTCCCCCTTGGGCGTGACGACGACGTCCTTCAGGTGGTAGCTCTTCTTGAGCGTCGAGTTGAGAGCGTCGCGCCTGGGCGCGAAGCTGAAGTCGAACTCGTGGCCGGGGAACTCCCAGGTGCTCTCCATCCTGTCGAGGTCGAGGCGGTCCAGCAGGCCGGGGGCGTAGGTGGTGACGCTGTAGCCGTTGGCGAGCAGGGCGTCGTCGGCGAAGCGCCACCGTGCCAGGAAGCAGTCGCCGCAGAGCGAGGTGACGGCGGCCATCTCGGGGACGGGCTCGTGGTACCAGCTCTTCCAGTGGTGGACGCTGAGCGGGAGGACGCCGCTCTCGTAGAAGCCCGACATGTCGCCGTGCATGTCGTGCTGGTACATGTGCGGGACGAGTGTCAGCTTGGTGTGGCTGTGGGCGTACACGCAGTCGCGCAGGATGCCGTCGCCCGTGTCGACCGTCGTGTCGACTATGCACTCCTCCAGGTGCGGCTCGAGCTCGCGGGCGAGCGGGAGCGAGAGGAAGGCGCCCGCGCCGCCGTAGGCCATGTAGCCCCAGTTCTTGACACTGTTGAAGTTGTCGGACAGGGCGCCGAGCCAGAGAGACTTTGTGTGGTCGTAGCGCTTCAGCTCTTGGTCCATGTTGTACAGGGACGGGAAGAAGGTGTCGTCGTCCAACACGCCCATCCACCGAGTGTCGGGTCCGGAGCGCTCGAGCAGGTCGCGTATCAACATGAAGTGGTGGTGTTCGGTCCGGCCGTCTGGCTCGCCCGTCTTCGGGTGCTTCTTGAGCGTTGGGGCGATAAAGGTCGCGTTAACGCCGGCATCTGCGTATTCTTTTTCCAATTTTGAGAGGTCGTAGTGCATTAGCCTCCCATCCTTCATGGTGTCGAAGTCGACGACGATGCCGAGTAGCAGGGCACCCGTACCGGCCAACCAGTGGGCAAAGGCGGGCAGAGAATCGCGGGTGCGGTCCCAGGTGGAGGCTATGCCGAAGACGAGGTGCTTGTAGTCTTGCGCCGGGTAGGGAAAGGGCACCTGCAAAGGGAGATCATCGCAGGGAACCGGTGATGGTACGCTGCAGTCGCTCAGATTTACAGTGGTCGTGTGGGTGATTAGAGGTTGCGAGATGTTGGTGACAGCGCTGCGGTCGAAGTTGTTGGAGGGCATCCGCTTGACGCAGCGGCGCGAGTAGAGAATACTATCGCTCAAGCCCATTTTGAACTGGCGCAAAAAGTCGATCTCGGCAGTGCACTGTCCGGAGGTTATCAGTGGTCGATTCGGCGGTGGTCGTTGAGGCTTCTCGATCTTGACTTCTGGCTTGTCGGTCGCTGGCTTCTGTGCGCCGGGGAGGTGGAGAGAAGCCGGCAGGAACGAGCCATTGTGTAGGCGAGAGACGGTGAGGAGTATGATGAAGAAGATGGCGGCCGCGAGAAACGGTAATGGCCTCGCGCAGCGCGGCGGGAGCAGTTTCATCTGCATTGCATCGCCGAGTCTGATCTTCTTATTTCGGACGAACCGAGGCTTTTGCGGTGACGTCGTCGTCCCTCCAATGTCGGACGACAATCAGATCAAGATCCGATGGTGTCCTTCGTCGCTAAAGATAACAAAAGCCAGTTGCAACAATGGACGACAGGCAATTCGAGTTAAAAAGAAGTTAAAAGAGAGTCAGTTTGAGGTGAGTCCCGGCATTTGCAAGGATATACAAGTCGAAGATGGTGCAAGTTGATGATAACGAACGTGGCCAACCAACCCTTGCTATTTGCTAAAAGAAGGACGAGATGAGGTCGGAGTCCTTAGCGAGATCAGCGCCGCTACCGTCTTCTTGGCTGCATCTTTTTTCCACGCTAAGCCGCTGCCATTGGCGCTAGCGCCATTTGGAATGGCGCCTTGAAGTCCAGGGATGGCAAAGGGACGAGACAGGGGCTCCGGCAGGGCTCCGGCAGCAAGCGTGCGCTAAGTATTGCACGCAATCGTACATTATCACGGATCTGTTATGCGCAGTGTAACCGGCACTCGATGGCAAAGACTCTTCGAGATTGGACAATTCCATCAGTCCGACAATTCTTGTGCTTTTCTGCCACGTGTGTATCATAGTGTGTACCTTTCCTCGAGAGGAGAGTCAGCACATTGTGTCGTCGATCATACCAATCCGACTCGGCAGCGTCCTCATCTTTGAATGGGAGGTGAGACAAGCTGAGCAGGTCGTCGGTTCTTTCTGTTGATGCTCTCTCTCAACCACCATCTCTCATCCCATGGACCATGTATACAAGCGCTTGTGTACATTTAGAAGAATCGGCCATTGCCAGTCTCAGGGCTCAACTTCAACTCCTTGATCTCATTTGCCACCTATCATCACGAAATCGTGTCTCGGCCTTTCAACAAGAATTTGCTGCAAGGCGGTGATGTGATGAGATATATCCATCCATTTAAGGCATTGGAAACGCCAGGAGAGTATTATTCTGGCATCGATTATCCCGGTCTGTGGGATCTGGGAGCAGCTGAGAGGCAGGATTCCCGCTGCTGGTCTCTTCCAGGCTGCGAGAATGCCGAACCAGTCTAGACGTGTTCAGCGGCTTGGGGGGCTAATAAGCTGTCAGAATCCACCTATTCAGTGGCGTTAGTGAAGTCATCTGCCTGTTGCAACAGCATGTGAACCGAATAGCAATGACAAGCTCGGTCCGAACGGCGTCATAACTGCAGCCAGAGGAACGGAACGATACACAGCGTCGGAGCTTCCTCCGCTGCTTGTCGCAGTATTATGCCCGCGAACATATTGATTTGTCCGACGTGTGGTTTCGATTGTTCACAAG
Organism: Coniochaeta sp. PK30-01; assembly: GCA_023628855.1. NCBI lineage: Eukaryota > Fungi > Ascomycota > Sordariomycetes > Coniochaetales > Coniochaetaceae > Coniochaeta > Coniochaeta sp. PK30-01. Next base: position 158,629 of record JAMAJW010000013.1, on the reverse strand, counting down.
ACTCGGCTGCTCGACTTCTTAGAGACCTCCGCTGTCCATTAACGGCATGCGGGCGCTTTGCCCCCAGCCAAGCCGACTGTAGATCTGAGAGCTCTGCTCTCTCTGCTAGCAAGCTCAGAAGTAATGAGCCAGGTCGATGTGCCCCTCGGTTTCCAGCAGCGGAAACAAGTTGAGCGCCCCAAACGCCTGGTCAGGGTCGGAGTCGAGCGATAGCCCCGTGACGGAGAAACCGGGCGTCCTGTCCAGGTTGTCCGAAAGGCCCATGAACGCGGAGTCGATATCGAAGCTGAAACCGGGCGATAATCCCGACAAGCTGTCCAATCCCGTATCCTTCCCTTGACTAGGTCCGGCATCCGCTGTGTGCGAGATGGCAGTAGGACCCTTGCCCTGCTGACGAGACCATGGCGATTGACTTGCGTCAGCCCCTTGGCGACTATCGTGGGGAAGCAGGCCAAAGAGGCGGGACGAGCTTTCTGTGCTCTTCAGCCGTTCCTGAGTCTCTTTCTTATCGAGGTGCTCGAGAGCAGTAGTAAGCAGGGACTTGGCAATCAACGAGTACTGCATGGCGTGTGTATCTGTCTCGGCGAAATATTCCAGGGCTGTGATAGATAGGCGGCAGTGTTTCTCGATGACGCGGCCAAATCCGCCGATTAGTCCCAGCCCAAGAACGAGGGACGCCGCAAAAAGCCACGACCTGCTCCAAGTATTAGCATACTTCGCGGGAAGATGAGTTGGCCTAGCTAGAAGGTACTCACACCACAACAGGAGCTCGCTGTGTCATCAAGCCTCTCTCGATGAGGTCGTGAATCGGATCGACCATCAGACTCGCGGCATCAATGCAGGCGTCGGCCAGCCTCGCTTTGGCGGATGCCAAGCCACTGGGCGTTGGCGCTGAAGACTGAGACTCGGCCGCTATTCTGCGATAGAGTTCGTGCATCAGAAATGGCCGGGACACGAGTATGACGGCATAGTAGTAAGTGGACAGTGCCTGGCAAGCACCGTTAAGGGGTGCTGAGTTCTCCACGGAGGCGGATTCTGCCACGGTGGCTTTCAACCTCGGCAGCCACCGCGTTGACCATTCACGCAAATCGTGAGAGATGCCTTCTGTCAGTCGGAGAGAGATCTTCCGCCGGGAGTACACTTCTACCACGATGGTCTCCATAATCAGCAATACCTGCACCGACGCGTTCAGAAGATCGAAGACTTCCTGGCCATCCCCATCTGCGGCATGGTAGGACACGGTGCAATCCACGTCCGAAGTGGCCGGAGGGCGGCCCATGGATGTGCTGAGAAAGAGGTCCACAGCCCTCAAGCTCTTCCACAGCCGGTCTCGCTGACGATGCAGCTCAGGTCCGAACCGCGAGTTCACCTCGGTTCGATGGATACCGATAGAGTAGGCGGCACGAACAGCCAGGCCAAAGAGGAGGAAGGCGCCGTTGATCTGACAAGCACCAAGAGCATAGAGGGTGATCAAGAGGAAGACCTGCACGGTGGCAATGCTCATGTTACCGCCAATATTTGCTAGCGCTCTATCTCGAGCAAAGTCAAAGTAAGCCTGTGAGAGTTGTTGGTCCTGTTTCAGGTGGCCAATGGCAAGGACAAGGTAATAGACAGCGGATGTCATGTTCTCTGGGCCGTCTTGGCCTTGACTCTGTGTCGCCCATAGAGAGATATCGTCGACAAGCCGAGAGTCATCAAACAGGTCGACAAGTCCAGCGGCTACAGAAAAGTAGGCCAGCACTGACGACTGGATCTGGGCTGTGTCAACTTTCGGTGCGCTGCCCGCACGAGTCGTCGGAAACGCGGAAGCCCTGGGATATGCATTCTCGAGCACGGAGTAACGACTGGTCTGCGGAGAAAAAGCAGCGGCGTCGACGGCCGACGTCACCAGCTGACGAACGGTCTGGAAGAACGAGAGCGGAGCACAGTCGCCAATGAAGATGAGCTTCCCCTGAGAGTCCCACAGCAGCCGTGCCTCCCTTGGCACTTCTGTCTCATCATGGTCTTCAACCGCAGTGGCGCTGGCGGTGTCAGCTGCAACGCTGGTAGAAGAGCTCAGCCGCGGTTCAGTGCTCTGTGTCAGGCTCTCGGTCACTGAAGCTCTCGAGGCCTGACGGCGACCACCACCGTCAGCATCACCACTGACAGATAGTTGGTGTCGACGCCGCCGCTGAGGGGAGTAAGTGCATTGCTCGGGTCGGTGGCGTCGGGCGCAGTACCCGCACGGGTTGGATCCGTCACATTTGACTTTGCGAGCCTTGCAGATATCGCATGCATTCGCAACACGCGTACTACGTGATTGCGTGCCGTCCATTGGACGACGCGATCTGCCTCTGTCACGGTGAGAACAGGGGGCAAACCAAGGTGAGGGCTCAAGTTGAGGTCAAGAGTGGGGAAGTAGCATCCACCCATAGCACAGCACAGTGACATCGCTTACATAAGACGAGCTACCTTTTTCAGACCTCCCTTACTTCAGCTTGTAGCACCCAAGGAATTACATCACTTCGCGTATCCCACATTGGTGCAATTATACATAAAATCCAATTGGAAACCCTCGATTTACACAATTTCAACCATGTCGGAACCGGACACTGAGGGCTCCGGGCACATCCCGATCAACAATGCCGACGGCAAAAGGTATTGGGAGGGCGTGACAGCGGACATCAACGGCATGCTTGGCGGCTTCCCCGCCGTCTCCAAGGTTGATCTCCAGGGCTCGCGCAGCTTCCTAGCCAAGCTCGGCATTGGCAGCAAGAACGGACGGCGCCGAGTGGCTGCAGCTCTTGAGGGAGGGGCAGGGTTCGTACACATGGACTCCCCCCCGACAGCCAGCGATGGCCTGTGGAGATACTAATCTCTAAGTCCGGTCTCGCAGGATCGGTAGGATCACCGAGGGACTCCTCCTGGACATTGCGGATGTGGTTGATATCATTGAGCCGGTCGCCAAGTTCACCGACGCGCTCAAGGGCAAGCATGGCGTGCGGGAAATCTTCTCAATGGGCCTGGAAGAGTGGCGACCCACTGAAGGCGTCCGGTATGGACTCATATGGACCCAGTGGTGCGTCGGCCACTTGGATGACGCCCAACTTGTCAGGTACTTGGAGTATTGTAAGGAGGCGCTCGAGCCGGATGGAATCATTGTTGTGAAGGAGAATCTGAGCACGACTGATGGGGATGTTTTCGATGACGAAGACAGTAGTGTCACAAGGTGAGTTCAGAATCAAGACAAGAGCTTCCCAATCAGGGTCAAACGTGGCTGACCGAATCTCAGGGCGGACAAGAAGTTTCAGGATCTTTTCAAGCAGGCGGGCTTGCAGATCGTCAAGATGGAGATCCAGAAGGGCTTTCCGAAGATCGTTCCTAGAACGCTACTTCCCGTGAAGTCCTATGCCCTGAAACCGAAGGAGGGGATATCAGCCAGTAACACAATTTGATACGTGATTTCTGTCGTTCTGGGAGGCTTAGGCCGGTGAGCTCAAGAGTGGATGAAGAGGCAAAATGACTTTCACTGCGGGATGAGCACTTGATGATTGACTGCTTTATCCTGACTTACGTGTTCAGGCGGCTGGTAATACGGTGGATTTTATGCCTGTTGAGGTACAGGCCAGGAGTTGGGCATAGCGTTTGAAGTGGAAGGCACCCTGTTGATGTAGGCGTGGACAATTCTGCCATCAACAATGATACCTTGTGTGTCTGGGCATAACTTAAGCTGGGAACGCCTCTCGTTGGCAGGTTGTATCACGATGTCATACTCCTGAGGCTGGAATGACCCGGCATGCCAAAGTGTAGGGTTACCTCTTCGAGCCAAAGTGCCTAGAGGAGAAGTGTAAAGGTTCACCAAGAAAGGTTGAGGATTTGTACTTTGAAGTTTTGTACTCTTGCTGTGGTAAACTCTAGTTTCAAGTCCGCAATAGAAATGAACCGTTAGACTCTAGCCTGACATCCTGCGCAAGACCATTTCCTATCCCCGGAAAGCTCTAATACAGCGCCCGATGTTATCCCAAAGGACGGGAGACGAACGTGGGTATGGAAGCCCTTCGTACAAAAAATGCCTGTGGAGCAACTGTTAGCTAATTCAAGCCTTCGCCAGAGCGGAATTGTGACTTCCAGTTTGTGAGTTGAAGGCCCTGCTTACCGTTTGGTGATAGTAACATCGGACGAACCTGAACCTCGTGAAGACTGGAACATAGCACTCAGAGCATCTTCTTCAAGTTGGAGATCGTATCGGAAGACGACACAGCGAATGTTCCGGAGGCATGCACCTCGGCCACGCTCGTCGTTGCGTTCATTTTTGTAATGTGGTATCCCAGCACACGATCGAAGTCCCTGAATATCTCAATCCCACGGACGCTAGCAGGTCCGGGGCTCCTGACATCAGGGCAATCCGACAGACGAGCGCCCTTCATCACTGTCAGCTGAATAGCACAGGACATTTCTCCGTTATCATCCATGCTGCGGAGTATTGTCGTTGATGGTGTTTTCCTGCTAACAAACTGTGAGTGGAAGAGCGGGAGACCGCCAGTATAGTTGGTACGGCCGAGACAAAGGTAGATGGATATGCTCACCGGATAATGCTCTAATAGTATCTGCTTTAGAAGCTTGTCGAACAAAACTGGTTCGGCTTGTGATGATGAGGAGAAAGCAGATCGTGTTGATGTGGAAGCAAGAGACGCAGGTGTGAGGAAACCTCAGCGATTTACGGGGCTATCCTCGACGGAATGTCACGGAAGACCCTAATCAGGTAGTGCGGAATCACAGGCTTGCCAAGTTGACCGGCGTCGCTAGCCCCGGGGCCGGTGTGCACGGCTTGTGACGCCGGTGAGGCCGGGATGTCGAAGCACACTTTCGGACAGCCCTGAAACTTTCTTTATCCACAGGCATTTTCACTCAGTCACTTTCACTCACTCACTTTCACTCGTGTACTGTATTAGCCCAGACGGACGTGAAGCGACGTGTACTCTACACAGCTTGTTATATACGATGTTTTCAAGAGCCACCTCGTAGTCAACACGGGTCCAACCTGTGACACAGTTATTGTTGAAATTGGGGAAAGTGAAAGGTTTTGGCAATGTAGCAAAAGAGAATGGGTGCGCAGCGGCACCTGTTTGAAGGATTACCACATTACCACTTTGTTAGTTGAGCAAATCTATAACCCATGGCATGTTACAATGATATCGAAGTACGACTTACTCGAATCGGAGCTCCTTTATGTTATCTTCTATGCTAAGGCTTGCTACTCTTTTCAATTACAAAATCATCTACAATACTACTCCCGTAAGATTATTCAAGCTATTAATGGCTTTCTGAAATGCTACAACAACTCATAATTCAGTGAATAACCTGGATTGAGATTCTGGTGTTTTCAGGACCACGACTCCAGATCCGAATAACATTTTGGCACGGAGGAAGATTATGAGAAACAGGACCTCATAAGCTGGAATTGGTAGCTTCCTGGAAATTCTGACACTTGAGCACCTCTTAGCTTAATACCAATGACACGGGGCATATAGTCAATGCTACAGTCCTGACTCCTTGGGGCTTTTCTGTCATCTGCCTAGAACTACGTTCAAGAACAGGTTAGCGAACGAGCCTTTTCATGGTAGTAGAACAGAAGAGGAAGGAAGGGACTTGAAGGACGGGGCAGCTAGTCGGACGCTTTTTGGTTGGGTTGATTATTATTTGCAGCAGACCTTGCGAGTCAAGATTTATTCCATCTCCTCTTGATATCCGCACCTAGAAATTACCCTGACTTCACCAGAGGTATTTCTGCTCTGCGCCAGACCTCATTTCCGAGTCTTGAATCAAACATATTGTCCGAAAACCACGGGAACCTTTACTTCACGTAATTCCGCTTCATTTTATTTCCTGTTTAAGAGTCTAGTACTAGGTACCATTCTACTCGAAACACCTCGGCCAGACAAGTTATCACCCACTACATACGGGAGAAGACCAATTTTGTTTCACTTCTCTCTGTAACTTGCGCTATTTCGTGAGTCTTACCTAAGTTATCATCCCACCAGTTGAAAGACTTAGCCTAACCTCTCGCTTTCTCCAGGCTACTAGAAGAATCGAGGTTTTGCCGACGCGAAGTCTCATCCTCATATCTATTTGGCATAGGCACGAACAAAGCATTCTCTCTCTGGATTTGCGCTCAAGGATGGCAGGCCATCTGTTTCAAGATGCCCAAGCTTCACCTCTGCTAGATCCGGAGTCGAATCCCTGGCTCTGGGCAGCGACGGATGCCGCAGTCAACGACCGCTTGCGGTGGGAGAAGATTGATATCCTGGCACAGTCTTGGAAGATAAGGGGTTTCACGAAGTTCAACAGGCCTTCGCTCAACTTTCTTCACTTTGCCATCCAGGGTTGGCATAGCTTGCAACCGCGTTATCGTCCAGACATAGTCACCGAGCGACAGCGACAAAACGCTCGCGAGAGGTTGGAGGTAGCAATTATTCTCAACCGTGCGACGATTCTGTTTCAGACAATGTTGAATAATCGACCTTGCTATCACGAGTCCACCACTTGGTTCTTCAAAGCAGTAAACGACAAGCTCTGGTGCGGCGTGGACAACTGCCGGCGGCTTGCAGAGGTGTTCGTCTTTGCAAGACGGGCTTTCGTGCAAGGGGACCCTCACTATACAGGCCTTGTTTCTCCGCTCACCAACCTGGTGGACACATGGATTGCATTTGTGGACTCACAACCTTCTAATCAACTTACCAAGTCTCGAGAGCTACCACTTCCACCAGCTACTAAAAAGCTAGATGGCCATCTCGACACCGGTGGGAGGGGCCCTTTCACCGCAACCGGTAACTCTGCGGGGACTTCCAACAGCCGCAAGAGGAAGGCTCCGACTCTGGAGTCAAGCAATGCAAAGAAACGGCAGACAACTGCCAAGAGAGGTCAAGATGTCCAAAAAGACGCCGATGCAACACCAGTCAAGGGACAGGAACGTGACAAGAGCGAGGGAAGCAGCCTTTTTGTCGAAGACTCTCCCAAAGCCGTGGAAAAATCGGGCCCAGAGAGTCATACGAAGAAGAACTCGCATCCCCGGTCAACGAGTTCATCTCTATCGTCCCCTTCCGTCACAACGAAACAAATTGGCAGACGAGTCTTTCGGATCTGGCACAGGCTTGGAGAAGCTCAGCAAACTAGTCGCGAAACGACATGCGCGCTACAATGCCAGATACGATAGGTTGAAATTTCGGAGTGCATATCACAAGCAGCGACTTGACAGCTTGGAGAGAAAGGCAATCGACAGCAAGGCATTGTGGGCTGACATGCAAGGCCAGCTCATCCGCCTCTCTGATGAGCTCGCGGAGGAACGTGAGATTCAGAAAATTCTCCAGTCCTCGACGAATAAAATACAAACTGGGTTCGAAGACAATGGCGAGTTCTTCCAACGCCTGGTAGACAAGATCAAGGCGATCGTGAAAGATCAAGTCCGGTTGACATGGCAAGGTGCCGCGCTCGAAGTGGCCCACAAAATGCGTGACGTGAACAGCATGTATCAACAGCAAAATCGTCAAGTTGCTGATCTTTGGGCCCGGACAGAAAGGCAGGAGAGGGCCGGGGTCAGTCGAGACGAGGTGAAGGAAATGGCTCGAAAGATCGAGGAGACGTTGGACAAGGAGTATCTCATGCAGCAACGGCGCATAGAGAGACTTCATGAGGCTGTCGCGGCACAAGCGACTGTCATCGAAGAGCAGGGCAAGGAACTTGCGGAAATGAGGCGTCAGATCTCCAAGTTGACCAAGGGGAGAAGCAGCAGTGGTCTTTGGAGCAAGGAGAGTGACGGGCAGTCGGGGGCAGACGTTGGTCTGCTGTGGTCACCTCAAGGTTGACTTATAACGGTGGAGGAACGTACGGCAATTTCGGATGGAATTGTTGGGCTGAAACGAGTGCTGTGATTAGAGGCGGGTGCCGCCTTGTATTCTGGTCGCGTTGTTCTCAGTTCTCTTGTGTGGACTTTACCAGCTAAGTGTATGCGGTTGCTTGAAGGAGTTCTCGGCATTGAATATCTTCAGAGTTGTTGCCTTGGCAATGCTGATACTTTTACCTGATCCGACTTGGCGGGTTTGCGAGTCACCTGCGAGACTGATTGCTTGTCCTCGACCACTGTCGTTGTCGTTGGCCGGAGCCAAGACGGCCGGACCGGATTGGCAGGTCGTCAAGCAGTTAGCGCCTCCGTCTCTTCCGAATTAGTGGGCCGGGGTCCCACCCGGCGATGCTAGAGTCTTCTTTCGGGCTGGAACTGTTCCAACCTCGAGATGCAACCCCGCGTGGTTCTTTAAAAAGCTTTTTTCTCATCGTTCTCTTTTGCCCATGCTGTTGTGTATTCGGATGCAATATATACCCAAGACAATACCAACAATGGCTTCCGTAGAAACTGATTGGTGGCCTATACTAATACTCTAATTGATACCCCTTTTATTCTCAGAGCATCCCAATGGCACAGTGGCCTGGAGCCGTCGACCATCCGTCTAATGGGTTCAGCAGGCCTGCATCTCCTCGCCCAAGCTGCGAGAGCTACACGGCCCACCTCCGCAGATCGAGGCTGTCACTCGACCTCGAACTTGAACTACAAAATTTCACTCCGGCTTCGCTGAGTCCACCGGGTTCTCCACGGCTGGCGCCTCCGACATGCCACCCGGCACATAGGAGTACACCGGCGCTCGTCACGGTGCGCGAGCCATACAGACCGGCGCCGGCAATGGTCTGCAGACCGGCCAGCCGACCGGCCAGCCGTCCGCCGTCTTGGACGACGAGCGGTGGAAACACTCCGTTCGACATCACTCTCTCTCCACCCGCATCGCAACCACATACGCCTACGACACCAACTCCGACAGAGACACCGCCGCTCGACTTGGACAAGCCGCGACGCGGCATATCACCAGATGCACGGCCACCTCCACGGAGAGAGTACGAACCGGACCCATTCGAACACCGTACTCGATGGTCCAAGTCTAGACCGAAGCGCAAGGCGGACTCTGGCTACTGCTGCGGTCTATGCAACGAGCCACCGGAAACGCTGGGGGTGTGCGGCAGCTGGTTGACCGGCACGATGACTGCTCTGCTGACGGGCTTTTCGATGGCATGTTGTGCCGCTGCTCTTCGGTAACAAGAGGATTCGGCACCGCGGAATATAATCAAAAAGGAAAGGTTGATAATGCTGATACAATATGTCGATGTCAGCTCCAGCATTCCATGACGATGACGATGATTGCGGGAGGGGTTTGCGAGACGCCGGCTCCGAAATCTCGCGCCGCCACTTGGCGTCCGGCGTTCAGGATTTCCGTTTTAGGAAGTTGTTTGGGCACGTCACTGATGCGTACCACCAGACTGGACTTCGCAGCACTGCTGCGATAACTTTGCATACCGGACTCAAAATATTGTCCTCTGCTATGGGGCAGATTGCTAGGTGTACACTTATGGTATACTTAAAAAGACAACATATGATCGTCCGAAGCATATCTCAGTCTCACATAATAACGTGCTTCCGTGTCGCGTCGGCGTCACTCACGGGAACCATGTCGTCGACTTACCCCACCATCGGTGCCTGCAAGAACTGAGACAGGGGGCTTATGTATATCGTGGCCTGTCGTATCTACACTCAGCGAGTTACGTAGGTGCCAGAGGCATCAGAGGATGCTGCAAGACATATAACAGCGACCTGCGGCCGCTTCTCCATGCCCCTGACCCCATTGCTGGTCGAATCTCTGGATATGAGGCGCGTATTTGCTTTTGAATATTTGAAGAAATGGTCGCCGTGATAAGAGCTGCGGCTCTCCTTATGATAGGCCTGCCCTGTTACATCCAACATGCCGCAGCGCAATTCCCACCACAGCCAGAAGGGCTCACAGTGCTAAAGTCGAAGTTCCACGAGAATGTGACCATCTCCTTCAAAGAGGTAAGCGTTGTGTTTTGGATTCCCTTGATGCCCTTGATTTTTAAGGAGACGACCTGATCGATATAAATAGCCCGGCATCTGCGAGACGACCCCGGGCATCAAGTCGTACTCTGGCTACGTCCACCTTCCGGCTGGATTCCTGGATGACGGCAGCGGAGAGGTCCAAGACTACCCCATCAACACGTGAGTCTTGCAGTCCAATCTAATGCTGCCATGCCGTGATGCTGACCACCCGCAGCTTCTTCTGGTTTTTCGAAGCTCGCAAAGACCCCCTCAACGCTCCGCTGGCCATATGGCTGAATGGAGGCCCAGGAGGCTCGAGCATGATGGGGGCGCTGGAGGAAAACGGGCCTTGTTTCGTCGGACCGAACTCCAAGGATACCTATCTCAACCCGTGGAGCTGGAACAACGAGGTCAACATGCTGTACCTCGACCAGCCCACCCAGGTCGGGTTCTCCTACGACGTCCTGACCAACTGCACCGTCCGACCGAGGAGCGATGAAGGGCGAGGCACGGGCAACCCCGACGACCGCGACTACAACATCGTCCCGACCAACTTCACGGACGGCGGCGGCGTCCCGGAGGTCAACGCCACGCACCGCGTCGGCACCTTCCCCAGCCAGAACCCGTCGCACACAGCCAACGGCACCCGCGTCGCGGCCCACGCCTTCTGGCACTTCGCCCAGACCTGGTTCTTCGAGTTCCCGTACTACAGGCCGGCTGACGACCGCGTGAGCCTCTGGGCAGAGAGCTACGGCGGCCACTACGGGCCGTCCTTCTTCCGCTTTTTCGAGCAGCAGAACGAGAAGATCGAGCACGGCGGCGGAAACGAGAAAACCGCGCATTATATCCACCTCGACACCCTCGGCATCGTCAACGGGCTCATGGACGTAATCGTCCAGGCCAAGGCCTGGATTGAATTTCCGTACAACAACACCTACGAAATCCAGCTCTTTAACGAGTCCCTCTACAACGAGCTGATAGATGTCTGGGAGCGTCCCGGCGGCTGCAGGGACCAGTACCTCGCCTGCCGAGCCGCCCTTCGCGAACGGGACGCGGATGTCTATCTGCCCCACATCGTCGAGCGGACTGCTGCCACCCCCGATAGCAGCAAGCCCCTCAGGCATAACGTGACCGAAGCCTGCTCCGCCCTCGAGGAGAACTGCGACAACCTGATAATGCCGGCGTACTTCCAGCGCGGGCGCGGGTTCTACGACATCGCCCACCCGCTGGCGGACCCCTTCCCCCCGCCGTACATGTACGGCTACCTGTCCGAGGCCGCCACCCTATCCGCCCTCGGCGTCCCGGTCAACTTCACGGCCGCCTCCGACGTCGTGCAGGAGCGGTTCAAGGCCACGTACGACATGGCCGTCGGGGGGTTCCTCGAGGCCATCGGCTACCTGCTCGACCGCGGCGTCAAGGTGCATATGATGTACGGCGACCGCGACTTTGGGTGCAACTGGGTCGGCGGCGAGGCGGCCAGCCTGGCGGTGCCGTGGAATCGCACGGCCGAGTTCGCGGACGCCGGGTACGCGCCGCTTGCGACCGGTGGCGGGGTTGCGGGAATGACGAGGCAGGTCGGCCGGTACAGCTTTTCGAGGGTCTTCCAGGCCGGCCACGAGGTGCCGTCCTACCAGCCCGAGGCGGCGTACGAGATCTTCCGCCGCGCAACGCTCGGTCTGGACGTTCCGACTGGGCTGTCGGTGGTGGGCGAGGGGTACGCTACCAGGGGGCCGAAGAGCACATGGCATATCAAGAACGTGCCGCCCGAGATGCCGAAGCCTAGATGCTATATCTTGAAGCCCGTGAGCTGCCTCCCAGAGGTGTGGGACAGGTTCGTGGCCGGTGCGGCCGTCGTGAAGGATTACTTCGTGGTCGAGGATGATGATGATGAAGTGGATGAAGGAGCCAGCGCCTTGGACGGCGATCAGAGACCACTGGATTCCTGGATATAGTGATGTAATCATGAGGTTTTGACGCCTGGAGAAGTGCAAGACAGGCGCCGGTGTCGACCGTACTGATAACAGTTTATCCAATATGATTGTGCTGAGAGTGTTGTAGCAGCTATATCAGTGAGGCTCCCCCCATCAGTAGTACGCGTGAACGACACGCTTGTTCCGGATGGGTTCCATGTCGAGACGATTGGGCCCTGGTGGTCACCGCACACCCAAGGCTTCCAGAGTGTCAACTACTGTCTTCAGAGTCACCGGGCGGGTCATAAATATATCGATTCCACTCGCAAAGGCGTCTTGTTGAACGTCTGCGCCGCTTAGCCCAGTGAGAGCGATGATCTTGCAGGGGCGAAGCTGCCTGGCGCGTTCGAACTCGCGGGCTTTGCGCGATGACTCGAGGCCGTCCATCACAGGCATCGAGATGTCTAGTCTAAATCAGCACGGAAACTCCGAAAGGCAAGAGTGGGCGACAAGGCTTACCGGTGAGAATACAGCTATATTCCGATGGAGATGCCTTGTACTTCTCCAAGGCCTCCAGCCCATTCTCAGCCACGCTGTGTGGCTGTTCAATTTTCTTCATGTAGGCTTCCAGTATCTAAGAACGGTGAGTTTTGCAGCCTATCTCACAACAAGAGAGAGGACGTACCTTGCGGTTGATGGGGTTGTCGTCAACAACAAGCACTGATCGCCGGCCCTCTACTGGTTTGCTGGCCGTTCCTGGTGGTGTGTCCGCAAGAAGAGTTCCGGGAGGTTTAGACACCACACCCTCGGCGGTTGGTTCGGTGGCGGCCTGAGTCGCAGGCTGTCCATGGTCCGGGATTATCGCAGATGGTGGCAGAATAGCCCGTTCGTCTATTATTCCAGTAATTTTCGAGACCGCCGTGAGCTCTGCCGCCTGCGACGGGGTGCTCAGCAAGAGTGGCCTTTTCTCGGGCAGGCTGGCCGTGCTGTCTGGTTTCGGCAAGGGACTCTGGGCTTCTTTCCATCTCCGGCGACTGTCAAATAGCGATTTGGTGAGCTTGCGCGGCCCGAGAGGTTGTGATACGACCTCAAAGAAGGCGGGCATGCGACAGCGATCCGTAAGAGATTCGACGACCCTCGAGCTTCGACAGACAAAAATATGCGGACAGCGCGCTGGATCCGAAATAGCATCGGCCTCCAGATCTGAAAACGACTCCTGTGTAGAAATGACGACGTCTGGAGCCGAGCCTTGCAAGTCAGCTTCAGACACAATGTACATATTGAGCCAACCCCGACATATGCTCTCTACAAGCTGGAGTTGCGATTTGGCCTGCGCGCATGGCTCCACGCCATCGTAGCCGAGGTTGGCCTCGTTGGCCGCAGTGGCTTGCCTGTTGCCACGGACAACAACGCGCAATCCGGCCATCTCTTGTATCACTGCCTTGAAGCCCGCTTCTTCCTCGTCTACCACCTCGCCACTCGGCAGCGGTAGCGATACAGTGACAGCGGTGCCGCGGCCAATCTGGCTACTGACATGGATTTCACCTCCCAGGGCTGTCACAACCTGCCTGACTAGGCTGAGTCCCAGTCCGGTGCCCGGCGCAAAGTGATCCTCTTGTGCAAAAGGAGTGTACAAGTGGTTCCGTAAATAATCCTGGCTGATCCCCTTGCCCGAGTCTGACACTGTGAGAAGAATTTTGCCGAATCCTGGGATGGTTCGTTTGTCAGACCCCTCGGCGGGTGATTCCTGCCTCAGATGGACCCTTATGAAGCCTGCTTTCGTGAATTTGAGGGAGTTGCCAAACAGGTTCATGATTATCCGTCGAAATGCGCCGGGATGCATGAGGAAAGACCAAGACGCTGCCGGCTCGATGTCCAAAAATATTTGGACCGCTTCGGGGTCGGCATTATGTTGCTGGCCGGGTGCGTGGTCTGTTATAGACCCGTCGCCTTTCGCCAGCTGCCAATTGCTTCGATGATTCGAGAGACCAAAGTCCAGCGCCGCGATAGGGCTGTCAGCCATATGCATGTAACCATACCCGGCTAGCACGCTCTCCACGACTTCCTCGGCGAGTCGATCTAACTGGACGGGCAGTCCTGGCGCCTCAAGAGCAGAAGACGCTGGATTCTGCTGGTTCCGCAAGCGGCCTGACGAGTTGGTTCTTTCAAGCTTGGCAGATTTGATCAAGCCGTTCAGTTTCCCGTAGTCGAGAAGCTAGATGGAAAAGTCAGCAGATGTAACGAAGGGCGGAGGCTGGACAAGAAGCCGCTGTCAACTTACATGGTCTATGGTGTCAAGAAGAGTACGGCTCGAGATCTGGATCGTACGAAGGATCTTCTCTTGTGGAAGGTCCAGCTGGGTTTGCCGTAAAAGTTCAGCAGCTCCCACGACACCGTGCAATGGCGACCTCAGTTCATGGCTTATAGAGCCAAGAACGTCCATTTTGGTCTTGTCAGCTGCCTTGATATGCAGCCTTGTGACTTCGGCCATTATCGTCAGTCCGTATACCTTCAGATAGCTCAGCTCATTTTCTGGAGTGAAAATACGCGTCGGCGTCCGGGTCCACACGAAGCTGCCGGCGAACCAACGGTTACGCTGAGAGTCCCAGAGCGGTACAAATGCCACGCTTCTGGCTCCAGGAAACAGCCTGGCGAGGAGGGAGGTGATCGTCTGCCGCCGTTTTGGTTCCCCGGACTCTCCATTAGTCGCACCTAGAGAATTGATAGACACATGCATTCCGCTCCCCTTGCGCCTGAAGGAAAGAGAGAGATCTGAGGCGGCATCGTCAGAGAGCGGGACAACGTCGGCATCCATGTTGTAGATCTTGCCGTGTGGATAGCGTTGTAGCAAGTAATGGAGAAACTTTTCAGGAAGTGTTGTTAAAGGGGAGCTGGCCTCATCGCCATTGACCGACGAGCTCTGAGACGTTGAGAACCCCAAGACTTTGCAGCAAGTGCCTTCAACAGCAGAATCTTCTGTGTGGGAGGATGGGATCTCATCACTGCTCGATTCATCCGAGGAAGGTTTCCCGAGCACGGAAGGCGACGAGATTTCCTGGCCTATCAAGCCACCAAATGTCCGGATGCTGGCATCATGGTATACGACCCCGGCAACTTCTATGGATTCTCGGATGATGTTTGACGCTTTGGAAAAGACGCTCTCAACATCCTTTTGCAGGACATCTGTAGATGAAAGCCGAGTTTTGTGTCCAGAGGTAGATTTGGTCTTTGTTGTCGTTCCGCGAGGACGCTCGGTGGCTGCTGCGGTCGTGTCATCTGTCGATTCGCGCACTCGTGATGCCGCAATGGCAGACTTTTGTGCGCGTCGATCGACACCGCGCAAGCGTTTATTAAGACTTCCCTCTTGCGCTCCAGGGAGGTCTTGAAATGAAGAAGGGTTGGAGGAATGCGACCAGTTCGACAGGGTAGCCTTTCCCTCAACGAAACTTCCCAAACCGCGAACCATACGCTCTTCCCTCCGATAGCATTCGTGCGATCTCTTGGCCTCGAGATAATCCATGATAGTCCGAGACATATCTCGTATGAACCGGATCTCGACTGGAGACACGTGGTGCCTTGGCTTGTCATCAAAGATGCAATACACCCCTATGTTGATACCAGCTGGGGACCGGATGGGGACGCCGATATAAAAACGCTTCTGCGTGTCCTTGATGTCACAAAACCTCTCGTCTTGATCCAGATCCAGCACAACAGATACAGGTAGGTCACTTGGGGCGTATCCAGTAGCATTGCCTGGTATGGTCAACGAGGTGGCAGGACCAGCCAAGACATGTTCGCAGATACTGGTCGCGCGAGGGACAGCGGTGCCGCACAGCCATAGCAGGTCCAATTGCTCCTCGTCTATGCCCAGAGGGGTCGCCCGAAGAGCTTCGGCAACAATATGTTGGTTCTTGCGGTCGAAGAGAGAGACCAGAGCTCGTGACCCGTCCAATCGGTAGAGTCCAAGCTGAGCAAAGGCGGTGAGGCCGGGGTCCGGAGCGGACGACAAGACGGCAGAGGGAATCGGCTTGGCGGCTTCGGGGTCGAGCAACGCAGCGGTCGAGATCTCGAGTGCATCATATCTGCGACGGAGGACACCGAGGTTAACTTATTGGTTCTTGATGTCACGCGGAAGAGAGGCGTGCCGCCCATGTGCCTGTGGAAGACGAAGGCCAACGAGCCCCTGAGGGTGGTGGAGCTACTACAGTCTGTGCGCATGGAGGAAGATGGTACCAACTTGAAGGTCTCGCGCTCGCGAGCTGCTTCTGATGAGCTTGACGCGTCGTCTGAGTCGGTCATCATCGTCGAAGTCGTCGATGAGCCGTCGGACCTAAGAGGGTGGTGTCGTAGAAGCTGGACGGCAAGTCATGCAGTGCATCCTGAATCTAACAATCCATAGGCCTGGCCTCTTGAAGGTTCGGATGGACAACGGAGGGAAAACGAGAAAGTAGTTAGGATCTACCTTACGGTGTTGCACTTATTTCGTTTCCGTGTTCGAGATCGAGATCGGCGTCTACTACTGTATGCTAAGCGTGTGGAAGAGTTGACATGGTTGGCCAGACGCCTTCTGTCTTGCCTATCCTCTCCAGTTGGGGTACGGAACCAATATTGGGTTTTACCTGTTGCGTCATCACCATCCGCTGTTACTGTTCTGACTGTGAATTACCGACTTACTAATGGATGCAAATTGCGCTACTGCGTTACTGAAAACCCGCTGTGTCGCCATGGCAAATTCAGAAATGTCGATGTAGAAAGGCGGAAATAGTGGGGGAATTTGGTTTTTCTGGTGAGATCATCGCTCCACACAGAGAACGAAACTTGGAAGGATCTAGCCTGAAGAGGAAAGCGGGGCACAATATCGGATCGATGACGGAGAGTCGAGGCCCAGGCCTCACATTGGACCGAAGGAATGGCACGTGGTTGTCGGATCTAACCGCATCTGATCATAGTACCCAATCTGATTGGCGATATCTTACCTTAACTGCCACCACTTGGTTTGGGTCTTTGGCTGAGTACCTCACTACCACAAACCACACCGAACTGGCCGATCGATGCCCAGTGCAGACTGTCACACGTAGTGCAGACTGTCACACGTTGTGCACATCAGATGGAGGTCTGAATTAATTGCACAATGCAATATTTGACCAAAGTCATGGCTGGTTACTTCGGCTGAGGCCCCTTCCTTCGTAATACGTACATACAACCACGGCACCGCCAATAAGCCTTCTCAACCACCCCTCCACTACTACCTCACATAATCTTGCACGTCTTCGTCAATGAATTGACTCGTTGCACACCATTCTTTACCGTGTCACCCAGCTTCGCAAGATCTCCCGCCTTCATGGCGCGCTTGGCCGCCGCAGCATCTCCGAACATCTTGGGCGCCTTGAGCAGCGACAGCCCCCCAAGAAGAATGCCGAAAATAGCGAGCGGAGCGCTGGACGGATCCTGAACCACCTGATAGATATCGAGCGCCGCATTGGCAGCCTCCGCGCCAATAGCGATGATGCGCGCAAGGTTGGCCAGCTCGGCCGGGATGGCAAGCTCGCCGATGCCCGGAATGATCATCAGGAAAGCCGTCAGGATCAGCAGGATTAGGTTCTTCTTCTTCTCGTCGTCAATCTTGTCGCCCATCTTTTTGATGCCCTCCATCGCATCCACCGACGATTGAACCATGAACACCATCAGAGATGAGCCGTCGGCAATATCCAGGTGCGACCCGTCGTACATCCACAGCCTTGCCAGCGCGTTGTACTCGAACAGCGTATCGACCGTGTCCTCCAATTTCGGCCTCATATCGTTGATGAAGTCTTTGGGGTTGTTGACCTTGAAGTCTGTCATCTGCGGGTAGTTCTTGTACGCGCCAAACTCGTCGCAGTGGTCCTTCTGCTCCTCGAGACAGGGCATGTATCGCCACGTCGTGAGCTGAACCCAGGCCGGGTCGATGCCAGTGGCATCCGTCAGATCCTTGAAGAACTTGTCCTTATCCTTCGGTATCCAGTACACGTTATACGCATGGCCGCCAGTGTCAGGCGGGCAGTCCATGCTCTTGTTCTTGAAGTCGCTGCCAGTCCACTCCTCGATGACGCAGGTAAAGTACGGGTCGCCGTGGTCAACCATGAAGTTGTGTAGCGCTTCCGGCGACGTCTCCTTGACATAGTCCGAGTATGTATTGAAAGCGTGGTCATAACCGTCGTCGAGGACGTCTTGATACTGCTCCAGAGACGCCTGCAACATCTTGGCAAGGGCGCCGAAGACATATGCGTTCATGCACGCGTCAGGTATGCTGCCCTTGTTCTTCTCGATGTCGTCGAGGGATTGGTATGCCGAGGTGCACTGCGGCATGTCGAACCACGGAAGGCTGGGGTCGTTCGGGTTGGTACTGTTCCCACTGTCGGTTCCATACTGCCACAGGTCGACAGCCCAGTCGGTCGTGCCGCCCAGCTTCCAGCCCTTGGCGAGGGTCATCCGCTGCTTCTTATTTGTTTCATCCATGTATGCCACCCATTCTGTGTTGTCGTACACCAGGATATTCGTGAGGCTACTGTCGCGGAAGACCGAGGTCGCCTTACCGTCCGAAATGATTGCCTCAATTTCAGCGTTGGAGATGTAGCCTGCCGTGTCGGTACACTCGCCCTTCTTGGCTTGCGACGTGGGGCCGAGATAGCGGCACATCTCGCCGGTACAGCCGGCCTTTTCCATCTTGAAGGAACGTCCATAACTTGTGACTCCCATGATGACTTTCTTGGCTGGGACACCGGCCTTGGTTATCATGGCCAGCGCGTTGACCGTCTCTGTCAGGTTGACATGAGATCGCAGACAGTTGCCCTCCGGACATCCTTCAGTCGACCATTTAGAGCCATAATCCCACTGTCCATGGAGATCATACGTCATATAGATGATATAGTCTAGGACAGGCGCCATGTCCTTGATCGGGAAGCCCTTCAAATACCAGAACGACGCCGGCGCAGCGATGGACAGTGTCTTTCCTGCCGGCATCTTGGCCCGGACCATCTTAAGGAACTCCAGATAGTTGGCACCGTCGTCCTTACTTCCGGGAGGAATGCCAGGGATGTCTGGAGCGCCCGGATACTGTCATTGTCAAAAGTCAGCAACCCAGGTAAGGGCCTATATCTCTTGGATGGTTTGCTCACCTCCCAATCAAAGTCGAGGCCGTCCAAGCCGTTCTTGACCATGAAATCCACAACATTGTTCGCAAATGCTTGACGATTCGCCGACGTGACGCCTTGGCGGAAGATGGGATAGGTGTCGGCATCGGTGGAGAAGGACCAGCCACCAAACGACAAGATCTTCTTAGGGCCTTTCATGCCCTTGAGGAGCTCGAACTGATCTTGCACCTTGTTCATGTCCACGGTCCAGGTGGACTCGTCAATGGTCGCAAATGCGAAGTGGATGTGGGTATAAGAACTGTCGATAGAAGTCACATCCATATGGAGGCAAGCACGTTGGGCATTCCAACCCTCAAAGTAGGCCACCTTGGCTTGGGAAGCGGGCGTCTCGTCGTTGTTCACGATGGCTGTGTAACAGTTGGATATGCAGCCGTTCTTGCCGGGTTGAGCTGTGCCTGGGGCGCCCGAATTTGCTTGCGATGGCATGCAAAACTCCTCCGTGATGCCGCACTGGCCCCAGATATCACAGCAGGCGTTGAGTGGGCATGGGTTCAGGTCGGCCAGCTGCTTATCACCTGTCGGAGGCAGCGTTCCGGGAACCTGCGGGCCGCAAACGGCGTTCGCCATGGGTGCTGGCATGGGCGGCTTGCCCGTGCTTCGCCGAGTTAGCCCTGGTCACGCACCCTTCTCCGCAGCAACATCTCCAAACTTACCTCAGACACATGTTGACTCCGACTTGCAGTGTGTCGCAACCTGTCCAACCCCACGTCTTCTTGTTGAGCCCCTCGATCTTGTCGACCGTGAGACTGTGCTCGCTGGCAATCTTAGCACAGTAATCGCCCGCCTTAACGAGATACGCAGCACACGTGCCGTCAGGGTTCGGCTTAGGCGTGCGGTCTGGTAGTGTTCCGGACGAACAGCAGACATACTGGCCCACTTGAAGAGTTGAACAGAGCGTGGAGCTTGGGTTGTATTTTGTGAAGTCGGCTGCAGAGATACCGCACTTCTTGGCGAGAGTACCACAGCTGTCCCCAGAAACCACCTGTGCAGTCTTGCAGTCGGCACGTACATGGAGGAGCCTTGAGGCGAAACTGGAAGAGTTTGATGTACTATTGGAAGTGCCGTCACCGGTAATGTCTAGGGTGGGTGCTGACTCGGTGAAAATCGACGTTGCAAAGTGTTTCGAGTCATCGAAGCCGGCCAAGCTTACAGGTTTGCCGTCACTCCAGCTTCGCACCGTGTCTTGGACTGCCTTGACGCTACCGTTGGTAATGACATAGATGCCGAAGGAATAGTCAGAGTCCGGTCCTCCTATTTGCACCATGTGGGCGGAGCGGATGCCATCTGACCTTAGACTGTCGATGAACTGCTGCAAAACTCCAGACGCCAGTCCCTGGTTCTGGACCTTGGAGCCCGAGAAGATTCCGACGACAGCGCCCTGTGAGTATCCGAAGAGCAATGTGGTCCCGCACTTCGATGCGTCGCTAAGATATGACTGCACTCTCTCGGCTGCTTCAAGGACGCCGTTGTGTAACTCTAAGCTCACAGGCTCGCCCAACCACGCGGACTCAGCCGTCACCCGTGCCTCAACAGCAGAGGGACACTGGGTTGCTGCCGCCGTAGCAGTCCCGGGCTTCTCTGAGGTCTCACCGCGCTTCAACGGCTTCGAAGATGTTACCCCAGGCGTGCACGCCCGGACGACCTCAATCGGGGTGTAGATATTGAAGTTGACCAGCATGGTCTCGTTGCAGACCTTGAGACGACTGACGGAGTTGTACGTAGTCCAGTCATCGGCACCACCTTCTGCTGGACAAGGAGCAGGGCATCGGTGCAGTGCCGAAAAGGACTCCGCCGTGACCAAGTGATGGGTAGCTATGGCCGCTGCCCAGAGGCAAGCAGCAGATAATATGACCCGCATGCCGAAACGTAGCCAGCGAGACGACAAGGACTCGAGAGTGAACGTACAGTAACGAAAGAAGGATGAGAAGACAGAACTTCAAGAGAGACTCAACCGCAAGTCGCTGTCGGCGAGGAGGCAAAGAATGTGAGGGCAGCTGGATGCTCGCTGACCTCGCCTCCGGCTTTGCCTATGAGCTGGACCCAGCAATTTAACAATATCGTCTACTTTGCAACATAGCTCACTCGGCGACCACACATCGCGACCGTGGACGGACGAGACAACCCCTTTACAGCGCATCCTCTATATTGAACTGTTAGCCTCGTTGAAGTCTCCTGAAGGATCCGAACTATCTTAGCCGCTCTCTTCTTAGATCCTTGTTAATGGAGATGTCGAGATGAATACTACCGTTGCTGTATTACCACCTGCCCTAAATCTACCAGAGCACATGCTTTGACGAGAGTTACACCGAGTACCAAGCCTTTTTTGTGGCAGGGGTCATTGGCTGAACTCACGCCAAATTCAGGGGCCGTTGATTGAAGAGTAGCCGTCGACCACTGTACAGTTAGGCGCCAGTCTTGGCATTAGCATCCTTCCGGCAGTCAATACGACGCAGGGTCCTTAGAGATGCGGGATGAGGCGGCTTAGGAAGGCTTATTCCGCCAGGCTAATCGATCCCACGATCAGTGTGACCGTGAGGTAATTTGAGCCTCCTCTGTGACTGGTGGACGACCACCTCGATGGTTCCGCGGCATGATAGTTGGACAGCTGCAACCTGATCCTTCCGGGTCTGCGCCTTAAGCTTCATTAACCATAGAATAGTAAGCGTATATCGGTCCAGTTTTCAGCGATGTATAGGGGTTGACCCCAAGAATAACCAAATAACCACGCGATGTCTCTCGCCAAGGAATATTTAGAGGAGCCCGGCAATCTTCTCTTGGAAACGGCAGGTAACATTGAGCGGCAGGCCCGAGCGAGCTCTGATGTCTTCCTGAGAGCGCGATAGATCCAGCTTCGCTGATAACCTCCCCGCCTCCTGACCTGCCGAAGGTCCAGTAGTGTCGGTTGCTCGTGTCTCTAGGGCCATAGAGACTCTTTGAGTCCTTTTCACTCATTCCTGTCCCTCACAGGCCATCCAGGCTGCCGTCACGATGAAGCAAATCCACGGGATCCTCTTTCTCGTGGCCTATTTGTCTGCCTCTGTCCTTGCCTACGACTTGTACGGAGGCTATGAACGCATGTTGGTGAGTGATCATGGACGGATCTCCTGATCGATCAGATGGCAGCATTACCAGTCTGTCTGGATAGCAACTGAGCTCCTTGGGCTGATGAACATCTTCCCCTCCCAGTATTACTATGCCTACCGGATGGACGTCGCCAAAAACGGCAAGGCCAAGACCATCGGTTCCGGATGCAGGCCCGCTGGTGGAGGTTCCGGACCGTGCAACATCCTCGACTTTGTCCAGTTCATCAACAACGACGGGGTACGGCCCGACATAGACAAGGCCATGGGGGCAGGGTGGGACAAGGATTTCCCCGATGTAAACAAAGCCGCGAAAGCCCTGAGGGATGCCGACGCCACAAAGGCCTACAACTGCAACAAGATCCACACCGTCCTCGGCCGCAACGACGTCGAAGGGGCCTTCAAGAAGGTCGCGGAGTTTGTCGGGGGCATCCGCGACGCCGGCCCCATCACCGACAAGATGCGGGAGGGAGCCGAGCTCGCGGTCGACCAGGTAGCCAAGCTGCGCACGGCGGCCAACCTGAAGTCGTACGGAGACGACCTTAAAGTGCGCTTCGGTGAGCAGGCCGTCGTTGAGACGGAGGTTCAGGTATTCGACGATGAGAAAGTCACGACTGTGGATCCCAAGGAGACCAGGAAGAAGATCAGGGCCATCGCGGGCAATGAGAGATTCAACCTCGGTGACGATCTGCTCGAATGGCGGAACCAGGATCCAGGCCACGCAGAGAAGGTCAATATGGCGACTTCTTGCAAAGGCTTAGTTCGCGGAATGAGGGGTGGGTGCTGATACATTGACGGATGCGGAAGAGATCGGTCGAGATATGTAGCTACAATGACTCGGTGGAACTTGTAGGAACTGTGTGTATATCGCAAGCGTCAATATACCTTGCAGCAAATATCCCTTATCCACCATCCAAGTGTAAGGACTGCTTTTTGCCACGCTTCTAGTCAGTAGCTCCATAAAGCCCAAGCAAGTCCACCTTCTCTTGGCCGTCACTTAAAATCGCGTCTCTGGCACAAACACTCAGCTCAAGCGTTCCGGTATCAACGCCGAAACCCTCGTAGATACCCGGGAACGAGTCGGAAGTCACGACAGATTTCTCGTCGATGCTTCTCCACAGCACAACAGGCGGCAACTGGGGCTCGGTCAACTGATCTCTCGTAAGCATCTTCCACCTCTCCCCGGCGCCAGAGATCGGCTTCACTGCCGCCCCCCCGGTCACCTTCTGCTCCAAAAAGCGCGAGAAATTGGGATTACCCGCGCTCTTTGCTTCAGCCAGTAGGGGTTTGTCGGGCTCGGGGTCCAACTCGTCAAACAGGGTGGTATAGTTGGCGACGACGCACGTCCGCGCGACCTGCGCCTTCATGTCCGGGCGGCATCGAACCAGGGCCGCGAGAGTCTCTCTTGCCGGATGGCCCGGGTACCAAATGCAGTACGGTAGCTCATGGGTTGGAGTGGTATGACTGATGCGGCTCAGGTCGTTGTTCATGATGGAACGAGCTGTGACAGCGCGCTGGAGGTAATGGACGAAGCGAGACGGGATGCGGCTCGCGTGAGGAGAGTACGAGTTGGAGAGCTGGTCAGCCCACCAGCGGGCGAAGAGAGTGCTGTGATAGATGCCGCGCATCAAGCAGTTGATCTCCTTAGCGATGATTACCGGACGTCGCAGGCGGGAGTATCGGTCGATGTTACCGTAGTATGCCGCCATGAGAATCAGGACGTCCTTGTTTCCGGCTGGCAGATCCGAGGGCAGGGGCGTGTACAGGATGTGGGATAGATCATGCCTGGGGTCCGAGTTGCATGTTTCAGTCTCGTGGTCATCGATGCACCAGTCTTCTGTTATGTTGAAGTAGTGCTCCCTGTACCCGGGCGTGGAGGCCGTGATTTTGTCGCCGCCGTCTGAGTCCGAGTCCGAGTCCCCGAAGTCAAGACCAAGGTCATAGACGACAGGTGCCTCATATTTCTGTCTGATCTGAAGCGACGATCGCACGGCGGTATCCCCATTGAGCGTCGAGACGGTCGGCTTGTCAAGGTTCACAGCCCTCATATAATCGTCCATGATGGAGTACTTTGTGTAGCTTGACATTATGATGTTGAAGATATCATTGGAGCTATTGTCTCGGGCCTCCTCGGCCACATGCACCTCAGGAAGCACGTCGAGTTCACGGTACAAGTTCGTATACCCGGCCACAGCACAGGCTCTGGCAACGTGGTACTTCATCTGAGGATACTTCGAGACCAATCCACGGTACGTTGTCTCGCTCGCTAAATCTGGGTGCCAGATGCAGTACGGGATTGTGTCGTCCTGGCTCATCTCTGGAATGTCGTTGCTCATGATGCTCCGAGCATTCAGCGCCCTGGTGAACTCCGCCGTAAGGCCTCGAAGCTCGATAGCGAAGCCAGGATGATATCGTATGCCCCTTATGACGCAAATCTGGGTGAGACGGTGGCCGAGGGCACCGGGAACACGCTGGCCACGTATTGCAGCATCGCAGTCGCTGGCGCTGAACGTCTTGGCGGCGAGTCTGCTCTCGAGACTCTGCCGCGATGTGTGTGGCAGGTCCATCACGATGGTGGTTTCGGCCTCAAATATCCTAGGTTTATTCTCGGGTCTTTTAGCGCTTACGAATAAAATAAGAACTCAAGAGGGTCAATATGACCACGTATCTCTAAGCTGAGAGAAAGTCTGGGGGCAACCTGAGAGGTCCTGGAGCGAGACGGGAACGAGCGGAGGTGGGGCAAGTCATCGAGCGTTGGGAGGGATGTTAGGCGGCAAGACGGACCAAAGTTACCGCTGGGGGCCCTGTAATTAGGCCAATTCCTGGCTGCCTGGACAGTTCTTCTGGTAACACCCACTCACTGGACGTTTCCATTACCATATCTTTCAGTCCAAATCAATCCATTCTCGAGAAACATCAAACATCACTCAGATCTCCTTAGCATGACGATGCATCATCACACGTATGGCTTCACTTGCTGTTCATTCCACTCCCAGAACTTGTAGGCGCCATCATTGCCGCCTTCACTCTCCAACTTTGTTGCCTTGACGAGGTCGCTTCGGACCGGGTAGAATCTACCGAACGGAATAACTGTCATGAAGAAGTTAGCTTGATGGTTCCCTATCCGTGTGGATCATGAACTGTCGACACACTCACCCCAGGTTCCAGATCGGTCCAAGGTGACATCCGGAGAGAAGCCGGCAAACAGCAAAGTGCATGCACCCAAAGCCGCGTCGTAGCATATCAGCTTCGCGGCAAGCTTGATCAGGAAGCCCTGGTCCCTGGCGAGCTCGGTCTTGATATTACCTGGGTTGATGGGCAAGCTGACGATGCCGTCGGCCTTGTGCCTTCTCGCAAACTCGACACCGAGCGCCCAAGCCCCGGCCTTGCTGATGCCATACCGGTCTGTGGCCGGCTTTGGTATGTGGAAGTCGATATTATCCAGGTCGACGCCCACGTCCTTAGCCCCGGACAGCTCCAGACCAAACGAAGACAGCCAGACAACGCGTACCGATCCGGCACTCTCCGACGCGGCTGTTGTCGCGAGGATAGGAGTCAGTAGCTTCGTGAAGAGGAAAGGGCCGACGCAGTTCACGCCGATGCTGAGCTCGTAGCCTTGGACTGTCTTTGGCGGCGGGTCCTCCGGGGATACCATGACGCCGGCGTTATTGAAGAGGACATCAAGCCTCTTTTCTTGGCCCAGAAAACTTAGGGCTGCTTCCTTGACTTTTTGCAAGTAGCTAAGGTCCAGAGGCAGAAACACCAGGGCTCCTGAGGAGGTAGGACTCCCTTCTTGGATGTCTTGGATGGCCTTTTTCGCCTTCTCTTCGGACCGAGCCGCAATGTAGACCTTGGCGTTCTTCGAGTAGAGTACACCGGCCAGCTCCTTGCCGATGCCGGTATTTGCCCCCGTGATGATACAGACCTTGCTAGAAAGATCTGGTAGGTCTTTGTCGGTAAACCCTGGCTTTGGGGGGAAGAATTGGGTGTAGAAGCTCGAGAAGGAAGGTCCTGGAGCCATGATGAGTCTCGGGAAATTACTTGATTTACGGAACGACAACAGGTTGATCAAGGAGGCCATCAACAGGAAGAGTCGCAATATATAGCACCTAATGGTCTGCAGTTGGACCCAAACAAGTGCGGACTCCCGGAGTTACCCAGGACCGCAGATGGTGTGCTGCAGACTGCAGTCTTTCCCGATTAGAGATCATCCTCCCACCTTAGGTCTGCATAGTCGGAGAGTTGCAAGGCTCAGTCGAATCATTCGATGCAGGCGGGAGCGGGGTCCCTCGGATTCTCGGCGATGTGATTCGACAACTCATCATCCGCAGCATATCGATTGACGCTGATTGGAGTTCGTGTCATGACGCTAACCTCTAGGTACCTAGGGGTTACAGTACAAGGCCTTTGATATAACCCAGTTGCTAGTCAGTTGCTGAGCAGATGCGGTATGGCTGCGTACATCACGTTGGAAATCGGAGGAGCCATTTTACACCAGTTAGCCACTGCCACTATCTAGGAGCATGTCGGCTCAGCCCCAAGATGGAAAGGAAACTAACTCGATCGTGGAGGGCGAGGTAGCTTGAACACAGATCATGATTACTTGAAGAACACAGGCTGTTCTTTAGCAAACCATCCCTCCGCTTGCAGGAGGCGTAGAGGTTCTGCTAAGTTCTCGTTATTATGACCGTAGCTCCTCGAGTATATGCTCGTCTCCACGCGGTGGCGGAAGCTCTATGGTGTGCTGCTACTTATCATGCGCTATCGCTGGGCTTCTGGGCATAGAAAGAATCGAGACCAATCTCCTGATGGTCCATCCCTTACTTGGTCCTCACAGCCCAAACTTGGCTCTCGGGAAGCTTAACGAGCTTACTGCTGCCCATGATTGCCAGTGGCAATATGAATGGCCGAGCCTACCTTAGACCTACTGACCGATGGAGACAAATACGATGCCTATATGTTGATCTACCACTAGGTCTAGAGTTGTCCAGATATGCCAACGACTTCATCATATTCAGTCATTGTCCACATTGACGAAAGGTAGTCATGGTATCGTGCAACTGCCTGGTGTCATTCTAGACTAGCCCACACTGATGTTGAGAAGACATAGGCACTGCGAACGTAGCGTATGTGATAGATGTATGATTTAGTAGTGATTTTCAATGCTCCTGGTGCTTTAGTAGGTAGCCTAGCTCTTGATTCAGGCCGAATACTAGTGAAGTGTGTGTATTAGTATAACCTGATTCATTCTGATCGGCCTTTCACGAACTCTTGAAGGCCTATATAACGAGCCATTGATGCCATGCATTCAACTTACATGCTCTTGTAGTTCAAACACATCAACACACCTACTCCGTGGCTAAGCGAGGAACGATATCGAACATTCAACGTCTTCAAAGGCAGCTGACATCCAGCTATTCTCACTCACCATCTCATCCCTCATCATCTCATCCAATTTGCACCATTTACATACACAGAACTCATCATCATGGCGAACCAATGCGCTCATGATTTCAAATTGATCTCGTCGGAGACCAACCTAATAGGGTGGACGTGCGCTTTGTGCTACCGGGGCCCTGTCTGGCAAATCTACCAATGCAAATTGTGCGATCTCAAGGTCTGCCGCGAATGCCAGCAGAGCTCCCAGCCATATCGTGGTTAGAAGCAACTCGCGCGGGAGAAAACATTGGAGGCCTTCGGTTACGACGGGTAACTGAGGGTTGAGGTTATGAACCGGACCATTTTTGGATTGACAGGGCGAGACAAAACTTACAGGAGAAGGAGGCTCTGGTACGGCGTCATGATACTATCATAGCAAAACCTTACAATCAAGACATTCGACTGCCCTGTCCCTAAGAGGCCATGATGAACGTGATCACGGGCTTACAACTCTCAGGTCGATATATTTGGAGCGTATGATTGCAAGTTTACAATTCACAAGTGACCAATATGTCATAGAAGACTTCATATCTCTCCTGATACCCAAAATCCATGTCAAGTCTATATACCGTGTATCAAAAATGAACGTAAAGAACAGAATATCCGAAAGTGTCCTAGTATCCGGCCGACATTGCAGATCTATATATCCCGTCCAAGCAGAAGAAGCCCACAACGTCTCCTGAGATCTGTCTCTAAGGAGGTGTCTCGGATAAACTACAAAGCCAAGTTGCGCCTCCCTTGCCCCACGGCTAGCCTGCCGCGCGCCAGGCCGGAAAATGAAAAACTGATGATGCATGCATGCGATATGCCGACGCCTCTTGGGACTAAACATTAGAAGCACGCACGCCAAAGCCCAAACCGCTATATAACAGACGTCCAATCATCACTGATCAGGTTTAAATCTCTCCAGTGTGGCCGGCCCGCCTAGGGTTTGCTGATCTGCTCCTTGCGGAAGAACTTGAAGAAGCCGACGCAGATGACGAGCTGCAGGATCAAGCCGACCCAGAACCACGCCTTGGAGAGACCGAAGCCGAGACCTTGGGAGAAGTCGGGGAACACGTCTCCGGGCCCGACATTGTTGGGCGCGCAGGCACGTGCTACCATTGTGGCCGCGCTGCCGATGACTTGGGCAGAGAGCATGGTTACTGAAACGTGGATGCGAGTCAGCGTGAGCATCAGAATCATGCCCAGTCCCGCATTCTGGATTGTGTCCAGCAGGCCGAGCCACAGCCAGAGGCAGCGGCCCAGGATGGCGGATGCGGTCGCGCTTCCAGCCCAGGGAAGGTAGAGACCGAAGCCAGAGGTGCCCCATAACATCTGGGCCCAACGCGGGGCACCGAGGCCAAGCGCAAATAGCGGAAGCCACCAGGGGTGCCGCTTGCTCATGAGGGCAAAGAAGGCGAGGAAGCCGGCCCAGACCACGATGTAGAAGAAGGCGGTAAGAGCGAGGACGACACCTGTCGAGACATGCTGGCTGCTGAAGAGATAGAACCAGTTACGGCCATATGGAGTGGACAGGAAGAAGTTCTGCAGGATGACGGCCACGAAGAACCAGACAGTGGTCTTGCGTCGAAGGATTGATGAGTACAGCGACGGGACCTCGTCGGGCTGCTGGCGGTAGTAATCGGGAAGGCCGAGGTAGAGGACAAGACCGCAGCCCCATAGGAAGATTGCCACAACAATCGTGACGGGTAGCAGGACGGGGAATGCGGGTATCTTGGCGAGCTGGGGTGTAGTGGAGATCAGATTGCCCCAGAACCAAAGAGCAACAGTGTAGGCTTGCTGGAATCCTTGGATGACACAGGCTCGGAAGATCCAAGTCGTAACAGGGGCGCCACCTATTCCTAGTGTTAGTCATGATCTCGAAGTGCCGTGGTAGGGGTCAAATGCATACCTTCGTCACCGAAGTTGAACGAAAAGAAGATGGCACCGCTGGATGAGCCAGCCGCGTATAGACCAGTTGCGAGATTCTGGACGGCGGCCCTGGTGTGAAGGTCGCTGAACAGCGGGGCAGCACCGATGAGAACGAAGGCCAGACCATAGAATATCCAAGGGAGTGAGAGGCAGTAGATCGCTCTCATGGTGCGGGACATGATACCCCAACAGATGGAGGTGGCGAGATAGATGCCGGCAATGATGTACAACTTCTGTGCCGACTGGCCCATCTCACCCGTCAGCAAGCTGATCTGATAAGAGCTCGAGGCGATGACCTGGCCAAGAGCCATCAACATTGCGTAGATGGGCCATTCTCCCAAGCGGCGAGAGAGCAGCTTCTTGATACCGGTTGGAGGGGTGTAGTCATCGCTCAGGCCAAACTCGTTCGCCGGCTTCTCATCATCATCATCTCCGTATTCCCTTGCGAGTGAAGACATGCGGTTGTTGCCCTCAATCAGGTTCGTACTCGAGTTATTTCGCGAAAGGGAGCCAAGCTTGGCGTCGTGCATGCGCTCGAAGAATTGTTTTTCGCTCTTCATCAGATACTCCTCGATGCAAAGCTGAGATGTCGAGTTCTTCGAACTGAGCTTGTCCAATCTCCTCTCGAATGCCTGGTAGTACTGGCCGTCTTGATCAGTGAAGAAGGCATCGACCTGCTGAAGCTTGAAGTCCTTTCGGCCCTGCACAATAGAGTCGACCGACACAACGCTGGCAATACTCATCGTCGACCCGTTGTTGTGTGCTGTGAAATTGTGCCGGCCGCCTAGACTCCTGTCCGGCGCGTAATACTCGCCTTCGCCCAAGAATCGTGGTGGAGCGAGTGTGCTTGTGTCGGACATGATAGAGTCATTATCGGTATCACGAGCCCAACGCGACGAGGCAAAAGCAGGACTCTGTAGTCCCAAGTCTGGGAAGCCGGAACCAGTAAAGTCGGTTGGGGTTTGGGGCCGTGAATCCAAGCCACCACGACTTGGGGGAAGGGGCCATGGCGACGACGGGGATGATGGCCGCGAGGGGAACATGCCGGCAGTTCCTGGCGTTAGTGGGGTGAGATTCCTCTCCGAGTCGCGATTCCTTGTTCCGCTGAGATTCAGGGTCCGCTTGGCCCTGGTCTTCATCTTCTTGTGAATCTTGATCGACCGCCCTTGAAGCTTTTCCAGGCCTTCCAGCCACTGCGCGACCGGGAATCGCTGCTTGGCTGACCAAGCCCTCATCTTTGCTCTCGTTTCCTCCTTAGAATCGAGAGCCGAGACGATGGCCTGCTTGAACTGGCTCAACAAATGGGTGGTACTGGCAGACTCGATAGTGTACCACCAGCCAGGCATCTGACCCAAACCACCGACCTTTGCGCCCACTCCGAGCGCACCTTTCCGGCCGAACTCAACAGCTACCAAGCCGAAAGGCTCGTCTCGGGATGGAATCAGCGCAAACTCAGCTCCGCTGAAGATGTATGGCGGGAGCGAGGTGAACTGGGGCTTGCTGAACACTCTCTTCGGGTAGATCTCCATCAGTTTCTCCAACTTCAACGCAGCAAACTTTCCATACAAGTCAATTGTCGGTCCGACACAGATCAGCTGTGTGTTTGGGTATTCTTCAAGGATTGTGGGAAAGAGATCGGCAATGAGGTCAACGCCTTTCTGCTGACTCCATCGACCGACGAAGACGAAGAGGTCCGCTTTCGGGTTGACTTCCAGACCAGCCCATTCCTGAGCTTGTCTGCGGAGATCTGGGCGCGAAGCCTCGAAGTTTTGGTCAATAGAGACGTCTTTGATCTGCGGTTCCTTTGCACTCCAGGCCTCCATGTCGCTGGGATCAGGGTTGGGAAGCTGGCCGATTTGCGAGAGACCCCAGAAGACTGGAAAGAAGTTAGACACTGGCACAGCGAAACGGAACCAACGAGGACTTACTAGGGTAACGAGCAAAGGACCGGTCTCCATACTTCTTAGAGACACCAACAGCACCGTAACCGTTCTGGTGAATGCGCAGATAGCTGACAGCGCCATGAAGGAGGTTGAAGACCGAGCCGAATTGCACGTATTGTTGGACGATGTCATTCGTGAGGCTGAACACGCCGCATACCTCCTTCCTCTCCTCAGGAGTGCGGAGAGGCCATAAACCTTGGAACTCGGCGTTATGCAGAGACAAACAGCAGGGGATCGTGTCGGGCAGCAAGTAAAGAGGAGCGATACCGCCGTGGTAATCGTTGATATGGTAGATATCGACCGGGAATCGCCTGATCGTTTCAGCAATACACTGGTTCCAGGCCGAGTAGTAGATGGCAGAGTCGATGTTGTCCATGCGCGGAGGGTACGGCTCAGCTTTCGTCTGTTGACGGAAGATTGGCGCATCAAGGAGAACGTAGGTGATGTTCTCGACCACGTGATAGGATACCATGACCTGGTACGGCGCATCAAGGATATCAACCGTCATAGGTTCAGCCATCTCCTCTGGGATCTCGGGATATTCAATGTCACCAACACATGGGACAACCCAGATGAGGTCTTGATGGCCGAGGGCTTTGCCCATGAGCTGAGCCATGACACCAAGACCTCCAATCTTGACCTTGATGTTCCAGTCATCAATGTTATACTCGACGGTGGCAATAAGCACTGTACGGCGCTTGGGCGGAAGATCTGACAGTCCGACGGCGCCTTCGCCGTGCTCTGAGCTTGAACGGTCACTGTTGGCTTTCTTCTCGGCCCTCCTCGTCCGTATGGCCGAGATCGGATGCAGGAATGCGGTTGCAAACCCGTTCTCAGGTCCTTTGATACCCTTCTCAACAACCTTGACCTTGTAAAAGGCGCCCACAAAGACGAAGACAGCGAGGAGGCCGGTTGCAATGGGTACAATCCACATGAGAATGAAAAAGGCCAGTTGTAACCGGCTGTCACCCTGGGGAACAAGGCGGTAGCTTATGTCGCCATCCGAGACAACCATCTTGTATGAGAGGTAAGGAAATGGCGGAGGGTGGGTGACGTTGATCACGTTAGGCACCATCAACGACGGGGCAAGCCGGTCGAGAACCCCATCACCATCGATATCTCCGTATGTGTATGTCGCATCAGGCTGGCCATCGGGATTCATGCCCCACACATTCAACTGGACTTGACCGGGCCATTCGTCCATGTAATGCCACTCAAACAAATCGTCCTTGTTACGCTGGAGAGCATTCTTGTACCCCCCGTCGTAACCGAACTGGTTAAACTTCCCGTTGGCCCATAGGTGGGGGAAGCGGCGCATCCCGCTGTATTGGTCGTCGCCCTGTTGCATAAAGGAGCTGCTCCCCAGGAACTGACTCCAGTATTGGACCATAACATTGTGCCCATCCCACGCTTGTTCGGGAGTGCCAGACCACGGTAAATCGGTCTTCAGAGTAACATTTCCAGGTTTGTAGACTTCCCAGTTGCTCCAAGACGAGCCAAATGACAAGGAATACCGAAACATATCGGCTCCCGGCGCGCGTTGGGTGATCCACATTTGCCCTGTGGCATCCGAAGACAGGAGGGACTTGGAATAGTTGCCGGTAGACGGCCAGACAATCGGGTTGTCGGCCTTGCCAACCCGGAGAAGAAAGTTGTCGATAGTATTGGTATAACTGCCGAGATCGGCTGTCGTCGCGTTCCGGACAGAGATCTTGTGGACACCATCGGCAAGGTTCGTCAACTTTGCGTTCCAAGAAAAGGCCGATGCAATAGCTCCCACGTAAGATTGGCGCCACCCTTCACCTGGCTTAAGATCGGTACATCTCACGCTCGCCTCATCTATCTTAGCAGTAGCACCGCTTTCAGTCGTGGAGTTGATGCTGATCGCCTTTGTGACGTCGCTACAGCTCATAGAGGCTGAGAACTCGAGAGTGATGTTGACCTCAGTTGTGTCGCTATCGGAAAGGATAGGTTGATCGTGGCCTGGGAGAAACCTTGTGATCATCGGTGGGGGAGGCACGAAGAATTTAGTCGGAACATAGGCTCGGAACTCGAACGGATCCAGCGTGATTTCCTTGGCGCAACCATTGAACTCTTCGGAACCGTCGATGCCGAGCTTCTCAGGCCCATCGACAAGAGTCAAGTTATCGTGAGGAAAGATCAAATTGCGCACCATGCCGGCGGGAAACGGTGCATTGAAGGACGAGCCGTTGGTGCAGTCGAACTTGTACGTGGTCGTCTCGTTCACGTTGTGGTAAACAAGCCAGACAGGCGTCGTGCTGTTTCCAAAGTCTTGTATTGGTTGGAATGGGCCTCTCCATACGCCCCAGATGCCCAGCTCGGTTTCGGTCGTACCGCTTCCAGGAAGCTGTATTCTATGGGTCTGGTTGGACAGCTTGCTGAGGAGTAAACCGTCATTGAGGACGGGAAACTGTTCTCGGAGAAAGAAGAGATGCTTCAAGATGTTTCTCACAGGGTGCGATGGATCACGGTGGTCATAGGCGTTCGCCTCGTCGCGACATCCATCGCGTGCTTTTTCCAGAGGCATCTGGAAATACTGCGTACTGCTGCCAACATAGCAGCCATGCATGCGCCAAGCAGGCGAAGCCGACATGGCTTGTCGACCGAAGATGTAATTGTCGGCGGTGTTGTCGAGGACATAGAAAGCCTGCTCCTCTCCCCACAGAACCAAGGGGATTCCGGGGAGCACCAACGAGGTCATGAACTGGCCGAGAACCATGCGTTCGACTCCCTGACGTATGGCCGGCCACCGGAAAACATCTTGGTTGGTCACACCATACATATGTCTGGGGTCGAGAACACCGGTATTTGCGTTGACGAGATCGTTTTTCAGTAGGATCTCGCTCCAACCATCTACCCAATCCAAAGGAAGATCAAACCCAGCCTCGAGGTTTCCGTCCATACCGAGAAATCGGGTCATGTAGCGGTACACTGAATACGAGAATGCAGCAGCATCCAAGGCATTCAAGCCCGGCTCTCGGAGGAATAATTCCGAACTCGACGTGTTTGTCAGGGCAACGGCGTCCGCAAGCGAGGGGACCACTTGATCAGGCTGGCGACCACGACCAATGTATATGGAACCAATGGTATT
This sequence comes from Coniochaeta sp. PK30-01, assembly GCA_023628855.1. NCBI lineage: Eukaryota > Fungi > Ascomycota > Sordariomycetes > Coniochaetales > Coniochaetaceae > Coniochaeta > Coniochaeta sp. PK30-01. Next base: position 124,131 of record JAMAJW010000013.1, on the reverse strand, counting down.
TCCACCAGTGATCTCGCCAGGGAGGAAGAAGTTGTTCTTGCCAACCTTAGCTGCACATTTTCTGAGATCGGCAGAAAACTGAGCAGAGGCGTCGGGCGTCACCTGGATGGCCTTATCGAAACGAAAACCATCAATGTCCAGCATCTGAATGGCCAAGCAAGAGAAGTGCGACAACTTCTGCCGTACAGACGGTACCCATTCTCGAAGACGGTCCTGAACGGAGGCGAACTTGGTGATTTGGCGACGATAATCGGGATACACGCCGAACGCTTCTGTATCACCAAACTTTTCACGCGAACGTCAGCATCACCTACGACCAAGCCAAGACTCGGACGCTGAAGCGGCAACTCACCTGATCAAACTCGCCGTCGTAGCACCCTTTGAACATTTGGTTGACATCGTCGTCCACGGGATAGCCTGTCTCGTTCCAGAATCGGGGGAATTCACACGTCTCATTGTAGGTTTCTCCAATGCTGAAGTCGAGATAACGCCGCTCTGACTTCCAAACGACCTTGTGCTCGTCCGCCTTGAACGGCGCGGACTCGTTGAGATATCCTTCGAAGCCGAGCAGATCTCCCAGAGTGGCCACGGTATTGTCCATGATGACATACATTCCCCGGTCGTGAATCTCGGTAATGGCTCGTCTCCATTCGTCGATGTCGCCATAATGTGCGTCGAGCAAGGTCAGATCAAGGGGCTAGAGGAAATTGGTATTAGCTCATCGAAAACGGCAGAATGACGCGAGGAAGCAGGCGGGTGACATACCGAGTAGGAGTCTGACTGCCATGGCTGGTTGATAAAAGGGGAGCCGGCAATGTATATGCCCGTGACGCCCATTCCACGGATGTAATCGAGACTGTCGATGAGGCCTTGAAGATCGCCGCCATGGCGGAGTTGTGTGCTCGTAATATCCTGCTCGAAAGCTGTTCCATTCGCATTATCATTTGCCGGATTACCATTCACGAATCTATCCAAGAACAGGGTGTAGACCGGGAACCTCCAGTTAACTGGTGATTTGTGGAAGGTGTGGTCTTCCCATATGCCAGAGTAGTCGAGAGGATTCTCAGCTGCTGGGTTAGTATTTAGATTATAATCCTTGTAGTTCGCGTCGTATCGAAGCGAATGTGTGACTCTGCCTCCGAGTGCGAGAAGCAAGACAGACGCGAAAATAGAATACATTATGGCGTTAAATCGAGCATCGAAGCCAAGAACCCAGAGACAGGACTGGCTAGATTAAAGAAAAGGAGAGAACGAATTGCTCAACCTGGAACGAGTGATGGCGAGACAATTCCGAGAAGAAGGAAAGAAAGGCTCCTTGGCCAGCACCCACAACGATGGTATGGAGATGCAAGAGCTAAGACGAGGTGATGGAAGGAAAGAAGGAGTCAAGGAGAGACAACAAAACGGCATCGAAATCTGGGGGTAAACTGGCAATGTCCCGCAGACGACGCCACACTCAAGAAGCTCAGTGGACACTTGGACAGTGCCATAGCCAGCCTCCCCTGACAGAGACTTCCTAGTCGTGGAAGGACCGGGGTGGTTCCCTAACAGTGCTACGTACCAACCTACCAGTACGAGATGCAGCATGGTGCTCCTCTGTTCCTGAACGCCTTTGGTACACAGGAGGTATCTGGTAAGCTGGTAAGGTAGTATTGTGGGTGTTGTGGGCTTTCGCACTCTTTGCCTGCTTGACATCAAGGGTATCTCGTCCGGCCATTTTCTCCTGACAAGCGCCAAGGCGTGATATGGTTGGAAGTGGTGGATCCGCCGGTGCTATCGAGCCACACAGAGCAAGCCATGCCGTTCGATGGCGCAAGGCACCGAGATGGCTAGACAAGGGTCTGGGTACGAGACAGCAGTCAAAACAGTCAAAAGTGCACTGTTGCAGGGAAAGGGTCCCTATCGAGCGATGCTTATTGCAGAGACTTCTGCAGAGATGACCCCGGTTCCTGCATGGGGTACCTCGTAATTGGGCGGTTCCTTTAGCCACCCACCCAGAATAAGCGACCCTTGCGTCGAGAGTCGAGACGCTGGAAAGGGGCCGTACCCTTGATCAGCCTTGCTGATAAAAATAGGTGCGATATTCGTACTGCGCATGTATAAAGTATTGCACTGTCTTGCCTGCAACCACTTGGTTGGACAACGCGTCATGCAATGCTTGTCGAACGTCCTGAGACGTGACGGCCGGCTGCCCACTGCAAATGGAGACAGGAGGATGAAAGGCTCGTCGCTGGCACCTAGGACTTTGGCCGCCTTCTGCAGGAACCTCATTAGGCGAGCTTGACCAGGGGGGAGGGGGCCGAAAAGGAGGCAGGAGTTGGAACTGGGCAGCTTCGAACCACAAACAAGAAGTGTGTGCCAGTGTGCGAGGCTGAATCAGAAGTGGGGGTGCTCCAACTGCTTGAGTTCGGGAGACTATCAGCCCGCTCCAGGGGTAAAATAGTGGGTAATGACCCGGTTCTTACTGTGGTTCCTACTGTGAAAGTACATACTCTGGTACATCAACAGCATTGGACCGCTGGGGAGTGGAAACCAACATCTGTCTCTTTGGCGGTCAAGTTGTTGGCGATGTCCATCGTGAACTGAATGATGCTGTGAAGCTTCGAGAATGGATCCATGCTGGGGTATCTACGACACAGTCCTGAAGCTGTGAAGCTGGTTGTAATGCGGGAGTACATACGGTGTTAAGGTACTAGTGAAGGTAATCACGGATCCCGGCCCCACTAAAGGATTGGAACCTCCACTCAGCAATGGAAGCGACTCAACAGAAGCAATTTGTCAAGGTTCTCTCTCCTCTCCAGGCACTTTTACCCTCCGGAATATCGGATCTGGCTTGTTGAGAATATCTCGCCTTGTTCATTTGACCCATTGATTCATCGCGTTCAAGCTGTTGGAGTCCTGAAGGAGAACATTCAGAATCGCAACTTTGCCGATGAGATCGCAGGCAGGATCACGGATCAGAGTCTGGGTCCGGGTTCTACATAGTAGACTTGCTGAATTACATTTCGAAACACGCCCAACTCTCAGCCTCTCCAGCTTGTGCGCGCGCCACAAAGATGGGTCCGATGCTAAGGCTTACCCAGTAGGTAAGACAGTATCCGCCAATCCCGCGACAGAGCAAGACAGAGTCGGTCTGACCAAGTCTTTAAAGAGACTACATACATACCTGCTACATATCTAGCTTATACTGCGTATGTAGCTTGTCGGTGCGATATTGACTACAGGAATCTGTGTCTTCTGACTGTTGGGCTCCATCCAATTTCTGTTAATATGGACTGTGGTTACCTATCGGTCGAGAACAAAACCAGATAAGCCCTCATAAATTCTGCTCCCATGATTGGTGTGACGGTCCGCACGCTAATCTTGCCGGCTAACGGCCGCCTCCAACCGGCCATTTTAAAGCTGGCCCGCTACCTTAGTCGTGCGGGCCGGACATTGCCATTGTACCCACCCGGCAACGGCTGGCAGGCTGCGCTGACTAAGGTACGTACTGAGACTCGCACGAAGACGTCTGCGCCCGTCCCAGGGGCAAGACAGTTCCAGAAAGCGCAACTTAGTACTCGTGTGATCCAAGTACTTCCTCAATGCAGGATTGAATCTGCGTCAAGCCCTTCGATCTGTACGGTACATCACAGCGTTAGGTAGACACTCATTGCGGCTCCTCGAAACTGTTATGACCCCAAGTGATCATACATCTTGTGCTAGATATTCCAAAATTCCTATCAAAAAGTGATGACACACCTCAGTGACATCGGGACACGTTAGAAATAGAGGCATGAATATGAACATGTGGTCTCTCTTACACATGTGGCTTAACAATGCTATGGTAAGAGGTCCTTGACGAATGACCTCGAGTTATTTGTACAATAATACGAGAAGATTAACCATCAGTACCATATAGCTCCAATAGTCGGAGTTGCTCTATCGACAACCAGTCGCCGGCCCGTGCCTTGGTCTCACAACTTGGAGTCAACAAAGAAGTTTGAGCGAATGCAGGCTCCTGCTTACCAGCAGGGTCATGCTAAACATTCACTGACGGCGATAGCATGTCTCCAAGGAATGTCCCACGCGTCGAATCCAGCTAAACATCGGGGGAACGGGGAGGAGCAATAGATAATTCCATGCCCATCAATCACGTGAAAGATATTACCAGGTTCTGACGATTTCCACGGTCGTATTTAGCAGCTCCAGCCATCTTCATTGCAGATTCCCAAAGAGAACGCTTTGACTGACCAGTCTCGATGAGCTGCCGCGAGCTCGTCTCCGCGGGCTCTCACGATGTTACCGCCTCTTAGCCCCCATGGCCAGAAGTGAACAACTAGATCGAGTTTAAGTACACGGATAACGCGCGACTGTGAGCAACGAATAGGCCGAATCCTTACGAGTATACTGGATAATGTCAACCTCCTTGCTACAGCCATCGATGAGCCTCACCGCAACGAGCACGCCACGAAAGCAGTCTCACTTATGCGCATGCCTCAGGCCAACCTCGTACGCCCCTTCTGGCAGTCGTGTTACTCGATATGGCTCCCAAGATGCAGACGAGGAGCCGCCATACTGTCAAGGAACATATTTGGAACGCTGCACATGTGATTGTCTCCAACCGAGACCACTCATAGCATGCATGCAGAGTTCCAAACTACTGGCGTGCACGCCACTCGACGTGCTGAACGGCGAGCCGCCGACCAGGCATCAGATCCGGCTTCCGCGAGAGAGTTCGCGGACTGATACCACGATACGAGCGACTACGGTTCTATAAACTTCCGGTACACCAGGGTCGACGCTATTGTTACAGGCATACCTCAACTAGGATTAGGTTTGATGTTCTAGGCGCGTCGGACCGCACATGTCCCAGTCGCGATGGGCTGCAGAAAGTCAGACACATAAAACTCCGTCACCTTTTGACCAGTAGGACAGGTCCTGTTCTCTTGTTTCCTCAGTTTAGTTACTACACTTTATGAAGACCCCGAGTCCAACGGACCCAAAAGGGCTGTATCTAAACTTCTCCCCCGTGAATTCAATCCCAGTGACACTCCCGAGGACGACCCAATAGAGTGAGGCCACCATGGGAAGCCTGAGAATAGGAGCCAGACCAAATCCTACTGAAGGAGAAGTTGTCAAAACTAAAAATGGAAATGGAAATGGAAATGACGAGCTGATATGACCCGAATAAAACAACCGGCGGTGTTTATGAGCTACTACTCCTTGAGACGGTCCGATTCCGCCTTTTGCTCACTAGCAGATGTCCAGCCAATACCCGCTGCCAAATGCCTTGATGATCTTAACCTGGTCCTGGCGAAAATACGTTAACTGCGCTGGATCATTGACTCGGGAGCATCATCCGGATGACGTTCGGAGCCGGCATCTGCAGCCGAACGGATGGCCCGTGCACCTACGAAACACGTCGGAAAGGCCGCGACATTCCGTCTTCAGCCGCGGCTTCCTTCCACTGACCAGGCAGCGCAACCGTACTTTTTGTCTTCGCAATGGCTGCCACGGGAGACGACGAAAAAGGTCCGTGGAACAAGGAGACGAAAGCGAAGTTCGAGAGGTATTACCACCGCAAGCCAGCAATCCTGTCTCGGAGCCATGGCTGACATCCGGCGCCCTTTCGCAGTAAAAATAGGAGCGAGTGGCTTGATCCGTGTCAAGAGGCTGCCGAACGAAGCATTCGGTGCTTGAACAGGAATGGAGGAGATAGGAAACTGTGTACGGACTACTTCCAGTGAGCTACCCTAGATCTCTCTTCTCGACTCGATGCCCGGACAGTCGATACTAATTTGTACAGAGCATACAGAGACTGCAAGAAGGAATGGGTATGATTACCGACTACCATGAGCCTCCATCCACCGAATGCACCGCCTGACACCCAGAACAGATGGAAAAGCGCAGGCTAGAGCGCAGGAAAGAAGGGAAGTTCTTCTAGAAGCGCCGTCCGACCAGCGAGGTCATCTATCGACGCAAGAGCCATGGCGACTTGAGGCGGGACCCACGACACCAGCATGCCTGAACCCCGACTTGTCCCCTCACCCCACGATATGACAAGCATACGTTGTATGATAGTATAGCGTGTACTCGACACGCTGGTACGCAATGGCCTGAAGATACAGTCCTCCCTACACAAGAATCGGCCAGCCCAGGGGCGGAATAAAGGGAAGTGTTGGCATTAACCCGGCAGCTGAAGCTCTGCAGGACTAGAGAGGGTTAACTATGTATTTTATGATTGCGTAAAACTGGCCTCTGTTACAATCGAAGTGGTGTGGCAGCAAGCAGTTGAGGTCCTGGTTCACCTTGGCTCACCGAGGTCAGTAATCGGCGCACGAGCCACATGGCTGACAGCAATTCAGTTTGGTGGCGAGACTCCATAGATACTTCCATCCTGGCCATTTCTGCCAGATGGACATAGGAGTTTTGAGGTCGATAGATTTGCAGCATGAAGATATTAAAAATAGAAACTCTCTGCATATCTCTTTTCCCTGTATTCGTTGCGGTGCTGTACTTGGTGTTTTTCGAATCTTCAACCTCCATCTTCACTTTTTGGGACCAAACCCCACCACCCCACACCGAACGTGTCCAGTGTTTTCAACTTCCCAACCATTAAATGCTGGCTGATCCAGGGTACCTATTACGGGACGTCGTGTTGATTGGCAACAATGTCATATTCCAGGCATTACCGTCCGGCTCTCAAGAACTCGGTGGATGTCCAACTCCAAACTGCGTTCAGCGATGGCAACTGGCAATCGGTTGTTCGTTTGGCGGACAAACGTGCCAAGTCCCTGAAGGACCCCTACTATGATGTTGGTACCCCCTTTCCGTCATAATCCGAGGTTCTGATGTGACTGATCACGGTTATTATTGCAGGCTATCAAGCTGTGTGCAGAGTCTCAGCTGGATTCTCCCGCCGAGAAGTATGCTGTCTTGTTTGTGGTCGACGACCTGGTGCGCAAGGCTGCTGTCGTCAAAGATCTTGATACCATCGAGCTGTACGAATGGGCTTGCAGCGACATTATGCAGGATGTTGACTTCTCGGAGACATTTGGTACCTTGAGGTTACGTTGGGTCAAGGCCAACCCGAAGAGTACGGCCGCCGCCATATCGTGCCTTCAGACATGCGTGCTTCATTGGGACTTGGTCAATGCCCAGCAGGTAATCTTGCTAATATTCATTTGCTTCATCGTTGATAATGGGTCAATGGCTGACAGCATGACCAGATTGCGGCAATACTGGACAAATCGGCAGCGAATAGCAATGACCGCCGCTTTATGTTCTGGAGCATCACTCTGACCTTTCTCCTTTCCGTACGACCCTTCTGGCCCATTACACCGGCGCGCTTGTATCTAACAGAGACAGATAAGCCCCCAATGTCCTGAAGGCAAACATAAGCTATATAGTCTTCTCGCGCTGAAACAGCTCGAGCGAGCCGCTGAGATTACCGCAAAGGTATGGGCTGATGAGACTCCGATGTCAACCTATTTCATACTGCTGACATACGTCTCCAGGCCACACTTTACAATCCGACTGATCGAGGTCTGAGAACAGAAGAAGAGCTTTGCCTGTATTATCGGCTACTCGCAACACACGGAAGCAAAGATGATCTCCTGAAGCAGCTCCTGCACCCAGAACTCGGAGCCATGAAGCAGTTTGACCAGGGCAAGAAACGTCTATTTCTCTTGGCACTTGACGTATTCGAATCGCAAGACAAGTGGGATGAGGCATACGACGCCTGTCGCCAAGCTCTTAGCCGCATCGACGAAGATCGCTCACCGTCGTATCTCGCAGCGGATTGGCGGGTGTGGAAGACGTTTATTGCTGCTGCCAGCAAAAAGCCCAACTCCCGGGTGTACGTTGATCCCCAGTTAATCTCCCTGGCCCAGTACTGACGCAACAATATTACAGCGCTTTCGAGGAAGTCCAGAGGATACTTCAAGCATTTGTTTCAACAAAAGCCAAAGTTGCTCAGATGTACAAGAAGAATATTGCTCTAGCGCTGCTGGAGACGAGTTTCCGCATACCGAAGGCACTGCTCACGGACTGTGGTGACTTCGACCGGTTGACTCCGCGTCTAACCCAGATGTGCCTTTTTTTGGATCAAAACTTCGACAGACTCTCTGCGTTTGACGACCTGAAAGGCTACGTGGCTGAACTCAGTTGCGAGGAGGCCAAGTACTTCGTTGAGGCGATGATACCTAAGATGGTCGATGATGTTAGTGTTTATTGTATGCGCGAGTCTCGACGTAGAATTTGCTGACAAACTTATCTCCCGGCAGTCTGAAACACTCAAAGGGATCTTGTTGAGAATTCTGGAGCTGAAGTTCCGATATCTCCTTACAACTTGCCCGCAAACGCTCTCCGAGGTACCATCAGTTATTGACGGTCAACAACCAACCCATCCGTATCGCTGTCGATTATGCTCGAATCCAGCTTCTTCGCCTTGCGGGGAATGTCTCAAGAGCATCATATCGTCAGCAGTCGCTACCCACCAGAAGATCGGTGCTGAGCCCAGGCATGTCCAGGCTATTCCAGACCTAGACAAGGACCCTCGACTTGACCTGTCGATACTCATTGGTCTAAGCCTCCTGAAGCTCTCTGGCCTCCAGCAGCGAACAGGAGATCTTTCACAACCGCCGCTTCGGGATATTAGCCCATCTCATCTCTTGCAAGCCATTCTTGTACTGGATACTCAACTCAGAGAGACTCCAGATGACACCGGTTTGCGGCTTCTCTTGGTGCAGCTCTATATCTTACTTGGATGTGCTTCATATGCCTACCAACTGTGGGCACCACTGGATGTGAAGCGAACTATCCAAGATGCCCTCAGCCCCTTGTTCTTTGACAGGATATCCACACTATCACCAGGGCTGTTTCAAGGTAGCCGGCCGCTGATGGACCCGCTACGCTCATACTACACCGCTACGCTGAGAGATCAGTGCCCCATTCGCGTATGGGATGCGTTCTCCGCCGGTAGTTACACCAGCATAGTCGATATGGCTCAGTATGACAGCCGACTTAGAAGAAGCTGTACCGTGGTAATGACAGTGGTTGAGGAGAGACATGCTACAAGAGCACTTGGTGGAAAGCTCAGTCTCGACGTCGACGAAGATCCCCTAGTTGGTACGTGGATACGCCGAATTACAAGCCCTGGTATGGCAACTGACTATGGGTTTCAAGCCAAGGTTACCGATGACACAGAGCTGGTAAACGCAACGGATTACGGTTCGTTCACTAACTTAGAGAGCACACACTCCCCGCCGATCCAGGATCTAATTCGGCTCGGCCCAGCTCCTTCTGTAAGCCGTCTTGCGCAGCCTGTCGTCGTTCTTTGAGGAGTCACGCTAACCGCCAGCAGTCCGCACGCTCACACCTAGCTCTTCTCACCGCAAGACTCCTGGATGTGCTGACGTACAAGCCACCAAAGGACTATAAGCCTTCAAAATTACAAGAAATCGCGGCTAAAGAACACGCGTATAACGTCGAGATGTTAGCTCGTATCCACAGCTCATCAACGACTATCCTGCATGACAAGAATACGGCAGGGCAGCTTACATCCGCGGAGCACCCGCTCTATACCGCCACGGCCCTCCTATCCGGGCTTCTCAGCGCCAGCCTCTCCCTGCCGCGGTCATCGTCCGAGCCGCTACCAACAAGCGTCACAGCCACAGCGTCGGCATTGAAGACAAACCTGGCGACACTCAGGACAACGCTACTCTCTGGACCTCCTGCTGGCTCCGGCCAGACGGAGATATTCGCCTCTCTGACGAACATGCATACCCTGTCGGCTGTCCGCGACGCTGCGCTGGCAACGCGATACAGCGCCGCCTTTCTGCTGGCGTGGCACGAACGGGAGGTAGCGAGGGACCGGTCGGGCGGGTCGGGCTGCCACAAAGATGCCCTGGTTGAGATGAAGGCTTTGGATGGAATTGCTTCGAAGGTCCTCGTAGACGTGAAGGGAAGAATCAAGATGCTGAAGGAACGGCTCGCGGAAGGTGGCTGGTTGGACCGGCTTCTTGATTGGACATTTGGCGACGAGGAGCAAGAGCAGGTGGATGAAATCGCTCGTACGGTCACAGCTGTGAGCGGAGGGCGGTCCAGCGCCGAGCAATGGGCAGGACGAGTGTTGGAGAGCTGGATTGATAATGTCAAGGGGTGGTCGAATGTAAAGATGGAGTAGCAATATGCCCAAAAGAGCACCGGGATATTGGCCCATCTTATCCATGGTAGATTACGAAAGGGGTATATCCATTCTCATCCGTTCCATTTCTTTTTTTTTTTTTTTTTTTTTTTTTTTTTTTTTTTGAAAGCTCCCAATTACCCATCACTTCGTGCAGCCCGCAGCGCCCGTTCTTATCGCCCGTTCTTATGCAATTCTTTGCACGTCATTTGCCATTAGACTCGAAGGAGAATCCTGCGGCCAGCGCTGTGTGCCCATATGCGCACCATTGTGCCCACAATACGACGAGAAGAGGCCCTATGGTGATCGAAGCATTTGAGACAGAAGGAAATGACTGGGCCATAGAAAGATATTTATCGTGATTGGGGAGAAATTAGAATGTCGATCTGTCAGTACATGCTCTGACTGCCCCTCCTCCTCGCAGACTTCCGAACGACAATCTCGCGCATCTCCTCCTTCAGAGTTACCCAGACCCAGAACCAGCTGATCATCTCGATGAACATGAAGGAAAAGAACACCCTGTTTTTCAGCATATCGCCGCCCCAGCCCGAAGGTTTGTATCCGGGCACGTGGATGTGGGCGGAGGGATGCGCCAGCCTCGGAGCGCTACCAGTGACTCCGCCCGCAGCCGGGTTCTGGTAGTAGGGCGATGCGGCGCTCGTAAAGAAGGTGTAGAACAGCGTAAACATGGAGAGCGCAAGCCGCAGCGGTGCTTGGGCACTCCAGTAGTGGAGTAGACCTATCTCTTCTGGCAGACCGAGGGTGACGAGGTCCGAGACCCCCATGAAGGCGAGGATCACGCCTAGGAAGGCGAGCGCAGGGGATTGTGTCTCGAAGGCGCGTGCATAGGGCTGAACGAGGAGAGAAAGGAGGTCAGTTAGGTGTTCGTGGAAAACGCGCCCAAGAAAGGGTGGGCAGCTCGAGGATCTCGACCTACCATGCCCATGGCCTCTCCTACAACAAACACCAGAGCCTGATCTGCTATTGTGGCAGGGTTGGTAATGAAGAAGAAGGCCAAGGTGATGTGGAAGAAGGCGAGCGAGGTGAGGATCGTCTTGACTGATATGAGTGCCATGCTGGGCAGCGGGTAACCCAAGCAACTATTGACGATTTCTTGTCGATGTCGAGTACTGGTGCCAAAAATTTGACGGCGACTCGGTAGCAACGATGCGGCTGGGGGCGAGGTGAGTGTGATGGCAGTTCAGATTTTCGGATCTCGATCGTGCTTCTGAATTTCCAGCGGAGTCGTGCTAGATGCGTCACTCGCACCAAGACAGCGTTCAAACGGAACAGACGCAAGATATATGCCGTCGATGAGTTAGCTTAGAATACAAGAGTCGTCCAAGTTGTGCCGATGGGAGTACCTGTAGTCAAAAGGCGGCCTTCTTTCTGTTCCCTGGCCGCGCTCCGCTGTCTGGATCGCAACTTCCACTTCACATGCCTTATCGGCCACGTCTCATCCCTGATATCTCACGATAAGAGCCTAGATACGATTGGTTGAAGTGGCTGAGCTTTTCCCACCACAGGGGTTAAGTATCTCGGTACCTCGAGCCAACGCCGGGTGGCCCAAGCTCCATCCCACCATTAGTCCAGCAGGTCCAGGTACAGTACAGACACCACGTCCAGAAGGCCAGACCACAGCAACAATCACAATATACAACCTTCTAGCTGACTTCGGAGCATGGCAGAGCCAGAAGACGAAACTATCTTCTCACCGCCACTCAACAAGGCACGCCACTTGAAATACTGGTCACGATGTCTGCGATCCTTCCTACCACACCAGTACACAAGCTCCGACAGCAACCGCATGGCGCTCGCCTACTTTGTCCTCGCAGCCATTGACCTCCTCCTACCCTCCGACTCCGACTCCGAGTCGACCCTCGACGCGGAGATACAGACCTCCCAAGCTTGGCTTACACCCTCCGATCGCCTCCGCTTCCGCCAATGGGTCCTCTCGTGCCAACATGCCGCCGGCGGCTTCTGCGGCAGCCCAACCATGACCCTGCCGTCACACGCCTATGAGGGCTGGTCCTTCGAGTCTCAGGCACCGGAGATGGGAAATCCGGGACAAGCCAATATTGCTGCGACCGCCTTCGCTCTGATCATTCTTGCTTTGCTGGCTGCGAACGAGGAGGAGGCGGAAGGCGCGTTTGCCGGCGTGGATAGGGTCCGGACGCTGCGCTGGCTAAGGAAGCTCCAACGCGAGGACGGGAGCTTCGGAGAGGTGCTCGGCCACGTTGAAGGACAGGGACTGGTGGTGGGCGGCGGCAAAGACATGAGATACTGCTACTTCGCCGCCGTGCTGAGGTGGATGCTCCGAGGCGACCTCCGAGAGGGGGATGCTGCCTGGACCGAGGACATTGATGTCGACGCCCTCGTCTCGTACATCGGAAAGAGCCAAACATACGACAATGGGATAGCCGAGAGTTCGCAGCACGAGCCGCACTCGGGGTATGCGTATTGTGCACTGAGCGCACTGTCACTGCTGGACCGGCCGCTGGAGGCCGGGACCACCAGTGACTCTTCGTCACGTCCGTTCCATGCCTTACGCACTGCGTTCCCGGACCTGTCGTCTGTGATACATTGGCTGGTGTCGCGCCAGTTCGTATACGTCGACCCTCCGGCAGATGAGGAAGACGATCCGGACTCGTCGAACTTTACATTTTCCTCCCTCTCCATCTCAGACCCATCGCCAGTGGTTGCATTCAATGGCCGGTGTAACAAGGTAGCTGACACCTGCTACTGTTGGTGGGTAAGCGGGGCGCTTGCTGTTCTACCCCCTCTCGAGGTCTCGTCAAGCCACAGAGGTACAAACGGCGTCAATCTCCTCATATCCCGCCCGGCAGCCCGCCGATTCCTCCTCGACAAGACCCAGCACATGATCGGGGGCTTTTCCAAGCACCCAGGGGGCCCGCCCGACCTGTACCATTCCTATCTCGGCCTGGCAGCCCTTGCAACTATGGGTGAGCCGGGGCTGAAGGAAATGGATGCTGCCCTGGCAGTGAGTGCCGAGGTGGCACGGAAGATCGCTGCTGCCAGGCGGGGGCTGATTCCGAGGGGCGACGGCGCTAGTGCCCCCGGATTGGGAGGTTCACTGCTGGATCTTGGCCTCGAGATCAAGGGGGACAGGCCAGCTTGGCTGGTCGCGGCCGGCGGGTGACAGAGCTCATCACACTGATGGGAAATGCTATTTGTGAAATGCAGTGACGAGTTACTGGAAGAATCATGAAGAAACGACGATCACCATGAATGTGACGTGACGCCAGCCATCCTAGGTTAGTGTCTGTCCAACCGCAACAAGAACCCTAACTTTGCGGCGGCTGGGGAAATAGAAAGGCTAATGCGCATGTACAAGGTATCTATATAGGTACAACACGCTGGGCGCATAATGCTCGTGCAAGAAAGTAAACAAAACCACTTAGAAAACCTGTGAAATCCACCCAATACTGAAGCTGCACGGCATGCACGTCTCCAGCGTGATGCGACCCGCCATATCCTGGGTAGTCTCGATTAAAGAGGTGTTTGGCAGGCATCAGAAACACTCCATGACCCTTCCACCGAGCTCCGTCGTCAGGCTCGTATCTCATTACTCCCTTATGGCGCAGTGGAAGCGTCGTCTGACCCATGACCAATCGGTGATATCCTTCGATCGTGTGTTGCTGCTTCCCACGAATCTTGGTGACACTCCCAGAGGCTGCGCAGACGTGCGCCTCTAACGGCCGACCTGATTGTGCAGCACGTTTGTATGAGAACCAAGTGGCTTCATCTTGCCGGCGTTACGGGCGTCGGCACGGCGGGTACTGTGGTCCCGGGAGACTCCTCTTCGCCCTCCTCGTAGATTTTCTCCTCGACCATCTCTCCCGGAAATTGCACAATCGGACTGAACGCGTCCACCTCCTCGACATCCCCGTCTTCGTCGCCGCCGTCGCCATTGGCCCCGTGCGTACCGCCTCCATCGTCTTCATCCTCGTCGACCTCCTCGATGGTTATCTCGCCACTCCTCCTACCGAGGCCGGTGGCACTGGCATTCCGGCTATGTCCCGCCGATCCAGACCCCGAGCTCCGAGTGTCTTTTCCTCCACCACCCCCGGAGCCGAGGCTTAGCATTGGGCCTTTGAAGATGTTTCTCTTCCGCTTCGCAAAGAGAATGCCTCCACCGGCGCTGCCAAACGGGTTTGGACTGCCGGGCGGTTGCGTAGACGAGGTTCCTGCTCCGTTTCCTGGCATTCCCTCGTTGAACACGCTGAGCGGCGGCCCGGCACGGTCCCTCACGAGTCGGATGTTGGACGGAAAAGACGCGGTAGTCGGCGTGGCGGGCAAGACCTTGACGGAGTGGTGCGGCGACCTGCCTCCCGGCAGTGGCGTTTTAGACATGCTCGTGGACACGGATCCGTTGGAGCTCGTCGACGACGCCTTACTGTGGCTGTGGTGGTGGGCATGATGCATAGACCTTATCGACGACACCGACGAGGAAGTTGACTTGCGGCCGCGCAGGCCTGGCCCGGAAGACCGCCTGACTGTGCCGCGTGGGGTGATGGGCGATGGCGAAAGCGACAACCGCTTGTGTGACGTGGATGTGGTTGTTGACTGTGCTGTGGCAGCTTGACCAAAGTACGAAGACGTCGGGACGCTGGCGGCGACGTTACCGGTTTGCATGGAATCTGCGATGGGAGACGCCGAGGTCCCTTTGCCGGCGTAGCCATTAGCCACCACGCCCCTCGGAAGGCCGGCCGTGTTGATATTGGTGCCAGAATTGCCGGCAGGGTACTTGCTGGTTTGGGGGCGAGGGCTGCTGTCTTTGGACTTGCTATCCTTGCTTCCTGCGTTGCTCGACTTGTCGACGAGATTTGGGGTGGACTGGCTGCCGGTTTTACTGGCTCCCTTGTGTCTTTTCGGCCTCTCAAAGAGCCAATGCGTCCAGTTTTTCCAATGAGCTACTATTACCTGGGAGGTTTTCTTCCGCACCTTTTGCTGCTGAGACACGGGTAGCGGGACAGCAGCTTTTCCAGCCAAGGCGTCAGTGGTGGTCACCAGGTGCAAGGTTGAACCCCTGGATCTTGCGCTCCGGAGGACACCTTCCTTTGGAGGTGGAATAGGTCTGCGATGTCGCGACGAGCTGGCTGACCGGATTGAGTCCTTATCAACAGGAGGAGGAGGCGGTGTCTCGGCGTCAGGACTCAGATTGCCATTAGCTTTGGCCAGGTAGGCCAGCGCGGGAAGATCAGTGATGACCAGCCCCGGATAGTGCCCGCTTCTCCTCTCTGGCCGTCCACGAGGTGTGGGTACCAGGGGCTCTGCCGGCTTGCCAAAGGTCGACTCCTCCCCGACAGTCGCCAGTTTCTCCATCCGACTCGAGGCCTGCGAGAAACGTCTGGACACTCGGTTTTCGGCCTCCTTCTCCTTGCGTTTTCGCTCTCTCCGCTGCGCCTTGCGCTGCTCTTTCTCTATGAGCAGAGTCCACCAACCGGCTAAGGCGTCGCACCTCTGCGACAGCACGCTCTCGATGACTGAATCTATGTCGACACCGGCGCTCCGCATCCTTTGTAATGTCTCTTTCTCTAAGGCAGTCGAAAAGGGGGGTGGCTGTTCGAGCTTTAGGATGGCTTGCTGCTGCGGCGCGTGTTCGGCCAAGAAAGGGTGCGCCAGGATGTCAGGCAAGGAAGGTCGAAGTAAGGGTCGTTTGGACAGTAAGCGTTTCAGCAGCGTTAAAGCATCGGCCGGTATATATTCTGGGTATTTCGGCTCTTCTGTGAGGATCAGATTGCGGGTAATGGCATCGTCGTCGTCGTCAAAAGGAAGTTCTCCGGTCAGTAAAGCGTACAGGATGACGCCGAGACTCCAAACATCGACCTTCTCTCCGGCGTACTTTTCGCCCTTCAGCATCTCGGGTGCTGAGTAGCATATGGTGCCGCAGAAAGTCTGAAGGTGGTTGACCTTGCCCTCGTATTCGCGGGTGAAGCCGAAGTCACACAGCTTGACGTTCTCGTGCTTGTCGAGTAGGATGTTCTCGAGCTTCAAGTCGCGATGGACGCAAGATTGCTGGTGGACATAGGACACAGCGCCGACGAGTTGGGTAAAGATCCTCTGGACCTTGTCGACGGGGAGTCTGCCATGCTGCACCAAGTAGTTGTACAGTTCGTCGCCAGGGCAGTATTCCAGAACCAGCCAAACGAGTGTTTCTGTCACTATAACCTCGTAGAGTCGGGCAATATGCGGATGTACGAACTGTCGGTGGTGGTGGATTTCGCGGGCGAGATTCGAATCGCCCTTTTTCGCGGACTTGAGCACGACCTTGGATCCATTGGTGAGCTTGTGCGTGGCCAAGTAGACCTTTCCAAACGATCCTTTCCCTATCAGACGGCCGAGTGTGTAGTTGCCGACAGACTTGAGATCCTTATTGGAGAATTCGCTGGTCAGGGCAACGAAGATCAGTAACGTGGTCAATCGGCATGGTAGAAGAAGGTTATGTCAAAGCTCTGTCGCGATTACTAACTCGAGAAGCTCTTGGTAAGAATGGGCAAGCTGTAAAAAGGGAGGCAGGTGTCAGCATGGGGACCATGTTTCTCTGGTTTCGCTGGAGGAGGGATCAGGTGTATTACCTTGGCCTTCCGTCCCAGGGCCTCGGCTTTCCCGCGGCCTGGCTGCATGCCTCTGCGTCGGACCGCCTCTTCTTAATTCGACAATAGCGTCATTCGGTCATCCGGTCTGGCGGCTCGGCGTAGGGCTCCGTGTGCGGTCTTGCGAGTTCGCGTGTGGACGTCGAGAGGCAGGCAGTGTGTCTCACCGCCAAGGTCAGATATTGTGGATGTACTGACAAGAGTTTGGACTTGGGAGCCGAGACCGCTAAGTCGTATTGGTATCAATAACAAGGTGCGAGCATCTGGACTTCGGAGAGAGGAAGCGCGTTCGTCGTGGGGATAAGGAAGTCGTGAGTCGGCGGCCGGGATTGTTTGCAACGGAGCGGCCACGGTCCAGATCCCGCGACGGAATAGTGGATCCTTTGGTACAAGAGTTAAAATAAGCTCCGCTAAAGCTACTGTACATTATCTAAAGGTACCTCCTACCTGAAGTAAAGCACTACTCAGCGACAGCGGGAGGAAACTAAACGTGAAATATAAGAGTGACCACGGTGGTAATTTGAGTGAATTTTTATTTGCAGGAGGGTTGGGCTACGCTTTTTCAAGTCCTAACAACCACATCTCCGCGAACTGGCGATCATGTGAGCTCGAAACAAAAAAAAAAATAACCACCAGAGTAAAGCGGCTCTCTCATCTCGAAGACTCCAAGGGTCCCTGCTGCGGGCACCTCCGCCCAACGTGGAAGCAGCCCCGTCCTGCAATGATATGGGGGTGGCTAGTGAGCATGAGCCGCTGTGGCTTACAGGGAGAAAGATAGTGTGGCTGAGTTCTGATCCACTGTCTCCACTTTATGCTGATGATATCTGGCCTTAGGCAGCCACGTGTGAGTCGCGACTGACTTTGCCAAGTTCGGCAGGTCTGATGACGTCAGCGACTTCGCGGGACAACAAAGCTTGGCATCAAACCACCTTGCCCACTTCACTGAAGGGTCTAACGGGGCAGGATGCTAGGAAAGTCTCGGTCAGCTAGAGGTCTACGGACACTTTAAAATCAGCTGTTAAGTTAACTCAGTTTTGGTCATTGGACGGAAGTCTGCAAATCTTTTCGAGCTTTGTTTCTCCCAAAGTCACACACCGTCGTGACGTTTCGCCAGCAAATCCGCTAACGGGGTTGCGCCTTTGGACACACAACAAGCCAAGCCAGAGTCGAAATCGGGCTTGCCAGGTTATTATACTATTAGTGACCATTCAGCTTTCTGGATCGACATCTTGGCACTCCGCGCATGGGCTCCCCTCAAGCCACAATTGTCCTCCCACCCAAGACAGAGCCGGGTTCGTGACTCGCTTACGCGCTGTATCGAGCCATCGATAACATCATACCTACACTTTTAGTGTACAGAAGACGGCGGGCAAGTACACGATCAAGTCTCGCTGTCTAAAACTGGACCCTCCGTCATGGCTACCGAGACAGACAACCATGATGGGATTGGCCAGCATGTCAATGGCGACCAGCAGCAGGAGCAGCAGCAGCCAACCACCAACGGCGACCCACCTGCTGTCCAGCACCACACGTCCGACATCAAAGACAAACTTACGCATCAGAAGCAAAAGATCAAGGACAAGAAGAACCCTCCCGGAGGTTTCGATGACACTCCGCTCCCGGATGCACCACCCGGTTACACGGTCAGGCTCACGTTCCACAAGGCCTCCAACCTGCCGTCGGCCGATATCCACACGCAATCCTCGGATCCATTCATCCACGCCACTCTCACTGCCGATATCCCTCACAGGCACAAGGACGACCCCCCCCTGACCTTCCGGACCCGGACTGAGCGGAAGACCATCAACCCCAAATGGGAACAGGAGTGGGTTGTAGCCAACGTCCCGAAGACCGGCTTTACCCTGAAATGCCGCATCTATGATGAGGATTATCCAGACGGCAACGACAGGCTCGGGAACTTGACCATAGAAGTGCCCAATGTCGACGAGAACTGGGAAGGGTATGGCCCGGAGGGCAAGACGTTTGAGGTCAAGAAACGCTCCGGGAGTAAACGAGCTTATCTCATCAAGGCGGCGACCAGTGCCTTGCATAAGCACGTCTCTATGACGCCAACTCTAACAATCGGTATCGATGTGCTAGGCCCGTCCGATCCTCCCCATGCTTTGATGTGTACCATCGCACCGACTTACTGGTTCAAGCACTACAGTCCCATGATCGGACGCCTGACCGGAACCAAAGTCAACAAGGATGAGGAGAGCGACACTCATGGGAAGCATGGAGACGAAGACAAGCAAGCCAAGAAATACGAGTGAGTCGCGTGCTGTTCCCGGCGCTTCCTTGTTATGCACATGGTCACTAAAATGACCAACAATAGCTTCCAAGCAAACGAGATCCAACTGGCTGGACCAGTGCCGGCTAAGCTCTATCACCGCTATGTAGAGTTCCGGCCAATGATAGGGAGGATGTTTGCTTCAACAGGCCTACGGGGAAAGATTCTCAACCTGGCTCTGCACAAGCAGCACAACCGCGTATACAACTTTGATTCGTCGACTGAATGGGGAACCTTCAAGCCGCGCAGCAAGGAAGCAGCACTTCAGTTCCTCAAAATGGCTCATTATGACGAGGGTGGCCGTCTCTTCACGTACGTTCTATCACTCGATGGGCTCTTGCGCTTTACCGAGACGGGCCGTGAGTTTGGCATCGACCTCCTGAGCAAGCATACAATGCACAGCGATGTGGCCCGCTACATCGCGTGCTCGGGAGAGTTTTTCATCCGCCGTCTCGCGCACCCGGATGGCTCGTCGGACGCCGAGCCGGGTGAACCAACCCATCCAGACCAGAATGTACCTGGTGGACCGCCACATGACCCGCCGCCGCCAGAGCCCCGCCTGTACCAGCTCGTAATCGACAACGACAGTGGTACCTATCGGCCGGACAAGTCTGTTCTCCCGGATCTGCGCGAGTTTCTGCAGCGGAACTTCCCCGGCCTTGGCGTGGTCGCGATGGACTGTGGAGACGAAAAGCTGAAAAAGATGAAGAAGCGGCAGCTGGAGATCAAGAAGTCGGAGGGGAAGTCGATGAATTTGGTGCTCAACCGGAGTCCCAGCTCCAGCAGCTTCAGCTCCGATGACGAGAGCCGTCTCGGTGCACTTGAGAACGGTCACAACGCCGAAGCACCACTCAAGAGCAAGAAGGAGCGCGCTTGGGAAGCTCTCGAAGACCCTAACCGACTGAAGCATTTCAAAGACTTCATGGGCGGCGGCCATGATGGGAGCAACGATGCTTCTCATGCTACTACCCATACTGGAGCTTCGGGACCAGCGGACGGAGAAGCCAGCAGCTCGCAGGCACAGGCGCAGAAGGATGCTCCTCAAGCTGTGAAAGCTGGCTAGGAGCCTCGCATTCTACATGGCGTATCCAAAATGACGAGCAATGCCCGCTTTCTCAGCCTCCGGCAGACTCGCTGAGACGGTGACTGCCAGCCTGTTCTCAGGATTACTATTTCCATGGCAGGATGGCAATACGGCGCGCCCCCTAACTCTCCCTTCTTCGTTTCTTCGCTTCTCTCTACCGCTAGTCGATGGAGTGGATGCTGCTCTTTCCACCTATCGCCTTGGGCGTTATTCCATTATATGGGCCACCGTCTGTTCCATTTTGTTGACTATCTGGTTAAGTCGTTATTGTTGTTTATGGTCTTCAACGACTCTAATGGCCTCAGAGGTTCTAATGTTATTACGCTAGCAGCTCTATTGGGAAGGGCTGGTGTTTGTTAAGCTTCCTGCGCAGCCCGGCACAACCAGCCGAGGCATAGGCCTCGAGGTTGATATGTATGTCGTGTGCCTCCGGATTATTATCCGTGACCTAATCTTGGACCCAACACAATCCCTTGTTACGAGTTTCAGGCTGCTTAGCAGGCTCACCATTGACCGTTAAGAAGAGGAAAGACTAAAAAGTTTTCGAGACTATGCTGCGTTGCATAGGGCTTTCCGGTCGTCATCTGACTGGAGAGCGACCCACGACCTCTTTGGACAACTGCTGTGATAGCCGTATTACCTCTTCGGGGGAATGGTGATGTTATCGCGGCCTACAGGGAACCTAAACAACCACACCGTCCGGTTGACTGACCCCGTCCACAGTACCATGGTCATCCATGTTAGCCATCTGCTGCCGGCCAAAGAGCACTGCCATCCTTCTCTCCACAGCCTGTGTGACTAGTCCTACTGCGCGTCTTATGTCTCATCACAATCAACATGAGCTCCTCGGCTTTATGGCATCCAACCAACGTGAGGCATACTCTTCATCTGCCATATGTGTATCTAATTGCTTTCTCGGGCGCGACTCGGCGATGCCCGCGAATCAGAAGATCAAGAGCCGGGCTCCGTTTGCCTGGTACTGTTGCATTATCCCGGCTCCTCAGCCCGGGTCTAGCACATGGCTGGTTTGGCCGTCGAAGCGTGCCAAATGTGCAGCGATGTGACAAGGGTGCAAGGGGTCGCAACAGCGGCTTGTGGGACGGTAGCACTGGTAGATAGAGATGCGGAGAGCAGACGTGGTCTGTAGCCGGGTTCCTTCGAACCTTGCCCCCGTACTGTGGCTTCGGCGAAGCCTTTGGCGCCCCCGCGGGAGCCGGAAGGTGTTGGTCAGGAGGTCTTCGAGGACCGAGTTGCGCATGAAGACGCCTATGGTGACGGTGCAGGCAGCGAGACAGAAGTCAGCAGCCGAAAGAACAGATCGAAACGGTCACACCCAAGTCTGGCACAGTCGGGGCCGGGGGACGGGCCCGCTCACAGGTCTTGAACTATCTACTTCGGTCAATCCAGGAGCTGCCGGGGTCCGAGGTCTCGTGAATCGCTGTCCTGCTATCATCGACAGAGGCATTCTAAATGATGGCACGCATTCGGGGAGAGTCCTTGCTTCATCCCCCCTGGAACTAGCCTAACCGACGAAAGGCGAGCCCTTCTCTGCCTTGGATTCCGGGGCATATTGCCAATAGCCTGACAATGGTACCTATACGCTGCCATGTGGCTTACAATGGGAATTTGTTGCAAATGAAAACGGCTTGGTGATCCTTCGCGAATATCGCAGAAGTCGCAATGAATAGCGTCGCAACTGATCTCTTGTCTATCGAACCTGGCAAACACCTTTCTTGCGCCTTGCGCCCATATCTCACCCCAAGCACCCTCGTCGAGAGTTGCTGGTATGTAACATGCAAGCTCGAGAAGATAGGTGGGAAGAAAAGGACGATAGAGCAGACCGAATCCGTCTTGATGATGTCTCTGACTTAGTCCTGGACCAAAGCCGGTGTCACACAGTCCGCGACTCACGTCACGCCAAGCGGCAGTGGTTTGGTGATTGTTTCACTGTGTGATGAATGCAGATAGGTATCAGATAAATCTCGGTCCATTTTTATGTCATGCAAGGGCCCTTTAAGCAACACCTCTACCACCTAGCCTCAGAGACTCGCTCTCCAGGACAAGCGGACCACCACCCGGCCCGCTGGCATCCAAACTCAGGGTGACCTTGGCACGGTCCGCGATGACCCGGACGGTCTCACCCACGTTGCGATAGTCCGTCTCGCAATGGCCGTAACCCGGACTCGGCATCTCCGCCTCTCCCACTGCCGGGGTCGTGGTGGCCACCAGGCTCCCGGCACCCTTGACCTCCCTGATTTCCACGCTTGGATAGGGTAACCAGCCCTCCCTGAGAGGGACTAGCACCAACGCGATGTCTGCCTCCGTGTCCGGCATTGATGCCAGTTTCGACATGTCCTCGTCTTTGGAGGCGCCAGGAATGACAAAGTGACCTTTCCTGCGTCCCCCCACAAGCCACGTATCACTCGGCGCCGTGATCTCATAACTGAATTCGAGGTCCTCGGTGAACGCGGGAGAGGGGCCAGCAACCACCGGTATGCCCGATGATGAGGCAGCGGCTGACGCTGCATGTGGGTTTCCCGTGTCCCAGATTCGCGTCCACTGAAGATGCAAGGTGGTCGGAAGGAGCTGGTTTATACAGACGGCCGGGACCCCGCTCGAGGGATCGACAGTGATAGTCCTGGCCTCTGAATCGTCTAAACGCATGTCGGCGGTGTGGACGATTGTGATGGTTGGAATATCGACGGGGATAAGAATCGAGCGCGGCTCGGTCTTCGCCGCATCAGGCGGCGTCAGTGACAGCACCGTGTTATCCCTCTGCCAAGCAAGAATGAAGCTGGCAAGCGCTGGTGCAACATCCTGCGATCTAACCTTTCCAAGACCTGCAAAATGCTTCACCCATTGGCAGTCAGACATGAACGATGTGCGGACCTCATCTAATAAGCCACACCGCTCCAGCTCGTCCTCGGTCAAGCCATCACGAAGCTGAGCTAATGCGCGAGAGACGACCAATCTGGAATAATCCCGAAACTCCGAGCTTTCCAGTGACTGTGTCAAGGACCTTTCGACAGCCTGCTCAATCTCCTCAAGCAAGACACTATACTCTAGTTTCAGGTACATGGTCTTCCTAGTTGCCGGACCGATCTTGGACTCCCGCTTTCGTGTGATCTTGTACAAGAGACTCGCCGGCTGCCTAGGGAAGACAATGACAGGATGGCTTGAGGGTACCCCAAAGTGAGACTCGAACAAATCCGAGCCCTTCAATTCGCTTTTGAATAACCTTAGCGGGCTTGATGATGCCGTGGAGACGGCAAACTTTGAGAACAAGGCGTCATGCTTGAAGACATCCTGAACGTTGACCCCGAGAGCGAGAGAAATGGGTACCGATGGTGTCTTGGAGAAAGTAAAGGAGCCGCGGTCGGTAGCATAAGCTACCTCGACTTTGACAGAAACGCTGGTCAGATCGGTCTCCACCGTGAAGGGGAACAATATCCTGAGGGAAGACTGTGCAGACAGTGAGTTGAATATAAACAGTCCTCCCTCCGGCCGTTTCGATGGTTGCACCGCCCCAACGACTTTGGCTTCGGCCATGAGCAATCGTAGCCCGCCTGTGGCCGCCTTGATGCGGACTTCACATCCCGTGACCTCATTCCAGCCGGTCAGGATTTCTAGCTCGAGTGAATTATTCTTGTCGAGCTGGACATTCTTGGACGCAGTCAACCGCACATCCAAAGAGCTCGCACGCTGATAAAGAGCGACTCTGGGATTTCTAAGTACCGTCAGGGACTTGTCGGCAGACTGTCCAATTGCCCGCTCATGGGACATCAAGACGTTGCTTGCAGACAGCGCCAGGTGCACCACTTCGTACTGGCCGGGTATTGTAGTATTACTTCGTAGTTCCAGCTCGTTCTTCCCGGGCCGGAGCTTAACAGGTTCACTGGTTCGGAGCCATATCTCCTTCAGCCCTCCGACCGACGGACTCACCATTCTGAGCTTGCACTGCTGGACCTCCAAGTCTTCCGCCAGTAGGCTTCGAAGCCTCAACCTCAAGCGGAAGCTATCCTGACCATCGTCATAGACAGGCGTCTCGTCCACCTCAACGTGACAGAAGAAGTTGGCAACCGGGATTTCGACAACCTTTTGCAGCTTCGTTGAAGCCAATAGCAGATCACCAAGGAAGCCATCGATGTTGGATTGACGCGGACAGTCTTTTGGGGATCCGAGTCGAGTGGAAGACTGTTGTTGTAGCCTGTCCATCTCGGCAGCTGCGGCCTTGGACAGCAGCTTGCGCAGAACTGTCACGTAGTCGTCCATTTTGTTCAACTCTTTAAGGCATTTGGAGTACATGACTAGCATCGATAGTTCAAGGAGACTCCAGCCACTCTCGCCGTAGAAAGGCGTGGCGCGGTAGTAATAGGACGCAGCAGCGCTGTACTCCTTGAGATAGAACTTAAGCACGGCAAGATCGGCGAAATTGGTGTTCACGGAGTGGCTGTAGTTTGCAACGGTGAAGTGGCGCAGTGCTTTGTCGGTGAGGATTTCGTACAAGCGGTAAAAGTCGTCTCGGTTATCAAGAGCTGTGCGCAAGAGATCGTTCTCTATGCCAGCAAGCGATGTTGAAACGACTGAAGGAGAAGCACTGGGGAGCACCGCCGTAGGCTTCGCATCTCCAGCGAGGTCGATGTCAACCATATTGACGACATCGGTATCGCCGACAATGGGCACCGAAGCCCACCCGTCACTCCAACCTCTCCTCTTGCCGCTCTCCTCGAGAATATTCCTGGATAAGGCGTACAGCTCTGCTCTGCGAGCGGCAAGCTCTTCGAGCCCAGCCTTAAGAAAGTGGTTGTTGCCCAGATCAGAGTCGATGACACCGCTACCTCGTCTCGCACCGGGAAAGACGTTTGGACTGGGCGGAGCACGGGTGCCGGGCCTCGCATCGAGCGAAGTGGTGCGCGCGGGATGCATCATCGTCTTAGGCTCAGGGATTGCCGTCTTCGGCTCCTGTCCTTCAATTGGGCCTAGGATGGACGGCGGTATGGGCAAGGCTTTAGTAGACGTCTGAGCGAGGATCTGCTGGGCGACAGAGAATGCAAACGAGGCGATGATGTTGTCGATAGATTCTGACAACGTTGGGTCAACGTTTTGCTCTTCTGGAGCGGATGTGCCATCGGTGTTTCTCTTCGGTCTCATGCCAGAGAGGATGTCTCGTCTGATGATCTGCGAGATGGCTGGTATAAACTCCAGCGTCCTCCTACAGATCTCGGCCAACATGGTCAAGTTCTCTGACTCATCAGCTGGTTTGGGGGGCGGTACCCTGGGGGCAACGCCATGGAGATGCATCACGGAATCCTGCTGTTCCTTGAGTTTTGCCAGGAGGTCTTCGCGGGTCGACCATGCGTTGCCCAGGCGCAGGAGGAGCGATATCTGCCTCGCGAAGATGTAGCATCTGAAGTCGAAGATAGACACCTTGTTCTCGAGTATCATGTCCCGATAAGGTTTCTTGGTGGAGCTGATTGGAATGCTTTTGAAGAGGTCCTCGGCAACGGCTGGGGACGATTGCAGGTCAACTGCCTCTTCGTCCTCGAAGGCCATGTTTCCAGCGGAGATCTGTGCTATAGCTCTCTGCGCCAGCCGCCTGAGATCATCGGTATACGTCAAAAGCACCCCACCGCGCGCTGCTGCCAGGTCCGCGACGGTCTGCCCCTGGATGATAGCGTCAAGCCCAACGCTAAGTTCGTCGTATCCCACGAGAGCATCTTCTACAAGACCGACACTCTCGAAGCCGCGTGCCAAGCCTTCTTTCAAAATGAAGAAGGTGCAGAAGTTCCAACCAGGTAGAGTCCTCTGAGCATCTTTTTCTTTGATGTCCTCCTCGTATTGGCTCACGCGCTGATCGAAACTCGAGAGTATAAGTGTCTTAAACTTTGCTATCAGGTCGGCCCAGGCGTTCTCGCTGTCCTGCTCCGTTTCGACGTAGCCCGTCGGCACCGCGGGCACGACGCGCGGAAGCATGTCGTATGGGACGTCGTTGATGCCGATCCTGATCTGTGTGACTCGGTCGGCAGTACCCTTGGCGCTTACGTTGAAGTCACTTCGCATCTTGTCCAATAAGGAGCTTGTGCCACCTCGCCATCTCGACGTAGAGCTGCTCTTGCTGAGAAGGTCTGGGTTCGAGTCGGAGTTGGCTTTGCTTCCTGCGAGCCTCGGCTGGGTGGCAGCTATAGTATTAGGGATGACAACATGGATTATGAGCCACTCGAAGGCGTCGTGATTATCGGAAGCGTTGGTGGACTTCTTGGCGCCGGTGGTCGATGCGGCGGTATGTGTCTTGATCCAGTCGCGGATCTCGGCGCGGGTCTGGGCCTTGTAGGTATCATTGTCGTCGCACCTGACCAGCAGCACCTTGAGGTAGGGTGTCCGTCGCAAGCCGGGGATCTGATGACGGCGCTCTTTCCCTGTGCCCGGAGCAGCGCGAAGCGACGAGTCGGATTGTTCGGTAGACGCCACCCTGCCGCCTATAGAGGCAGTCTGGAAGCCATCATCGCGGCTGGCAGCGCTCTCAGACCGATGCAGACCGGCAGCCTTCGGGTTCGGAGAGGTAAGGGGAGAGAGAGTATCCGGAATGTCGGATCCGGAGGGAACGAGGTCGACGTGGAGGGTGTGGATGGATCGAAGAGGCCGCGACGGAGACTGCCAATGGAGGTCGTGGAGAGGGAGGCGGTGGATCAGACCAGGCGCAATCAGCTTGAACACGCCGTGGGGATCAAAGTACTCGACTGTGACTTTGGACGTCGAAAAGGCCTGTTCCATAGTGAAACAGTCCGCCTGGAATGGGGTTATGGCATTGCCTCTGTCGGTTCTTTCCCGATGGACTTGGTAGATGGGCTGGGGACAGGAGGTCTGAAGTCAACAATAACCCTAACCCTTCCCACCAAGGAACCTCAGGTAAGGTACAGTACGTACCGACGATGCCCCACTTGGACCCTTGAAGAATTTAGAGGGGCAAAACTTCTCCAAACAAATCTCCAGAGACACAGACACAGACACCTTGACGGCAGTTCAGGTACCTTGGTATCACCACAAATCTATCGACAATATCTACCTGTCTGTTGTGCTCCAAGTTGCGCTCCCCTCCACACCTCTTCTTCCCTCCCGCGGACTGGCAGAGTAACATGGTTAGTCTCCAGGCGATTCGTTATTCGAGAGGGAAGCTGGAGGTCCTCGACCAGCTCCGACTGCCTCACGAACATCACTATGACGAGGTCCGCACCGCAGAAGAGGCTTTCGACAGCATCAAGTCTATGAGGGTTCGTGGCGCACCCGCTATCGCCATCGTTGCTGCCCTGGCCCATGCCGTCGAACTCCACAACGGCGCATGCACCGCCACCGCTCCGGAGGAGGTCATCTCGCACATCGACGCCCGCCTAGACTATTTAAAAGGCAGTCGCCCGACGGCGGTCGACCTGTCCAACGCCATCGCGGTATTGAAAGTCGCCATCCGCGCCGCGCAGATCGAGGGCTTGGCCCATCCAGAATCGCGAGACGCCATCCTCAACGCCTACTTCCAAGCGGCCGAGAATATCCTGGAGAAAGATCTGGAGAACAACACGTCGATCGGGTCGCACGGCGCAACCTGGCTGCAGCAACAGTACAATGCCGGGCCAGACCGCAAGATCTCGGTCCTGACACACTGCAACACGGGCTCGCTGGCAACTTCAGGCCATGGCACCGCCCTAGGCATCATCCGAACCCTCTACACGAGCGGCCTGTTGGAGCACGCATACTGCACCGAGACGCGGCCTTACAATCAGGGCAGTCGCCTTACCTCCTTCGAGCTGGTCTTCGAGGGCATCCCGTCGACTCTCATCACGGACAGTATGGCCGGCGCGCTCTTCGCCCTGCACCGTGAGCGCATGAACATCGGCGCTGTTATTGTGGGCGCCGACCGCGTGGTCAGGAACGGCGACACGGCCAACAAGATCGGAACATACAGCCTCGCAGTGCTTGCGCGGCACCACGGTGTAAAATTCGTCGTCGCGGCTCCGACTACCAGCATAGATCTGGAGACTGAGACCGGAGCTGGAATCAAGATCGAAGAGCGGAAAAAGGAAGAGCTGACCCAGATCAGCGGTGCCGTGGTCAACCCCGATGGCACGGTCGACCCGAGCCGGACCGCGAGAGTCGCCATCGCCGACCAGACAATAAGCGTCTGGAACCCTGCGTTTGACGTTACGCCACACGAACTGATCGATGCGATCGTCACTGAGAAGGGAACGGTAGTCAAGGGAGCCAACGGTCAGTTTGATTTCAGGCAGGTCCTGCCCGAGCGGTGGACACGGATCGTGCGCAAGTAAATGCCAATCTTTCATCATTCGAGTATTTGGAACGGTAGATGCTAGCTACTTAACTGGATTGGTCCCTCAGTGCGTCCGGGTTGACTTGGACAGCCGGCGAGCAGCTCGACTACATACAGGCTTTACTGACGAGGTTGCATCCCACGGGTACCTCATGTGTTCTTCAGGGCATGTTTGACGAGCGTCTTGTATCCCTCCACGGCAGCCTCCAGATCCCGGACCGTGATCGCTTCGTTGTCGCCGTGTGCTACAAGGATACTACCCGGCCCGTACAAATACCTGATGTGATCGCCTTGGAGGTTTGCTGCGTCGGTCCCGTAGTTGACGATTATAGTGTCAAACCCTGCATCTGCAATCAGTGGTGAAATCCACGGGGTGTGAGGGACGGACTAACCTTTGACATCACAGTCGCATTCGATGGGGCCGTACCCGTTCGTGCACTCCATGCTCAGCGCCTCCTCTTCCACCTCTTTCAGAATGTCTTCCAATCTCTGCTTCACAATATCCCAGCCTGTGGCTTGGTTCCCAGCTGCGATTCTAAAGGCAACCGAAGTACTCGCGTGTTCTGCGATGACATTGGCCGCAACGCCGCCTTCAAGAACCCCGATGTTGACGGTGGTGTTGCCGAACCGCTCACTGCTTCCCAGATCCTCGTCCAGCACCTTGACTAACAGCCTGGTGATGACCTCGGTGGCACTCTTTCCAAGCCAGGGATACCCCGAATGGCCGGCTTTTCCCTTGGCGCGAATAGTACAGCCGGCATGTCCCTTGTGACCACATGCGAGCTTACCCTCTGTCGGTTCCCCAAAGATGGCGGCATCAAACATGAGACCGTCCTTCTGTGACACTGAGCTAAAGTAGCGCATGCCATCGCCTGTCGTCTCTTCGCCTACGACGAACAAGAGCATCACCTCGTCGCCCTCCACCTCCCCCTGGCGGCGCAGTTCCTCCAGCGCCGTAATCTGGGCAGCGATTGACGCTTTGTCGTCCACCGACCCACGACCGCGAATGACAGTGTCGAGGCCTGGGTGTTTGGCCTCCGATATGCTATACGGTATATGTGGCGGTACGGCATCGATATGACTGCTGACGAGGATACGTGGCTGTGAACCATACCCTCGACGTGACCCTGCCTTGCGTGGGCGCGAGGCGAGGACATTGAAGCGGGGTGGTGTACTGACGGCCTCAGAAGGACCGCTGCTGGCATCGGGCTGCGGAAGGAACTGGCGGTCGACGGTGTATCCAAGGGAAGTTAGGTAGTCGACCAGCGTGTCGCCTACCTCCTGCTCGCTGCCACTTGTTGACGGTATGGAGACAAGCTTCTTGTGGAGGGCCAGAAGAGAGGTACGATACGGCGGAGCATGGTTGACGGAACTGGAAGCTATTCCCGCGTCGGTCGTGGCCCCAAACGCATGTTGCTCATGAGCTCCTGCCGAAGCAAGGCATCCAAGCCCAAGGAGAGAGGCAGCACACATTCCTAATCGACCTCGGTGCAATGCCTAAGGTACCTGTACAGTTGAGGTAACAGCTGACTCTGCAGCTCCGTCACAGAGGTTGAGCTTCGTTAGGGGATCGCGCGGAACAAGTGGATCCACTCTGACGCAGGGTCCGGCGCCCATGAGGTCATGCCGAGCCGAGCCGAACTCCGGCGCTTTTGTTCCCGAATGGTGCCCGGCGGTTCAACATGAGACGTTCCTTCCCACGGTACCTTATGTGTTACATATGTGGCCAGTGTTGTCGTACCACGTCGATTTTATCGTCTTGTTCTATGCCTCGCTTATAGGCACTTGCTTGGAAGCTTCTGTTGCCGTCAGGTGTACTACACGAGGTATTGCGTACTCTGTCAGCAAGCAGAACGTTACTATCCTGGCCCTGGTTCAGGAGTGACAGCCGTTGTGTCCCTCTACGGAGCAATCCTGCTGGATCTCGCCCTGGAAAGCCTTCGATATGATGTCGATCGACGAGCCTATTAACCCCGGGACTTGCGGGGACTTTGAACCTGACGACATTTGTTGTTTCTTAGTGGGTGGGCAGCATGGGTGAGGTTACGAACACTAAATGCCCCATCAGTAATGCATTCAGCCATGTCCGGGTCCGCCATGGCTATGATGCCAAGATTCGTGGCAGCGTATGATTCCATCGACCGAGTATTGAACAAAGGTGAATCCCAAGAACAATCAAGAATTCGATTTTCTACAGGTTTAGCTGTATTGGCGGCGTTGCAGATGGCCATGGTCCACTTCCAGCGGAACTACCTAGCCCTCGGTGTCCGGACGGACAAACGCATCAAAGTACAGGTAATTTTGTGTGTCGCCCACACGGTAGTTATTGCTTGGCAGCTGTTCAATGATCACCGAGTCTCACGAGTTGGTGTAACGATTGGTAATCGGAGCAGGACTCGCTTCTTTTCTTTGATGCCGAGTAGACGCGAAGGAGGCATCTGACGCATTTCCACGATGAGCCGATTTGTCAGAGGAAGCTTTCTGTGTCAATGTTTTCAGATGCAAACAACATATGGCAACCACACGGCACAACTTATATATATACCTACATGTAGAGGAATAAATAGGAGCCAGATGTCACCGCTGTAAGAATGTGTACAGCCAAGTTTCAGCAAGGAGACGCTTCAGACAGGCTTCAATTCTCACTACTCGGACGCAACATAATTCAAAAACTAGGCCTCTTGGATCCTTCTTCTAACCATGGAAACCGTACTTGTTGTCGGAGCTACGGGGAACATTGGAGTGTCGGCCGTTAAGGCGGCACTGAATTCTGGCCGCAAGGTGTTGGCCGTTGTCCGAAACCAACAATCCGCCGATAAACTTCTCAAGCACATCGGCATTCCTGTGTCCGACGGCCTAACTTGCATCGAGGCCAACATTCTTTCCGACTCAGGGATACGAGGCGTTGTCAACAAAGTCAGAGCGGGAGAGCTGCCATCCTTTCAGCATGTGTATTCGTGCGGTTAGTACTGTCTTTGCAGTCTTACTCACAGCTTGAAGTATGCTTCTGACACAAAGTCACTGCGAAGTCGGTGGCGAGTACATTAATACACCTCTCAAGGACATCACCACCCAACAGCTACGATACAACTTCAACACGTCCTTCGAGGCGAACTTTTGTGAGCTTGCAGTTGACCAATGACACATTCAAATTTCTGAAACGATATTCGTAGTTGCCTACCGGGACACCATCGACTATCTCCTGGAACAGAACTACCCGACAAGCACATGGACAATCTGTACCGGCGCACAGGGAGATCTGGCGACCTATCCCGTGCCTGCTATGCCTCAAGGTGCCCTCTTTTCTATGGCGACGGCCGCCTGCCGCGAGAACGCTGAGACGAATGTGCGCTTTAACGAGGTCTACCTCGCGTTTCGCGTTGAGGTGGATGAAGACGCTACTCAGCATCGCGTCACGAGTGCCTCGGAATTCGCGTCACTATACGAGCAGCTACTAGCAAGACCCGACATTCGAAGCTCGCGTATTCGAGTTCATAGTGTTGATGACCTGAAAGAGCTCAAGTTCAAAAGGAAGTTTTAGGGGTTTATATATAGAACCCATCAACATAAGACCTTACCTTGGGGGAATGGCATCGATAGTCCTTAATGTTCGGTAGTAGCGCTGAGATACTTCGCTAAATTGGCATCTGACCCAAAAACCCGTTGAACGCTTCTCTATCACTCTCTGCAACTATAATTTATGTATCATTGCTGCTCGATGTGGAGGAGGGCGAAGGGAGCTTTTTCGTCCGTTTGGGTTCAGTATAGCACCTACGGGCGTACCGTGAGGTGATTTCGATTCATGCATACTGTTTCGCCGGCTATAGAACCAACAACTCGGGACCTATTCCACAAGAGATAAAGTAAGAGTCCGCGGCAGAGAGAGAATGAAAGAAAAACAGCGAGATTGTACTTCGCAAGACAGTTGATGCAGCTCGCCGTAGCAATGTCTCCCGCCGGCCACAAGCTGGTTTGGCGGCATTCTTGATAGCATCTTTGTGAGAAAAGAACACGCTCTGCAGGTTCCGAAGTCATATGGCAATACAGTCCAGGAATGGAAAATAGTTGACGAGCTCGATGGCGTTGCGCTTCAAGCCACGAGGACGCACAAATCGGCTGGATACGGCGGCCATAACTCGCTGATTTACGAATGGCTCGGGCCTGGCAAGGAGCAGATGGGAAATGGGCGAGTCGATCTTGGCAGGGCATGGTTGAGAGTTCACATTGAAGTCGACAAGGTTACGAGCGTCGGCGAACCGATCTTACTGGACCGGGATAGTGTCAATCGAGGCATACATCTTACGTTAACCGCAACCCGTGGGCCCTTCTTTCCTCACACTTTCTCCTCAGGTATCGTGGCGAGGAAAATTCTCAATGCTGGAATTTGAGAAGAACAATCAACCAATTCTGGCCCTGCACATCGATACCTGAAAAGGAGTTCGGTGAAAACTAGTGAGGTTCACAACCGACGTACTAGCATTTCGACGTCACAACGAGACAAATAAGTTGAAAACACCCCGGTTCAGGCCCCTGAGCGGCCGAAATGGTAGAATGCCTTTGGTCTAGTACGTACCGATCACGCGACGAAACCACGTTCTCTGTCAGACGAAACATGAACTGGCAGTACTAATACGAGAACCTTCCTTGGGAAGAGAGCCCGTTGATGCCGCTGAGCAGTTACTAGAGATCGTCTCTCTGCCATCTATGCTTCTAAACTGGCGCAAGGAAGAGTCAAATGCACAGGACTCAGGAGAGTGCGGGTGGAAAAAGGGCAGGTACGGAGTTAAGAGTTGTCAGACGGGTGATAATAACCAAATGTAGATCCATTGATCGACTTCTGCATCGTCGTACCCCTATCTGGTATCTCAGGAGTGCTAGCTTTGTCGATCCTCACAAGCTACCAGGCTCCCATGTTGTAAGCGCACTGTGGTAGCATGACCCTAATGGTCACGCTCGTTCGCCGTGATGTTGTTCTGTCTGAACTCTGAAGTAACGTACGTGAAAACCAGTGCCTTCTTTCAAGGCCGATCTTGCAGGAGAGTCGGATCTGATGAAAACGGTGCGGCAAGTGCACAAGTAAGCCCTAGCCCCATAGAAGCTTCAATAGAATATGTACGTCATTCGGCACAACGTGCTGAACTGCCTTAACTCCCGGCAATGCCATGCTAACCCCCTTTCTGGCTAGGGGTCGTTGCACATGCTTGTGCAAGGATAATGAAATTGGGCCACTGAGGTCGGAGAGGCTGTCGAGGCTAACAGGGATTACCGTTCAGGCCGTTCAAGTTCGCGGCATCCTTTTTTCTTTGGGCAAGCGGCCGCAAATTAATACGTGCACAGGTGCAGGAGACGATTGTCACGTTGCGCATTTCCAGAACTGTTTACGATCTGGAACGAGCAAGGTCAGACCTACCTTGCACCAAGGTCACAACATTTCGGAGCGAGCACGATCTGCACTACGTATCGGCAGCAGAGCCGGCCAGGCCGGCTTGAACGCTCGCCTCCCAGGTTCCCATAATGTGGATGACTGTGGCCCGGAAGGCTTACGCAAGTCCCCAAGCCGGGTAATGGCCCCAACCGATTCCATCTGTCAAGAGTTTCGCTTGTCTAGGTTTGCAGCCGGGGCAGCACGAATCTGCGATGGAATCGTGCGGCTTACTGTGGTAATGCAAAATCGGTTCGCCTCCCCCCCCCGAAAGACACACATGGCTAGTGCCGCTAGTGTCCGAGGTTTCGCCCCTCTCCGTCCCCCTTTCCCTAGTGTCGTGGGGTCCTTAGGGGACGCTAGAACAGAACGGGGTTGACAGGCCGCCTCGGGTCGACAGCGAGCCAGACCAGCCTCTCCGTGAAACAGGGCATACCGGTTCGCCGTCAGGAGATGCGGAGCCGGAGCTCCACAGCCGTTACACCACAACTTCGAGATCGAGCCGCTCTGGCCGTCAAGCTTTTCAAACGCCCCTCTGCTATCCACCTTGCCAAGGTAGCTCCCATGGATATCGCACTGTTCTGACCTAATCTTGCCTGATCAGCAAGCGCATTACTTGCGCAAATTTCCGTGAAATCTGCAGCTATGGCCTCGCTCCATCAGCCCCAGAAATATCTATCAGGGGCGAGTCAGCCCTCGATTTGTGACGCTTGTCCTTCGTTTTTTCTGTTTCTTCGTGGCCGCCCTTGTGTGTCTTCCCAGCGTCTTTGCGCGTCCGAACTCCAGTCGAGGATGCGCTCAATCGCGTGTTTACTGGCAGTCGTGCTCGCCGCCGTCCGGCTTGTCACAGCAGCCGAAAATGTGACGCAACCGCCGGATTGTGGTGTAAGAGAGACCCCAGCGACCTGCGACCTGCTTGACGAAAAGGACCCCGCGGCTGACAGAGAGCGACACAGTTCAAATGCATCGTGACATCGGTTTTAGCATCGAACTGCTCACTCCTAGACACGGATTGTATATGCACCAATGCACCGCTCAACAAGGAGATCACGCTATGTGTGACGGCGAACTGCACAATCTGGGAACAGTTGCGTAGGTTGGATTCGTTATCCGAACCGCCCAGAGCGAGCGCTTATCAGTACGAACAGAGACGAAGAAGTACTCGACAGAGACATGCCACATCCCAGGCGAAGACAGAAGGCCGCTTGTCCGTATAGTAGCCATCGTGTTTGGGTTCTTAGGCCTCATTGCGTTCGCCTTGCGCTGCTTCGCTAGGCTCTATGTTGCAGCTCAGACTTGGGGCATGGATGACTGGATCATATGCGCGGCCGTGGCAGTCATGATACCGCTGCAAGTCATATCTATTCCATGTATGTGCCTCTCTTCCCCCCAACAAGCTTTCCGGCCAACAGTCGCTGATAAATATAGTGTCCCAAAACGGCCTTGGTCTTGACATGTGGAATGTAACCCACGACAACATCACGAACATCCTCTACGTCAGTTACCTAAGTATCACGCACTCAATCTATGTGAAGTCAACTGACCGATGCACAGCTATACTACTGGGATGAGATGGTCTACATCACCGCGCTGTCTCTCACCAAAGTGTCGATCCTCTTCTTCTACCTGAAGGTCTTCCCCGGAAGAACCTTTCGCTACATCGTCTACACTCTGATAGCGTGCAACATATGCTACGCTGTTGTGTTTGACTTCTTGCTGGCATTTCAGTGCAATCCGATATCAGGGGCATGGCTTTCGTGGGATGGCCAGTTCAATGCCAAATGCATTAGCATTAATCTGCTGGGATGGTCGGCTGCCGCTATCAACATCGTCCTCGACCTGGCTGTCATCATCCTACCTCTCCCGGAGCTCTTCCGGCTCTCCATGTCGCTCAAAAAGAAGATCCAGATCGTTATGATGTTCGCCGTGGGCTTTTTCGTCACTTTTGTCAGTATCATAAGACTGCGATCCTTGGTCGAATTTGGCAATACTCAGAATGTCACCCGTAAGTCCCCATCTGTGGCAGATCCAGGCAGAACGTACTGACACGCAACAGAGGACTACGTCGAGACCGGTTACTGGTCGACGATCGAGGTGCCTGTGGGCATCATCTGCGCCTGTATGCCCGCTGTCCGCTCACTCTTCAGTCTTTTCTTCCCAAAGATCTTTTCGACAAGCAGGAAAGGATCCAGCTATGGATTCGGCTCAGTCGGCCCGTCCTTGAAGCTATCATCGCAACCAAAGCTCGCTAGCAACAAGCAGATAAGCGTGAAGCAAGAATGGACAGTAGTAAGCAGCGACGTGGGGCGCGAACGCTACCCGAGTGACGAGGAACTTGTGCGGCCACCCTTGGATTTGGATGATCGGGAGGCACCCGCGAGAAGGGTGACTCTGGTAAAAGGACCCGCGAGAAGCAACTCTCAAGGCCATGTTTAACTACTCATGTACTAAGTAGGAGGGTTCCACAGGACACATAGGGGTAAACCACGGCTTAGATTCTTTCTCTATATTAGATTTCTACTACTGTTGTCCCTTGTTACACTGTCATAAGACCTGCACATATCCCGTTTCAACAAATTCGTCAACTCAGCTCGCTGACCAATCTAAATTTGACAGTGATATCGGACTCTTTGGGTAAACGTGATGCAGGTCACCACGATACCGATCCGTGTTGACAAGGCACAACCCCCAGTTCTGTTAGAGTCATGGAAGCGAGAGTCAACAGACTGAAGAATAGCTTTTAAGTAAACATTCTTAGCCGAAACGGGCGTAATATTTGTCAGCTCGTTGTGCTAATTTCGGGAAGAACTGTTAGTATATTTATGTATCTTACATGACTCCGAGTTTCCTGCTGTACTTCAACCTGGAACCAACAGATCATACTCGACATCGATGGAGCCAAAGCTATTTTGCAGCCGTGTCTTTGTGAAATACTGCACAATCGTTCACTTTCTTAGGAAACCCCAGTTCGGAGCCCATCGCTCTGGGCACAACTGCCTTGGAAACTGTTAGTCGCTCTACAATGATGTTCCTCCCGTAGCTGCAATTGACACGAAGACTTATAGTTAGTAACTTAGTATCAGCTGGCCAATTCTGCAGCAGCACCACGATATTGAGTTTGAGTACCTGTAATCAAACTGGCGCCTCTTACAATTAAATGTCTAGTTTGGGTTATTGTTTCCTCCTGCGACACCTCAGACACAAGTAATTCCTTGCCGTCTGGACGGATGTGCTGCATGCGGTACTGCCGGCTACATCAATAATAAAGCAGTCACAGTTGAGTGTCACTGACTTATTTTGCTAGACACACAGTCCCATTCTGGGTTGGTCGTGAAGTTGCCCTGTGGGGTCGGACCTGGCACCTGGATGGTGACGCTTGCAATTGTTAATAGAAAGGCCGCTGTATAAGATCACATGCAAGTCATATAAACAAACCATGCATTGTCATATAGAATCATACAAAATGACAGACACTACATGCTTAAATCATCAGAACGGGTGAGTTCTCCTTTCACAATGTGTTATTCACCGACCCATGATGTACGGTGGTTCTTCAAGTCGGGACCTTCCGACCTTCGACTCCACGATGTGGAATATTACTGTAATTGACAAGATAGATTGTCTCAAATCGATCTGCTACGGCTGGAAATAGTTATGAACACCAACATAGACACATACCCTTGAAAACGGGATATTTTTAGCAATAGTGGCTGCATGATAACCGTATATAGATGACAACCACTGACACTCACGAATCATTCTGTAACCACTATTGTAGTATTATGAGGTACAGCGCTCATAATTGCAGTTGCACAACACAACTCCCTTCTTGCAGAGGTACGGGCTCTTCACAATCGCATGCCTTCGCCTCCTCCTGGAAGCTCATCCAGCCCTGGTCAGCGTGTTAGCATCACTTGACCTCTTCTCTAGACATCGCGAACGGGGGGTATCTTACATTCGTCAATATTTTCACTCACAGTCACTGGAACACTGCATTTATTCTTAACCTCGGGCATCTGGGAGGTAATTTTACTGCAATTTCGCAGATAGCAGCCACTGTCCATGGCAGTTTGGAGGGTGTTGCCCTCCCACCCGAACACATAGTCGGCATGCTGTCCGAATCCCGTCCTGGGAATGTCAGTCGAAATAGCTCAAACCAACGAAGTTTAAGAAGACTCACTCATCTCCAGTAGAAAGCACCAGAGGCTGTCTCCCTTCAGCCCAGTCATCTGCGTTGCTGAATCCCCTGGTGTCCCAGTTTACCTCCAACATTACTTGCGGAATCTTTACTGGATGAGTGTCGGGACACTTCCCGTTCACAACCGGAAAGGACACGGGCCCGCCGATTGGATGGGCCACGTGGTCTCTGTGGTTGGGGCTGTCGAGGTTCGTTCCATCCCAGCATCTATTGCTGTTAGTCTTTAATGTGCAGTGTTAGACAGGACGACATCTCACTGTGGGAAGATAATATTCGATCTTATTCCCCCAGGACACGGCTGCTTCGGCAGGTAATCGGTATCCAATATCGGATCCATACACGGAGGATACATGCTTCCCCCGAAGTTTGGCTTTGTATAGCAGCGGTAGCACTGCTGCATATTCTTGCCCAACCCCTCTGATGTGCGTCGCATAGAATCCCCAGTGAGCATTCGGAAGCCCGGCTTGAACGCTACCGTTAAATTCGGGCCTGGGGAGGTGTAGTAAATGGTGATACCCGCATTATCACCATCGTTGAACTGGTTCGCCATCTGTGGGACGCGCTTGTAACTGCCGTTGCGGGCACGGAAGTATATGTTCGCGGTCCAGTAGTTGGAAAAGTCTTGGGAGAAGTGGCAGGTGGTGCAGTTGGACAGTTCAGAGATGTCAGTTGAGGGCATGGAGGAGCTGAATGCGTTCTGATGTAAGGGTCAATAAGATGTCAGAATGGCGAATGGGTTACGTACGCCGCCAACGATTTGGTGCATGTGCGCTGATGGAGATTGCCCAGGGTTAACGAGGCTAATTGACTGTCAGTCACAACTATACAAGAGGCTGCATCAAATGTGTAGTCGTTGACGAACGGGTCAAGGCGCTCGATGACGACCTGGGAACAACCGAATCGTAGCATGGCACCTGGTCCTGCCCTTCCGCCGCTCCCCACCATCGGAGCATCAAGCTCTGCACCCAGTATATCTGCCGGACTCTGCGCTGAGCTTCTGCCCAGGAGCGCAGACAGCACAAGGATTAAGAATCGAGCCATGAGTGAACATTGGAAGTGGAAAGGGACAAGAGGAGCGAAAGAGTGAGCAGAGGAATCCAGGTGGATGGATGACTTGGCTTTAAAAACACTGCCGCTTTATCCAACAACCTAGTCCTATGCAACTAATCTTGTTTATGAGTAATCTATTTCTCAACCCTTAAGTTGATGGGATTAATTGCATTCTATGTCGGCTATTTTGCCGATCTTGCATCGCCATCCATACAGTAGTACCTCGAGATAAAAGACGTATTTTTTGCCACCAATTATAGATGCTTGATCAATCTACCAGTGATCCAGTATCATGTTCAGCAAGCCGCGCAGTGCCTTCGAACTTCCCGAAGAAAGCATTCTTGAACATACATCGGCTCACCTTAAGTCGTCCGGCTTCCTCAATCTATCTTACTGAAATGGTCCAACTAGGCCGAAAGAACAGGTAGTTTATCCTCAACCGCTTTATGACACGCTTAACAAGCGACTCAGACGGACTGTACTTCACGAAGTCAAATATGTCTGGGCCAATCAGCGTCCAATAACAGCCGTCAAGTTCGTTGCCATAGCAGTGTGGTTATAAGCAGGCTCACCGCTCACGCCAGACATCATCGTGGATTGTGTTAACACAGTGAGGACAACACCATTAGCGGTCAAAGTGAAGCCCGGATAACGGTTATAATTAACAAGGACACTACTATGATCAGGTAGCCTCTCGGGAGTCAGATAGAATTCTGTGGTATGACAAGTTTCTTGATCCCCCATTGGAATGTTTCCCGGGTCGGCTCCCACAACCGTCCCAGCACATACAGGGTGCAGGCTCTATTAATGCGGTTAAGGGATGCAATGATGTCAAGAGATGTCTGTAAGGTCTTTTTCTATGGTTCTTGAGACACTCGTATTGATGATTCAGGCCGGCGAGGAATAATCCGACATCGTTTGGAGTTGTTTCACAATCTACAGTCTACTGATCTATCTCTAAATTGCTTCCCTTTCCTTCTCCGATACGCGATGTGCCTGTTCTAAGTCGGACGACTCTGAATTGTTCATATCCTCTTCGCTAACCTTCTTCCGATCCTGAATCTCCCAGACAGTGACGGCGGCCGGGATCAAACTGAGAGTCCAGAACACGACGTTAATGACCGTCGTGTAGAAAGGCGAGAACTTGCTACTACTGATACCAAACGAAGCACATTGGCCCCAACTCTCCACGCCACGCAGCAATCCGGTGCCACGGCTGAGTTCCGATGTGCCATCCCCAATCGTACCGATCAGGAAGTAGAGGTAGTTCTGCACCATGTTCCCGCTCGTCTGCATCATGATGTACATTCCAAAGCCGCGGCCGAAACCCGGTGACGTCCAGTCGAGTCCCTTCGGTGGGTGGACCTTGTACGCGTGTTGGACAATCATGACCCAGATCCACATGCAGGTAAATAGGCCGCAAGATAGGAGGAAGCCAATGCGGATTCTGGTTTGAACGCTGAAGCGCTTGGAGTCTAAGAAGAATCCAAAAATGATGCATGCGATGGTGCCGGTGATGGCGGACAGGAATGAGGCCAGGGCTCGGGCACGGACCGAGAAATACAAGGTCAGGTAAGTCGAAAGGTATCCCCAGTAAAACCAGCTTGCAAAGAAGATGGGCAGAAGCAGACCGACTTGTCGGGTAGTTGCGGTCTTCCAAAGCTGGCGTAGCTGTTCCTTAGTGGTTGTCTTGGCCTCGACGACGATGGTGGTTCCATCCGCACGTTTCGTCTTCTCCGGGGGCAAAAGGAGAAAGGCGAAGGGCAGAGCACAGGCCTGGAGGATCACAAAGACCAGAAGAGTGATCCAGGATACTTTGCCGCTGGTGGCTGTGTGCACGTTCAGTCCGAGGTTGATGGCGCCACCAATGAGCTGACCACTGTTCTTGAAGGCCAGCCACAAGGCTAGATACCGTCCCCTTTTGGCATGCTCGGGATAAGACAAGATGATGGCTCCCTCAGCCGCCCAGTATAGGCCCGCGCTGATGCCGCAGATTGCGGCCCCGAGCATGACAAACCATTGGGTTCCAAAGCGGTTGTTCTGATAGAGCGCAGCACTGTAGATGCACCAACCGAAGGTGCCAGAGATCAGGGTGTTCTTCACCCCGATCAAGTTGACAAAGATGGGAGAGAGAATGCAGAACAAGCCCATGAGACCGAAAACCAACGAATTTCCGCCGTTGACGAGGTAGGGTAGCAGCGCGCCACCGGCGCCGAGGGAGTTGTTTGCATTCCAGAGGCCAGGTCCAAGGAGGGCGATGATGCCACAGATCAACATCTGCGCAAGCACGCTGCGGTAGAAAGTCATAGTGAACGGTGGAAGAATAGACAATAGAGTGCACGAGATCTTCATGTGCCAACAAGATATAAAATATTTGCTATACAGGATATATATAAGAAATTTTCGACCACTAGTATCGCAGCACCCATCACCTATTGAGTTGGGAATCGATACCCTGAATGGGTTAGCTGCATCGCACTTACGCTTAAATGAGGCTAAAGAGTGAAAAAAAAAGTTGATTGCGTGCTTTCGGCTAGAAACACGCTACCCGAAGCCTTGGCGTCCATAGTACTGGGTTTGACAGCAACTTTCTTACTTAGACGTTGAGACTCGAGGAACATGTGGTCGAATATTGATAGGTACCTTACCCTCAGGTATGTTACGGCAGAAGCTTACTTCGGTATTAGTCCCACCAGAGCACTTATGTAGAACTTGGAGAGCCATGCTACAGCGATTTCTTCTTCTATATTTACCACGGTATGATTTGGCTAGGCACGAGGAAGCAAGGGTTTTCGGAGGACTGACTCGGGTCGGGCCCTCGGACATACGGCCCCACTTGGTGACAGCGACCTACTTGGACCGGAGTCGAAACGATCAAGTCAACTTGGGTTTTATTTATTTTATACGAAGTACCGTGTCTATATAGACAGATATAGTCAAGTCTCCCTCCACGCTGACGACACTGTAATTACCAGTATAAGGCCTTGGCACTCATGCGAGCTCACATTCAATCAGGCTTTCAACTCCTTCACCATGACCCCAGACCTTCTCGATCTTCAGCCCAGCACCTCCGAGCAGCTGTCGCCAGTCGGCTTCTGTTCGCTCCTTGGAGGCGAAGAGTGAGAGCATCATCATGTCCAGGCCTGTGGTCTGCCAGTTTGCCTCTGTGGGAGGAATGACATTCTCGTTAATCAGAAGCTTACTGTACCCTGGCTTCATTGCCGCGGTCACCTGGGCGAGAATGCTCCTGCACACATCGTCTGGCCAGTCGTGCAAGACTGAGTGCATGTAATAGGCGCGAGCGTGCTTCACTGGCTGCTCAGTATGGAAGTCGTATGCCATGCGCTCAATACGCGTGTCGAGACTGCCCTCCCGGATTTGCCCCATCACCACGGCCAGATCCTGGAGAATTAGACGGCCGGGGGCGGTCGGATGTTTGGCTAAGAACTCTGCCAGATCATGACCAACATTACCGCCAATGTCAACCAGGAAAGGTGCATTGTCAGAGGTGTCGGCACCATTGATGAGGCGCTCCTGCACCGGATAGAAATCCTTATCCATCCAGGCGGGACGGCCTTGGCGGTAACCACCCATGTGGTGGTTGAACTGGATCCCCCAAGGTTGGTGAGCCTGGAGATATTCGAAAAAGTTCATCTTGGTGTTATATGCAGACTGGTAGGGGCCATCAGTGGCGCTGTTAGGCATGGCAAAGTTGGTCGACTTGAGATACGCCGGGAGGTGGCCGATGGCAGCAAAGCAGCCGCCCATGCTATTGGAAGGGCCTTTGTCAGCACACATTTTCGGGCAGCACTTTGCAACGTCTCTCTTACATGCAGGGATAGCCATCGCCGATGATCGGAATGGTTAAGGCACGAGAGAAGTTTGTCGACTCATACTCGTCAGGGCCGACTTCTTTGATGTATCCCATTGCTGAAATATGGCGCATGAGCCGGCTCAACAGGGCTGGGTCAACCTTGAGTGCGGTGGCAATATCGTGTACCTTCTTGGGGCACTGTTCTTTGCTCATGAGTATGAATAGACCCGACTCGACACCCACAGCAATCGCGGTGGCATTAGTGGGCTAATCTTGATCAGCATATCGCTTGGTCCGTGATGGAGT
Source organism: Coniochaeta sp. PK30-01 (assembly GCA_023628855.1). Taxonomy (NCBI): domain Eukaryota; kingdom Fungi; phylum Ascomycota; class Sordariomycetes; order Coniochaetales; family Coniochaetaceae; genus Coniochaeta; species Coniochaeta sp. PK30-01. Next base: position 80,865 of record JAMAJW010000013.1, on the reverse strand, counting down.
AATCCAAACGTCCACGACTCCTCGTTAAGACTCACCTCAGCCCAGTTGTGCTTGATCATCGTCTCCCGTGGAGTCTCCAATGCCGTGACGAGAGCTCTGGCTTTCCGAAGAAGCGCCTGTCGAGCATTGTAGTCGCCATCGTCAAGAAAGCTTCCGGCAGAGGCAATCTCGGCCGACAAGCGTGGAACACTCGTCAGGTCGTTTGCTTTGAGGGCAATTGAAATATCGACCGTCGTGCCGTTGGTGGCATCGGCACCATTCTCTACGCTGCCCATAGTGAAGGAGATATTAATACCAAGACAAGAATACTGTGGTATGGTGGAAGTGCAGAGAAGCCGTTTTGCTTGCGGAAGATTTATGCAATGGATTCGAAACGACATAAATAATCGAGGAGAGAGATCATTACGGAAGGGATATGCATCCCATGGGGCAGAAAAGGGGCTCTCAAGGGCTCTGCCATCCTCACCGATCAGGTAGGTCGGTCTTGCGAGAAAGTCTGGAGACTCTGGACTTTGACCGTTGGCTCTAGTGGCCAGGTCACATCTCATAACTGTCGGCAGGGGTTCATGCAGCCGGTCTATGCAGCAGTTCCAAACGGCGTAGTATCCGGAACCCGACCCTGGTAATGGACAAAACCGGATGCATGCAACCAACGTCGATACAACAGTCTCGAGATTGGGATAGGCCTAGTGATTGGGGAGGGTTGCATGTGAAGTGTTGAATAGTACTTGTATGTACATACCACAGGACCTACGAAGTACATGCCAGAACCAGAAGCCTTCCAACAACCCCACGTTGGTGCCGCCTGTTGGCGCCGCCGGAGCATCGTCTCCCAAATATCCCCTTCGCGTAATGCTGTCAGATGCAGCAATTGGCGGAACACGCGTATCGGGTAAACTGCCCGCATACAATTTGGACCTTCGAAGAATAGTTATACGTGGAGTAGATCATGCGTTGGCATATTCTAAGTGACTTCGATAAAAAGGAGGAGCAAGAGAAGGCATGTGGGCAGAGCTTGGCAGTAGTCATCGGCACAAATCCCCATGCAGGTTGGCTGGAAGTACTCAGTAGCACTGAAGACCTCTGGAGCCTGGAGCCCTGGGACCTGTGCCTGGCCTGCCAGGTCACTGATTTTGAACCTTGCTTGACCGGGTTCGGTGCTCGAACAAGGATTGTTTTCAGGGCTGTACCGTCTTTGGATGATGGGAATTAGGAACTGACAACGGTGATTGGCAGTGACCAATCCAAATAGAGTGCACTGCGACTGTTGGTCGAATCGTTTCATTTATTCGCTGACTTCTGCGTCAACGTCTCTGTTGCGACTTGCGGTTCCATCAGTGACGATCTTTGCCTTGGGCTAATAATTGCCCGACCTAGAACCTTGTTCGTGTTGGTTTTTTATGCGTGGGATAACCATAATGTGCCCCCTATGACAAGGACTCGGCACTCTGTGCCTCGAATCCGCCTCCCAGCGGCCCAGCATTGGCACAATCCCGGCAGTGTAAAGGGGCATCAATAAAGAAGTAACGAAAACTGGAAGAACAGTTAAGATGCACAACCAGTCCCCATTTCTGTTCAGACGAATGGCAAAAACATAACCTTGCGAAACCATCAGTCTCTTCTTTTCGCTCGATTGCTCACTTAGCTTGTCTTGACAACTGTACTTGTTGAGTATCGGTCTCCTCTGACCATCAACATGGCAGACCAGGTGACATTGCCGCCGGAGATCGCGGCTCAGAACAAAGGGCCAGGAATCCTCGCCGCCATAATCACTGTTTCTGTTATCAGTACTCTCTTCGTTGCTGGACGGCTCTTTGTTAGAATCAAGATACTCGAGAAGTTGTACCTGGATGACTATTTCATTATGCTGTCAACTGTGAGAGTTTCTCCCCGGTTATGCGACGCAGGGCACCCAACACACTTCCGGGCATTCTGTCTGACCATCAACAGATATGTGGCTGGCTTGCGGTGGGCTTTTCTTGCGCCGCCGTTTCCAGCGGTAATGGGCAACACTTCGCTATATTATCCCTCGAGCAGAAGTCCGGAGCCATTTTATGGACTATGGTGGGCTTCTTGCCCGGAATCATGTCCTTCGGTCTGCCCAAGTTCGCCGTCGTTGCTCTTCTAACTCGCATATTGAACGCCTCCAGGCTTCACTCAACCTTCTTATGGTCTATGACAACTTTGTGTATGGTCAGCTTGTTCGGGTGCATTGTGATTTTGTTTGCTCAATGCACACCGTCACGGTCGCAGTGGGATTTTTCTGTTAAAGGAAATTGCTGGGACCCGTGGATACTTGTGCATTACTCCATGTACGCTGGAGGTGAGTCAAGTCTCCCAGTGCCGCTCAGTGTCAAACACGAGACAATGTTCGATGCAGCAGAGCGAGCTCGAGGTGCTAACTCATCACAGCGTTCTCTGCTGCCACCGACTTGTACCTCGCTATCTATCCAGCCGTGGTACTCGCTAAGCTACAGCTCAACTTCAAGAAGAAAGTGGCTCTCAGTGGCGCACTGGGGATCGGGTCTATGTATGCCTCATTACCGTTTGTGGAAGACCATTGACTAACACCTGGTGACCTAGTGCCACAGTTGTGGCCATCTACAAGACTACCCGTCTGACATCTCTGGCAAGCCCAGATTTCTCATACGATACCTCCGACCTAGTGATATGGACCATGTGAGTAGTTGAACGCCTTTCTTGCCGTCCAGTTCGAGCTAACACAGTGTTACACCATAGTGTCGAAGGCAGTACTGTCACTGTCGCCTCCTGCATTCCCATAATGCAACCCCTCGTCGACATGATCTTCGGTAAGCACGCACTCAACGGCAGCTCCGCACAAGGAAAAGGATATCAGAAGTACGGTCCGGACCGCAGTGGAAACATGAAGTCGGACATGGAGCTTTCGTCATCCCGTAAGAGAAAGGACACCGGCTATGAGGATGCGCTACGAACTCTAGACACCAAGGACAGCCAGGAGACAATTCTACGGCAACGTCAAGATCCACGCGAAAGCACAAAGCCTCGTTATAATGGCGGGATTGTCAGGACCGATGTGTTCGCAGTCAGCTACGAGACTGATTCGGACTCGCAGAGGATGCCGTGCTGAGTGGGACGTTTGGTTGAGCGTGACATCTTGTTCTATAAGTCTAAGACAGTAGGTAGCTAATGAATTCTCCAGCATTCGGTCAGTCTAATCACTGGAGAAATACTGAGTGCTCTTTGGACTGGATGCTATGGAAAGATGACGCATAATAGATTGGACTTGCCGTCCCTGCCTCCAAAAGAAGACGAAGTTCTTGCCGGGAAGTGCACGAAGTAGGAGTAACTTAATCAACCTCGTTAGCCTCGTAGTCTTGGGCACTTGACAGTTTCTTTTTACTATAACGTTTGTGGCAGCCGGTGCTACTCTTGCAGTGCCGTAGCTTGTGTCGGAAGTGCCTCCCCCACGTCCCGACACCACCACTCAGTCGAATCCACTCAAATTGTGGGTAGAACCAGACCTGGACCTGCCGACTTTTTTCTGTGTCTGTGTGTGTTGCGTACAAAGTACTGTGGTCTGGATTTGTCGATCGACAGGGGTGGAAGACGCAGGTGCAGGGTTGTGGTGGCAGTTACTGTAGCATTGGCTGCCGACAGACGGAACTCGCTGCATCTTCAGAACAGGGCGCGGTTTCAATGCAATGAACCTCAATGTAATATGTATGTATATCTGGGCAGACATTAACGAGCAAGCCAAAACCGGCTCTTCAGCTGAAGTGTCGCCACGATGTCATGTGAACCGCCATGTTGAGGTTAGGTGTTCCGGCCACTGTTGAGAGTCGGACCGTCCCGATTCTTAGTCCCAGAACACGGAGGATTATGAACTCTACGGGCCAATCGGTGGTGACATGGAACGTTCTTGGCAGGCATTATATTCCATAGCCTGCTTAGCCCCAGTCTAGTGTATCCTTTCAGGAACACGGGGCAATCCATAACAATAATCTCTGTCGATCGGTGGGGCGTCATCTTCTCTTCCAAGTTCTCCAACACGGAAACTTTCTTTACCCTGTCTTAGACATACGTACACTCCAGTCCTCGATAGTGTCCGTGATACCTTGCGCCAAGACAGTATCTAAACCTGTTATGGAGCTCAGATATACTTCCTAAGCTCTGACGATGACTAGGTTCGTGCGAGGCTTCAAGGCTATATTGTTTCCTTCCCAGGTGATCCTCCCCTTCTGATAGCTTCCCATTTCTAGGATGGGCAGAACAATCACTCTGCGCCACCAAAATCCTAGAGGTCGGGGCTTCCACCTACTCGCAGTTCTTCTGCGGTAGCAGGAACACAGTATACGCCACAACTTGGTCCGGCATTGCTCGTGTGAATCAAGGTCTCTCGGTACCTACCGGTGTCCCGGTACCGGAAGCAGATCCGAAAGAGTCGAGCAGTCCCAGTTCTACCCCATATGCTGTGTGTGGTATGTATGCTGTGGCAATAGTACTCATCCGCATTGTCGCAGTTGGCGTAGTCCTCTTTTGCAAGAGACAGAAGCAGTCGACAGCAACCCGTCACTCGAAATTTGTGGTGAACGTTATGGAGCCCCAGCCCCAGGAGTCTATTCCCAGTGCATATGTCCCTTTGACTCAGTCGCGGAAGATAGGTCGCATTAAGCTGTTGTCTTTAATACTTCCCACTGTATTGGTCGCAGCCGACCTCGGATTTTTATCGATCTTCTGGACGAAGGACGTGGATATTGCTTCGAGTACCCTACGCTACTGAGTGATTCAGGGGCAAAATCCCTAGGATCATTTCAGTCTCAGCTCTTGTTATACGAACTTGTACCATAATCCAGACATCACTCGCCGTGCCAATGCTTGCATCCATAGTGCCCGAAGGCTACTTCGCTAGATTACGGCACGTTCCGAGCTTTTTGATCCAAAGAAGCGTCCAGGCGTCACAGCTAGAATTTCAGATATTGCTCCTGCGTCAATGTCTCGGAGATAAGTTCTACCTGTTGATATCGTCCTCAATGCTCTGCCTCGGCGCAGTTTCTCTGCAGGTATACAGTTTTCTCCAACAATATACTCTTGCCAGACACTGCTATGCGCGATGTAGGCAGTTTCGACAATATCACACAAGTCCCGGTTGGACACAGTCTTCAGAAGTCGGGAAAAGGACCAAGTCAGCGGTAAAGGCTATCTAAGCGACTTCAAGTACGTTGTTTCGATGCCCTCGACCTTGCGACCTTCGCCGATCTCATGAAATCTTCAATCACAGCACAACCACAGGATGGAGTAGATTTGACATATCGGAGGCGCCGAGCGGTTCTCCCGCTTGGTTCTACATCGGACCGAGAGTCCCTCAGGAGCCACGCAGGGTACGCTACCATGATCGATAGCATGACAGCATGTCTTCCGCCGACTTTCACGGACTTGCTCATCAACGCTACGTCAGAAGGCGTGCTGCTTGCTGGACGAGTGAACGGCGAGCCGATAACGAAGCAAGATCCTGCGCAATTACCAAAGAAAGCTCGCAGAGGAGATGAGGTTGCTGGGCTAGGCTTCCACGCCTCAGAATGCGGTATTTAAGTTCGACAGCGGATAACTAGCCAGGAGGAAGGGGGCTCAGAATAGATGTTATGGTACTAAGCCCTTATGTATTTTCACAGTAGCACCGATATGATAGTAGGGTGAGGGGCAATCTTGTATCGTAGTCGCCAGAACACCTACGGGGAAACGGCCGTGTAACACTATGAGTCCGGAAGCGTTAGATATGGCACTGTGCGTCATCAACCCCGACACGACCATGATCATTAAAGATCATACAGCCGTGTACGTCAGCATTGTCAAAAAGAGATCCTAGCCTTATCTCTAGGCTCTTACAATATAGTGTAAACGTCTACGCCATGGATCCACACACATTCACCTCTTCTCGTCGGTCTATCTCTAATTCTCCCAGATATCGTGACACTCCTGATCGGCAGTGGTGCTATATACGCTTTCTTAAACCTAACCCACCTTGGGCATTGTATGTGCCTGGTCAAGTTGGCATGACCTTGCAAGCTCAGCTTTCGGCTCTGTTACGGAATGGAATTATTCCACGCCCACCCTTGCCGACATTTCCGCGGCGAACAAGATCGTCAAAGATATCACCTTCAGGATGACGGTCTTTAACAAGGCCCGTCTGCAGCAACCAGTTCGAAACAGTTACAAGGCCAAGCTAGGACGACTACTCGACGAGTCGACAGACAAAGTGATGATGATGCTTATGAACCGCCCCCACTCCTTGAGATAACTCCGGACGTTGCCACAGCGGCTGCATGAGTAGCTTAGCAGGCCCCCGCTGCTCCCAGCGACAACCGCACTGTGCAAGTTCGAGCACGCGCTGCAGCATTCTGGACGGAAAGGTTTTCCCGCACCCCGACTTCATAGTTCAAGGCCTGCAGGCAATCTGTGGGTCTAGTGAACCACATGGGCCCGGGCCATATACTGTGGTATATCACCCACACTGCGGAAAGGTAGCCCTGTTCCTCTTAGCGTTATGCGAAAGACACTTCAACGTCGTTAGCTTCGCTAGCCAGCTCCAAGAGATATGACCCAACTTACTGAACCCCACTCTTGTTAAACGACCTGTTTTATCACAGGAGGTAGAACTACATCGCCCCACTTTTGCAGTTACCGACTCCCCACTCGTAAAAGCAGACGATTTAAAGGCTATCTTTACACTACGCACTTACCTTACTTTAGATACCTAACTATCTGTCCTTATCTTATGACTACAATGGAGACATGGTGACCGAGGCTCTTTCGATGAGGTTTCTACAGTATGAGAACTTACAGTACGTGCTATCTGCTATGATAAAGGGTTCACTCGTAGACATACAGACCCAACTCGTCGAAAACAACTACCGTGTATAGCGTCTCTACTTTTCCCTAATATCATTTTCTAGGATGGCATTGTTGTCTCCCTCCTATGTTCTGGCGTTCGGCCTCATCGGTTTTCTTCTCTCAAAAGCCCTACAGTATGGGCGTTGACCCAAAGGCTTGCCTCCCGGGCCCCCAACGATGCCTATCGTTGGCAATCTTCATCAGCTGCCCGCACAAAATGTGCACATAAAGTTCAAGGAATGGGCGGACCAGTACGGCGACATGTTTTCTCTAATGCTGGGAAAGCAGCGCGTGGTCGTGCTTAACTCGCCACGCGTAGTGAGAGATCTGATCGACTCGCGATCCAGCAACTACTCTTCTCGTCCAGCAAACTTCGTAGGACAGGACTTGATTTCCGGCGGCCTTCGACTGGTGTTGATGCCTTATGCTGATGAATGGAGACTGGCAAGGAAGATGGTGCACAGCTTACTCAACGTCAAGACCGCCGTCGACTATATCCCTTTCCAAGAACTTGAACTCCGCCAGATGCTGGCTGACATGGTCAGGACACCCAACAAATATCATGATCATGTACGGAGATATAGCACCTCGCTTGTGACTAGTTTTACTTTCGGTTGGCGAAGTTTGGCCTTCAGTCATCCAGACGTTAGGCAGATCTATGAAGTGCGCGCATCCACCGTTTTCCACTGCCTTCGGCCGACTAACCTTAGAAACTAGGGGTTTGAGGAATTCGCAGTCGCTTCAAACATTTCTGCCTCAATGATGGATTACTTTCCAATCCTACAAAGGTTGCCAGACTTCATGAGCCCCACGAAGAAAAGAGCAAAGCAGTTGCACAAGGAAGAGCTCGCTCTTTACAAATCTTACATGCTAAAAGTCAGAGATCGGCTCGACAAAGGCATTGCGGGCAAGAACTTTGTTGAAGACATGTTCAAATACCAAGAAAAGCACAGTTTCAGTGACGATTGGGCTAGTTACGTGAGCGGTACGCTGCTCGAGGCCGGTTCCGATACCACGGCGTCGATTTTCCTCAGTTTCGCCGTCGCGATGCTCAAGTTCCCAGAGGCCCAAAAGAAAGGTACCGTCTCGTTCCCAATCGACTGAATTCATTATGTGTTAACTCAATAATAGGCCAGGAGGAGATCGATCGCGTGGTTGGATCGGGTCGCTTGCCGACAATGGATGACGAGGTAAGCGTCCTACCCTAGCACACCATAACGGGCAAGTGTTAAGTATGTTCCAGCGGGATCTCCAATACATCCGTGGTACAGTGAAGGAATCTCTACGATGGCTGCCATCGAGCATTCTGGGAATTGTTCCCCATGCCACTACCAATGACGATACTTACGCCGGATATACCTTCCCGGCCGAGACGACTATGGTCATCAATGTTTGGGCCTTGAACAACGATCCAGAGAGGTATCCGGACCCTCGCCGATTCGATCCAGACCGATACAAAGGCGATTTCCTTAGAGCTCAAGAGAGTGCAGCCTTGCAGGATCCTTCGAAGAGGGACCATTACACATTTGGAGCGGGCCGCCGTGTCTGCCCAGGCCTCAATATCGCTGAGCGGTCACTATTCCTGGGAATTGCCTACATGCTTTGGGCTTTCAGTTTTGAGCATGACTTGGATGACAATGGCCAAGAAATTCCTGTTTCCGAGGACGTTACGCAAGGTATTGTGTGCCGTCCCGTTCCCTTTAAACTTCGACTGGTTGAGCGCGACCCTGATCGTACGGCGAAAGTGTTGAAGGCTTGGGATAATGCTAAGGAGCTCCTTGGCACCTACCCTGAAGGGATTAACAGCACCCAGTATGCGCCAGATTGGAAGAATTTCAAGGCTACCGAGACCCTTTAGAGACATCTCTCTGCATGTTTCTATACTGTGCCGTGTCGGCACAACAACAGGGTTCCAGCGTGGCACGCTTGGCAAATCGCTCGTCAATGAGCATTGCTACACTTTGTTGGAGATAGAGATCTACTGTAACAGCCTGCAAATATTTGATAAGTAACTGTTAGTGAAAAAGCTACATATATTGCCTAACTCTGTATCTCTTGTGGGAGGTTGTGGGCTAATCTTGTACTTAGAAGATATCCCCTTGGTTGCTTCTGCAGGATATCAAATGGAAAAGTCTTGACAGTAGTTGCCCACGAAAACCGCTTGCAACAGTGATAGCTGTTTCGAATTTTGCGCTAACTGGCGTAGGCCTATGTATTGCGGTTGGATCGATTGTGGACGCCGTAGATGAGGCGTAGCAATTGAGCGAGAAATGAAAGTCGCGCAGAGATCTCTCCTGACACATCATTCCAGGCAAATGAATCGACGGCCCATGTGAGACAGTCAAGTTAGGACATGTGCGCTAGTTGGAAGTCGGCGACGAATGATAGCTCTTAGTACGGGAATGTCTCAAAGGACTTCGATCAGCACCCTAGACCAACATGGACCGCTGCGAAGAGTTCAGCAAAGGAGAGGATGGAGACGGAGACGGAGGTTACGATTCACACTATCCTTCAGGTCTTCATTACAAGATAGCGCCCCTCATAAGGCGGCGTATGTTTTTCCTCGATTCGTTCCTTCTCTCGGATAAGCGCAGCATTCTCGTGCTCATCTTCCTCAATGTAAAGGCTCGTATATTTCCAGACTTGAGTCATTTCTAGTGTTCTTTGTTCATCTCGAAGAATAGGACGCGTCACGCAGGAGACTGGTTCTTCAAGAGAGATCGGAGAACGGGTGATACGCTGTCGCAACCACTAATAGCGTCACCATCTGGCGAGTCCGAGAGTGAGGTTCAACTTTCAAACTGTTTCGTAGATATTCCAAGATACCTGCACGTTGCTTATCTTTACCTCTTTCAGTGGGTGGGGAAGCCTAGACCTTTCCCAGAAGACTGTTCGCGGACTAATATCTCTCCCTAGAGCTGCGAGATTCTCAAGAGTGGGGGACGAGAGAGCACTTGTGTATCCGATGGCCTTATATCTGACGATATCATTGATATTACGAATGATGATCCATTCGGAGGTATAGCCGCTATCTCTGAAAGAGTGGAATAGCGTTTCATGTTTCTTGTTGCCAAACATACTATGAATCCCGTCTTTGCACATATTTCGCTTCCGTGCTCTGGGGGCTTCATCGAGCCATCTTGAAATTCATGAATAGTGCTCAACAACTTAAAAATATTTGAGATCCGAACTGAGGCGCGGACACTACTTGCCTAACAATCCCTCATGCTTTCTTCTTTCCTTTTGAAAATCCAGTATCAAGGAGCTAGATCACAATGTCCGACATCACAAATACTTCTTCTAGTTCGGTCCATGCCGGATATGGCGAGAAGGCCCAGAGAAGCGCCCAGGTACAAGACAAGGAGAAGGCTCCGAGGAGACTCCAGTTGTCGGATCTTGAGCCTGGCGTCACCGAACATTCGGTTCCAAAGAAGAATCCTTTCCAACGCTTTGCTTACCGCATGGAAGAGGTCTCAGGAATGGAGGCTCGCGGGATCGAGCGCGTCCTAGAGATAGACCGACAGCCGGCCACTACATGGGATGACTACGTTCAAATGTGGTCGATATGGTTCTCGGCAAATCTCACAGTGAACAACCTTCTTGCTGGACTGCTGGGGCCGACGCTCTTTCAGCTCAGCATGAAGGAGGCCATGATTATCGGACCGTTCGGCGTCTTTTTTGGCTCTGCCTGTAGTGGTTACGCCTCCACGTTCGGCCCAATGAGTGGCAATCGTACACTGGTAAGTAATTGGAGGCCATTTGTTCATTGTACAGCGGTTCAACACATTCGCGTAGGTCACGTCACGTTACACAATGGGATGGTGGCCATCACGTCTATGCGTGCTGCTTAACATCGTCATTATGCTTGGATATGGCCTGATTGATATCCTGGCAGCCGGACAGATTCTTTCCGCAGTTAACGGAGCAGGGTTGAGTATAATCACTGGAACTGTGATATCTGCCATCATTTCTCTTGTCATTGTCCTCTTCGGCATCGGTGTCTTTCACAAATACGAGAGATATGCCTGGATGCCGCAGCTCGCCGTATTATTCATATTGGCAGGTGTGGCTGGCCCCCATTTCGACGCTTCAACGGTCACTGAGGGTAGCGGAGGAGTGGTAGCAGCAGAACGGATGAGTTATTTCTGGCTTTGCGTTGCAAACACCATCGCCTGGGCGCCTGCAACTGCCGACTTTTACGTATATTTCCCGCCGACTACCAAACGCTGGATGACCTGGCTGTGCACAACTTTGGGCATCACATTCTCAGTCTCCATCATGGTACTTTTCGGCGCCGGATTAGGCTCTGGATTGTTGAGCAACCAATCCTGGAGCGCTGCATATGATGTTTCCATGGGAGCGCTTATTGTTGAGGCTTACGCTCCGCTTGGGGCTTTTGGCCACTTCTGTTCCGTTATCTTGGCGCTGGGACTTATCTCCAACAACGTCCCGAGCACGTATTCCGCAGCGCTCAGCTTTCAGCTGCTAGGAAGCTGGTTTGGACAAATTCCACGAGTGTTCTGGAGTGTCATCGCTGCTATCATCTATACAACATGTGCTTGCGTCGGTAGGAATCTGCTCTTCCAGATCTTCTCCAACTTCTTGGCTCTTATGGGCTACTGGACGTTGATCTGGGTCACTTTGACCCTGCTGGAGGAGGTCTTGTTCCGCCGATGGCGCGGCGGCTATAACTGGGCGGCTTGGGATGACCCAAAGAGATTGCCCATCGGCCTTGCTGCCTTAGTCGCTTTTCTCGTTGGATGGGTTGGCGCCATACTTGGTATGTGGCAAACATACTTCACCGGCCCGTTGGCTAAGTTGGTTGGTGCTGGTATTGATATGGGTATGCCTGTAGGGATGAGCTGGGCGGCCGTAGTATTTATTCCTTTGAGGTGGCTTGAGTTGAAGTACATCGGACGTTGATAATATTAGTTTGCGCATCTATACATCAGCTATCAACATAGCTACACCCGGACAGACATGAGATTAGCTACATATTGTGACGTTGATAGAAGAAATAAGTATGCCTAATGTGCTACCAATTCAGGGTTAATACAACGTAATCGCAGTAGGTCTCTGATCTTTGTCACCTTGTACATACGTTGATCGTGTAGCCGGTGGTATTCCTCTCATGATACTAGGCGCTGCAATTATTCGGGTGGTGCTAAATGTTTTTGCCTAGCAAAGGGGTAACAGCACAGTGATTTAAAGGCATTGCTGAAATCCATGCTTGAGCCACGGGCTTGACACGGCAAGTTGCTTTTGCAAAATTGTGCTTCGCGCGTTAAGCGTCATCGAAACGCAGTCGGCTATATCTAAACCTCATGCTAAGCCTCGGAATCACTGCTGTTACTCGCACACATAGATTCGTAACATCGCTTGCGCGTTAATACCATCGCTATCATACCGGTTTATCGGATTAATAATGGAAGAGCGGGATCAGATCGGGTGTTATCCTTAGCATTACTAGTGAGGGCCCATAGTCTATCTTTGCTCATCGTAGAAAGGATAATCACTATACCCATTCCTAAGGTCGTAATCTCCTCCATAGAACGTGGATCGGTCGTACTCGTTCAGCGGGTAGCCCATCTTCAGGCGCTCAACCAGGTCTGGATTTGAGATGAAATATCGACCCATGACAATCGCATCAGCAGTTCCCTCCTCGATCTTTCCTGCAGCGGTATTGCGGTCGAAACCTCCTGCGGCAAGGAACTTGACTCCTGCACCCTGAAGTAGCTTGTGGAAGAGCGTCAATGAGTTCACGACCTTCTGAACAGGGACGGTCTCTGTGTTCCGAGCGTCAGAGGAGGTATACTGCGCCAAGGCGGCCAGCTTCTGCTCTTCACTTAGAACCTCGTCGAAACGTGGCTCGACCCTATGTCCTTTGATAAGCTTCCACGTATACCGATCGGAGAATTGTAGACATCACCTTACATGTGTACATAGGCCGGTCGCTGCGTATCTGGAAGTCCTGCAATCTGGGTGCAAAGATAGGCCCAGTGAGCATTGGGGTTGCTGTCCCTGGTATCCTGGTAGTAGTTGAAGGGCGAAAGTCGGATTCCGACTTTGTCGGACCCAACGGCGTCGCATACTGCCCGAATCACCTCTAGTGGGAATCGACAGCGATTAGCAATATTGCCGCCATATTCATCATCTCGGACGTTGACATTGTCATGGAGAAATTGGTCCAGAATATAGCCATTAGCTCCTAAACACTGGTGATGAGAGCTGGTACGACTTTATTGCAGAGACTTCAGGGAACTCACCGTGGATCTCGACACCATCGAACCCGGCCTTCTCAACCGCTCCCTTGGCAGCAGCAGCCCAGGTCTTGGTCAGATCATGAATCTCAGTAATTGTCGCAGCCTTTGGGGGGTCCTCGGCACAAGGCGTCCCGTCAAAGTAGTTGCCCGGCATCGGGATAGCAGAGGAACTCAAGGGCTGAACGCCACCCCGCATGGCAGAGCTTGAGGCTCGTCCCGTATACCATAGTTGACAGAAGATAATTCCTCCCTTGGAATGAACTGCGTCTGTAACACGCTTCCATCCTGCAAGTTGTGACTCCTTAAAGACCCCGGGTACTCCGGGGTAGCCCGAGGCAGTCTGGCAAATGTCCGTGGCCTCAGTAAGCTGCAAGCCACCTTGACTCGCCCTCTGGCTGTAATAATCGACAAGTAAGTCGCCAGGAACCCCGATCCTTGGCGCTTCTTGCACCGCTCGGTTACGAGTACAGGGTGCCTGGCGTTGGCTGTTCAGCATTGTTCACGTGAGAGTGTGGTACTACTAACCTGTATAATACGGTGTTGCAATACCACCTTGCCAATTGTCAGAGGCGTGAAGAGCGGAGTGTCTTTCAATCCGGCGAAAGGGGAGGGCGTGAGAGCGGCAGGCATATTGAAGGGATCTGAAGGATCTCATGAACGGAAAAAATTGAATAGCTGTGTTGAAGTCACTCATGTATCAATCAACAACCAAAGAAACTCGGCAACCTTTGTACACCCGTCCAAGAAACTAGTTAACATTTTCTCCCCTGACACCAAGCTCATGCTTGACCAGTCTGAGGGTCTAACTGGCCAATTGATAATCGTTTACCAAAAGTGGGATTGCCAAGAGTCTATGTCGATATTTGGGAGAACGCTTATCCCCATCCCCACTTCCATAAATGGGGTTGTCGAGAAGTGGGATTTGACTGTGTCCACTTATTGGGTGAATAACTCGATGCTACAGATCGACCTATGCTGGATATCGCAGGGTGATATGTGTTACGGCCAAGGTAAATACTTGGATGAACAGTATGCCTTAATTAAGATGGGGAAGTTGCCGCTGTCATCAAACATTGATGTTAATGCTATTGGGGACATGCTTCGTTCCTGGCAACCTGCTCATGCCAACACTGTTCTTGCTGAAACTGTTCCTTCAGTGACCCCGGATCCTGCAGAATCAACCATTTCTTTAATCCTATCAATTGACTTGTCTACTAGGAACCCTGTTGTAGTTCTCAAATCAAACATGATCAGTATACTTGCATGGTAGCACCATCGGTAACTAAATTCCCGCTCACAAACGAGCATGCTGGGACTCCGCAGCAAAGAACCGCCCAAGCCCAGAAGATAAGGGATTGCCAACCCGGACGAAGGCGGGGATATCCCACTCTTGTCAGATAGCCCCATCCATTACAGTTCCGATCAAAGTCAATCGGTGTATCTTGTAGACCATTGCTGATAGAGACTGTTTATCTTGTACGGTTTGATAACGGCTGGGATACTGAGTAGCGAAGTACGCTGCTGCATCGACGGCAATGGAGATACGGAGATTCACCTGGTCGTAATTGTCCTATATGAAGTCCTCAAGCCCTCTGAAAGGTTGTAGCTCTTGAGGCTGGTGGACAAGATATTGCTGGCTAATTCTTTCTTTATTACATTAACCCTAACAATGGGTGTCAACGAGAAAATATCCGAGTTCGCCGTTCCGGTCGATGCTCCAACACTTCCATCTGATGGAACAGATGTCGGCAGTTCCCGTGAAATTACCATCGGGAAATCCTCGGATAGAGCATATGGTAAGCTCTTCTGCAAAAGGTCTTCCCTGATGTGTGCTAATAAGACCAACCAGTCAGGAAGATGGACATTTATCTCCTCCCCTACCTGTCCATCATGTACTTCTTCAACTCGGTGGACCGAGTACGTCAATCCATTGGAACTCCCGCAGGATTTCTGGCTGATACCATGGATACAGAGCAACCTGGGAAATGCAGAAACTGATGGCATGAGCAAAGACCTCCACTTCAAGGGGGAGGAATTCTCTCTGCTACTCCTGCTCTTTTACGTCCCAAACGGACTCTGTGATCTGCCCCTGAATATGCTCACCAAGAGGTTTTCTGGACGCGTGACATTACCAGCCCTGATGCTCGGTTGGGGCGCATTATCGATGATTCAAGTGGCCTGCAAGAACTTTGGAAGCCTGCTAGCAGTTCGCTTGCTTATAGGAGCCTTGGAGGCCGGCTTTTTCGCCGGCACAGTCTTTTACCTTACGCTTTTCTACACCAGAGGCGAGTTGGGATTCCGAATTGCAATATACTTCGGAAGTGCTTTGTTGGCGGCCGCCTTTTCTGGGTTGATCTCTTTCGGCGTTTTTCACATCGAGGGAACAGCACTCAAGGGCTGGCAATATCTCTTTATCCTCGAAGGCGCCCTGACCGTCATATTTGCGATCGTGGCATTCTGGTGGCTCCCAGAATCCCCACAAACCGCTTGGTTCCTGAACGAGGAAGAACGACAGGCCGCAAGAGGTCGTCTACTGCGCGACGGCTCCCAGGGTCTCGGAGTTGAGTTCAGCTTCAAGGAGTGCTTCGCGACCTGGCACGACTGGAAATTCAGCATTTGGTGTATCATCGCCTTCACCTATCCAGTGGCCTTTGCGACTTGTAGCAACTTCCTGCCTCTTGTCCTTAAGCGTCTCGGATACAGCACGGTGGTCACAAACCTGCTCACGGTTCCGCCCAACTTCCTCGGCTTCCTCGTCCTCTTGGCTGTTACTTACCACTCAGACCAAACTCGCGAACGTACGTTTCACATCATCGGGGCGCTCACGTTGTCCATGATTGGCCTCATCATCCTAGCTGCCATTAATGCTGAAGCTTCCCGGGGCGTTGCGTACTTCGCTACCTTCCTGGTCGCCGCTGGTGCCTATATTCCCAGTTGTCTTGTCCATTCTTGGCACAACAACAACAATGTTAACGAAAACTCTCGTGCTGCTACCACTGGTCTCCTCGTCGGCATCAGCAACCTGGGCGGGATACTTTCCTCTGCTACTTTCAGGACTACATATGCGCCTCGGTACGCTCCGACACTGATCGCCACTGCCGCTTGCAATGCAACCTGCATCGTCTTTACATTCGGGCTAGGCATGTGGATGCGCCGGGAGAACCAACAACGAAACCAGGTCCAGGGGGTCGCTCTGAATGCCGAGGATATTGATACGAATCTCATTGATGGGGGCGACAAGGATCCTCGTTGGCGTTACTTCATTTAGATACTCATGGTCCTATCATGGTCTAGTGGTCACGCTGTTATAGTTCTGACACATTGACAATGATACATGCTATTACATGGCGACTCGTGCAACCTCAGAAAGTCGTCCCACATACAATGTCTCCCTGTAATGAGTATGAACTGAGTCACAGTCAAACTCATCTCAATATTACCCCAAGTGATGGAGAGCCAAGTGATATGCGATCATCCGACAACTGCCAGTCGTGTACACACATGACCGGCAGCCAAAAGGTTAGCACGCATCAACTTCACAGCATGAGATTCGATATGCTTCAAGAGGAGGACGCAATACGCGCATACGGACCTTCCATGTATTACGGTCAATGGAGCTGATTGGGAATCAATAGAAATGGACCACGGGTTCCTGCTTTGTGACTAGAATATGTATAATAAATAACGAGGGTTCTGGTCATCTGATGGGTGGTAAAACCTGATTGAGAAAAGAGAATCGTGGGACCTTCCTTTACCACATTGTAACACCACCATCAATACGGTAATCTGCTCCGGTGCAGTACCTGCACGTAATCAGCAACGGGTGACAAGTCGAAGTAATATATGGACCTACCGGCTTGCGTCGCCAGCCAAGAATACGCAACACCCCTTGATATCATCAGGGTCTGCGACCCGACCGCTCATAATCTCATCCTTCCAGCCGTTCATCAAGTCTGGAAAGGGTGCGGTCATCTCCTGCATCAATGTCAGTTTCTCCATGTTCGAATGAGTTTGGCATCCATGGATTCGTCTCTCACCGTCTTCACGTAGCCTGGGCTGATCGAATTGACGCGAATCCCATACCCATTCAGTTCGGCCGCAATGGCGGGCACCATTGATTTAACTGCTCCCTTTGTTCCACAATAGGCGGAACTCCTTTGGGAACGGATAGCCATGTGGCTCGCTATGCTTGCTACGAGGATAATACTTCCGACTTGGGTGCCGTTTTCAATCATATTCTTCGCGGCCAGTTGAGCTGAGAAGTATACACCCCTCGCATTGACGCTGAACAGCTGGTCGAAGTCTTCTTCCGTTGTGTCAAGAAATTTGACATTCTTGTTGACGCCCGCACACGCGACAAGAATATCCAGTCGGTTATTAAAATCAGACTTGATGGCGTTGAATGTAGAACGGAGACTTTCGAGGGACGTGACATCAGTCTTGTAGAATCGGACAGTTACCCCGTACTTTGCGGATAGCTCAGACGTTGACATCACAGGCTCGATCATGTCAAGGAGGGCGATGCTTGCCCCAGCTTCTCCTAATCCTTGAGCAAAGGCCATGCCGCAACCACGAGCGCCCCCTGTGACCACGGCCACCCGGCCCTGAAGAGAAAACTGTACACAGTTAGGAGAAAAGCGAACTCCCTTTGGGCACATGGTCATACCTTGTCCATGTTGTAAGGTTTAAAGGTTGGTTGTAACGTAGTCCTATCAAGTTGTCCAAGTAGGCTAGGCCAGGAAATAAGCAAATGCGCGATCTAAGTAATGACTCCTTCGTGACACAAGGACCTCTTCTCTGTCCTCCAAAAGACCTTCCGTTCATTTACCTACTTGAATACGTAGTCTACTGCATACTTTTGCGTGCCCCTCCCCCACCCAGTCTATCTAGGGTGGGAGTGGGTGGAGGCGCGATCTAAGAAACTGCCCCTCTTCTCTGCGAGGCGTGATAAACATCATCGTTCCACACGAGCTATAGTGGGGGCTGTTGACTCTCGTCGGGACTTGCAGCCAGACTCTTTAAATTCCATCCTGATATCCGATTGCAGTGAGGGCTCTACGGCAGAACAGCACAACATATCACCCGTCTCTACCTGAAGCTCGAATTTGTAAGGCTCAAAAGTAATCGGCGGTGAATTCATAATCATGGGCAAGAAGAAAGTTCTGGTTTCGTAAGTTCCCCCGTGGCTTGAGCCCGCCTACTTGCGTCACTTCTACTTACACGTGGCAGATATGGCGTCGACATCGATGCTGTGGCGGGATGGTTAGGCTCCTATGGTGGCGAAGACAGCCCCAGTGATATTAGTAGAGGTCAGTACCTTGTCGTTGAAGGGCGACCAATAGGAGACTAGTAGCTCATCCTCCCTAATTTAGGACTCTGGGCCGGCACAGTGGGCACTCGTCGACTCCTTAAGCTTTTCGAGAAGTATAACATCAAAGCCTCGTGGTTTATCCCGGGTCATTCGCTAGAAACATTCCCAGAGGAATGCGCAATGGTCAGAGATGCCGGGCACGAGATTGGCCTACACGGATACTCCCACGAAAACCCAACTGCGATGACTCTAGAGCAGCAACGGGACGTGCTTGACAAGAGCTTCCGTCTCTTGACCGAGTTCTGTGGAAAACCGCCGAGGGGTTCTGTAACGCCATGGTGGGAATGTAGCAAAGAAGGAATGGAGTTGTTGTTAAGCTATGGGATTGAATATGACCATAGTATGAGCCATGAGGATTGTCAGATGTACTGGTTGCGAACGGGAGATCAGTGGACGAAGATCGACTACTCGAAAAAGGCCGAAGACTGGATGAAGCCATTAATTCGGGGTCAAACCACCGGTCTTGTGGAGATACCTGGAAGCTGGCACATCGACGACCTCCCTCCTCTGACATTCATGAAGAACTCGCCTAACTCACATGGATGGGTCAATCCGAGGTGAGTGGCGGCCAGATTTTTTTTGATTTGGATGCAGTTAACAGCGGGCAGGGACCTTGAGGACATCTGGAGAGACCATTTCGACTATTTCTACCGGGAATACGACGAGTTCATATTTCCTATGACAATTCACCCGGATGCTTCGGGTCGTCCGCATGCGTTGCTCATGCATGAGCGACTGATTGAGCACATCAACAAACATGAAGGCGTCGAGTGGGTGACCATGGAACAGGTATGCGTCTTGGTCAAGTCCTCCAAGCAAATTCATATGTACTAAAGAGCAGCCACAAGATGTGTAATCATTTCAAAAGCACGAACAGTCCGCCGCCAGGGGCAATGTTGCCGGCCAATCGTGACGAGGTTTTGAGGAAGCTGGGCATTGCTAAGGGATAAATTGGTCACCTCATTGTCTTGCATTTCCTATAGAGTGTTCAATCTTCTCAGTGCAAATGTTCCCAAGGTTCGAGTATTTTTCTTTCTACCTAGTTGTTTCGTTTCTCGCTGGTGGGTTCAAACCTGGGTACTATAACCCACAGATGGCTAATGTCTAAAAGATTTGGCAGCCATAGTGTTTTTGTTTTATGTGTTGGACTTTGGCGTGCAAATGCTAGCTTGGTGCGAGGCAGTGTATCCATGTATGGTTATTTGCACTACGTCCGTACAGATGCTAGAAGATCATCTATGATCTTACCAACAGCCAGAACCTTCTCCTCTTCTAACTTCCTCCCAGCTATCTGGATCCCAACTGGAAGACGCATGTCTGCCATATCTACCTTGTTGTCTCTCCAGACCTGGGCATTCCATTCATCAATGACGTTCCTCGGTTCATGCTGCCACTCCACTGCGCAGTCGTCAGCCTCGACTGTGCCACCAGGTAGGACCAGTGCGGTGTAGTCGAGCAAGTTCCAGATCTTGGTGTATCCAACCCAACGGCATGCCGTGTGCGGTACGGCGGGATGAGGCATAGCAGGCATAAGCACTGCGTCAATTGGTCTTCCGGTAGCAGCTGATTTCGTGTTATTCCACTTCTCAAGGTAGGCTTGTTGGAGTGCAATCTTGCGCCTATTCAATTGCCAATATTCATAGACCGAGATGGCGTTACCACGATTGACGAGCTTTTCCACATGTGGGATGAACGGCTCTCCGCCGGATTCGACGTCACGGCGGATATCTTCTCCACCATCTGCAGTATAAAACATGTCCATAAGTTCAATGCATTCGTGATGAAGGTCGGGGGTCCATTCGACGATATCGTGGCCATTTTGCTTTAACAACTCGGCAGCCATCCGCACAACTCTTTCAATTGGTGGTTGCGGCCTCACAATCCCGTCGTCGACGAGGATTCCGATGGTCAATTTCTTTCCAAGAGTCTCCTCGTATATGCTTGCCTGCCAAGTTATGGGCGCGCAACGAGAATCTTTTGTCCATGGCTCGCTCTGGATCAAGTCTCTCATGACCTTGTGAATGGAAGACAGGGTGCAAGCAAGGGGCCCGATTGATGAGGGAACATGTTCCTGTCCCTCTGTTGAGACCGGTACGCCATAATAAGGCAGCCGAGAGCTCTGTTCGAAGTCAGGCCGCTGGTAGTTGAACAGGGACAATGGGCTTGCAATCTTACGCTTGGTTTCAGCCCATACAGTCCCATCATGTGCGCAGGGATGCGGATGCTACCGCCAATATCTGTTCCCCAACCCAGGAAGCTCCCTTTCATGAAGAGCAACGCTGCCTCTCCTCCCGTTGAGCCTCCTGGCGTATATCTCGGATTCATTGGATTAGTGGTCAGTCCCCAGACTGGGTTATCCGTTTCGCACCACTATGCTGTTAGACACGGTCAGGAGCCAAATGTTTGATGTCACAAGGACATACCATTATGCTCTGTGGAAGATTCGTCTTGGCAATGATGACGGCTCCTAGCTTTCGCAACATCTCGACCAGGACAGAATCGTGTGATGCTGGCTTGAAAGCGCGTCCCGTATATCCTAGAGTTGAGTCATAGCCTTGAACATTGAACTGATCTTTCAATGTCATTGGAACTCCGTGAAGTGGCCCAACAGGCTTCCCAAACTTGGACATAAACTCGTCCAATCGCTTTGCGTGGTTCATGGCGTCAAAGAATAGTACTTCAGTTAGGCTAAATGAAGTCAAGCCGTTAGTTTTTGCTGCCATGGAGGAATAATCTTGTTCGGGATGGGAGCGGCTTGCCAGTTTGTCTGTGGAAGAGTCAGTCCTTGGTCAACAGTCGCGGCAAGCTTAGACCTAAGTTTTGGATAGGAATCTTCAATATTCACCTTCTCATGAGCTTTAATGGCTCTGAATTGCAGTCAGATTGCTGTTATGCCGAGATGGGTATGCAATACAAACCTTTCGATACACGCCTTCGTTACTTCTTCGCTCGTCACATTGCCTTTAGATATCTTGCTCGCTAGTACCACGATGTCGTCGATATCATCTACCAGAGGAGCATCCGTGGACTCCGAATTCAGTAGGTCCCTGAACTCGGTGATTCCTCGTTCCCGTTGCAATCTCTTCCGTTGCACAGCTATTTCCCACTCCATGTTGGCCTTGATTGGAATGCACGCTGTTGGGGATATGGAAGTCGAACGGTCTTGGCGCTTTGTGCAGAAAGTTAGACAAAAGGCACTGATCGTTCGAGATCTAAGTCTCGGTGGGCTGTGCAAGACGATTGCCGTTATCGGATCTTAACTTAAGCGCCCTACAATCGGGATTGTCCCCGATTCCCGGATACTACCATTTGCAGAATTATGTACTGTGATAAGCTGCCAGTGGTCTTATCGGCCTCATCCATGCTGGTTTATCAGTAGATGTAACAGCAGGAGTTGCGGGGCGACACCGGGGCGGGTCACCCCCATTCTTGTTCCCGACATCCACGCACCACTTACTTACCTACTTACTCGGTCCTAGGGAATTGGATCGAAGAGTGGGGGACACATGAGACCCCGTTGATTAAATGACGGGCTTGTCTAGACAGCTCATAGTATTCTATATGATAGGAGGGGAGTACGGTTGTATACCGCGTAAGCGCCGGCGGTCCGGACAGTTGGGTCCAAAGACATTATAATACAATACAAGACACTTGTTATAACATAATCACTAGAACTACACAGAACACATACACCGCGTCATCCGACACGTCGAGTTTGAAGCTGCAATGGCACTAGAAGCAGTCCAGCGGAACGTCGACCGCCTCGATGGAACTGTTACCGAACCCCTAGACGTCTGCATAGTCGGTGCTGGGCCGGCGGGGTTGATGCTGGCGTGAGTTTGTTCTTCACTTGCCCGCATCTAGCATGCACGGCTGACTCTAGGACATAAACTAGAGATAACCTTGCTCGATTTGGAATAGTATCAACGATCATCGACGAGCGGCCTGACCAGACAAGCACTGGGCGCGCCGACGGCCTACAGCCAAAGACGATTGAGACTCTGCGGATGCTCCGTCTAGCCGATGAACTCATCCGAGTCAGTACCAAAGTGTACGACATTTGCATCTGGGGCCAAGGAGATGATGACATGCCACTAAGACGGCTCGGTCGACAAATTCACTACCCGGATGATGTCGTGGACGTTCTTGACCCGTACATACTTTTGTGTCACCAGGGTATGGTTGAGGGGACACTAATTAAAGCTATGAAAGAGAGAGGAGTTGAGGTCCAGCGAAGCAGCAGATTCCAGAACTACCAGACAGCAAAGAACGGCACATTAACAGTCACGATCGAAGATCACGGATCACAGAAATCTATCCATTCACGCTACCTCGTCGGATGTAAGTCGTGACTTCTAGAATGCGACTCCCTTTAGGTACGCAAATTAATTCAAGCAAGGTGACGGAGCCCACTCGAATGTGCGCAAAGCGATTCCCGGAGCCATACCTGAAGGGAGTTCATCGGAATCGGTCTGGGGAGTGCTTGATGGCGAGGTTGCCACAAACTTTCCGGACATCTGGTCAAAGACAGTTGTCTTCCATCCACAGAAAGGTTCGGTTTTAATCATTCCTCGGGAACGAGGTATGACGCGGTTCTATATTGAGCTCAAAGGAGACACCGGTCTTGGGGGTCCGATAAACCTCATCAACCAGGAGGATGTGATGGAACGAGCCCGACAGATATGCGCTCCATACGAACTTGTGTGGAAGACGGTAGAGTGGTTCGGTCGTTATCAGATTGGGCAACGAGTGGCCAACAAGTTCATGGATGCGACCAGCAAAGTCATCATTGCAGGGGATGCGAGCCATACACACTCCCCAAAGGCCGCCCAGGGAATGAACACTAGCGTACATGACTCGTGGAACCTGGGTTGGAAGCTTAATCTCGAGGTTCGAGGGCTGGCCAAACCGATTTTGCTCGAAACGTACGAAGAAGAGAGGAGGAAGATTGCTCAGGACCTCATCAACTTTGACTTCCAGCATGCGAATAGCATTGCTGCCGGAGACAGCGAGGCTTTGGCGGAGAACTTCCGGATCAACACACGGTTTATTTCCGGCGTCGGTGTCGAGTACTCGAATAACATACTCAATCATGCCTCCCATGATGTTCTCACAGGAGCTCTGAAGCCCGGATCGATCCTTCCACCATCGAAAGTAATACGTTATGTCGACCACAACCCAGTCGATGTGCAGCTCGATATTCCTATTCTTGGACAGTTTAGGATCTATGCACTCGTCCACGATGTTATCGGGTCTACCGAGGGCACGTTTCTCCAAGACTTGAGCCGATGCATCACATCATCTTCGTCTCTCTTGAGTCGCATATCGGCAACGGCTCAGCAGTCGTATGCCCGAAAACCGCGGCTGGAAGGTAAGGAAGATGTGTACTTTCGTCACGACCGATACAACCCCATCAGTGACATGTTCACATTTGCCCTCATTAGTAAGTTACGTTCCACTCGGCTTCCAACTTAGCCCGGAGACTAAAGCAACTCCTTAGCAACAACCGAGAAGACAAACTTCGAGATTGATCGACTGCCGACCATCTTTCGCAAAAGTCCTTGGACCATTTATCTTGATACCATTCCATCACTGGACACCAAAGGGATGCTGTGCACGACGAAGTGGCTGGGCTTACTCCAGCCTGGAGAGGTGGCCATTGTCAATGTTCGGCCCGATAACTACGTCGGGTCCATATCCGTCTGGAACAGCACAGCTGCAGGGACGGGCACAGAAGCTTCCAAATGGCTCGACACATACTACAGTGGCTTCTTGAAAGTCTAGATACATCTCATAAGGAGCAATGAAAGATAAACAACTATGTGATTCGAGCCACAAGCACAAACATTCAGCTTGCGAAGTAATATTACCGTCTAACTCAACGCCGATACAAATACACGTCAGTACAAGTCAGTTCTCGGTACTGAACCGGTGACTTTGCGTGCTCCAGTAAGAACGACAACGCGGGACAGATGACAAGTACATTCTGTCATAATATGGAACCGAAGCCAATCTTTATGATTTCTCGTACTGGTTGATAAGTCTCCATGGCACAAGTCCGCGTAGCACCATGACGCCGCTATGAACGATGCCCCATCTGACCCTCTCTAATGCATTTGCCATTACCCAAACCAGTCCTCCTGTCCGTTCCCTTCCTTGCTTCACTACCAGCTCCCATGGGTTCTCGGTCGCAGCCATGCTGGAAATCAAGACGTCCATCTCGGCTCTGGCATCCCACACTATCTCACTGCTACTAGTCCCCGCTTCGTCGCCTTTCTTTCCAGCATGGTGAAACGCCCAGCAGGTCAAAGTGGCCAGGTACAAACACCACGGGACATGGAACAAGCCTAATGAGTCGAAGTTTTCGAGGTTTTTGGATGCATCAACCAACAGATTCGCAGCATGCCACGCAGCCTTGGCAGAAGAGACGGATCGCATATCCGAAGTATCAATGGCGGCCCATTGCTTGACAATACGCTCCGAGCGAATAAAGTCACTCCGCTTCACGGGCCGGCCAAGGATATGCCGCGCGCCAGCATAGATCTGTAGATCCAGGAAGTCCGCATTCAAGAGGACTTGGGCAGCATGATAGATAGCGTTGTAGCTTGTGGTAAAGACGACAAATTCTCTCTGTGCGTCCTTGATAGCCACATCCCCGCTTTCCGGACCTCCCTCGTAATAAGCCGCCGAAAGTGTCGTGCAGTAAGCGTCGAAGTCAGTCTTCCAGAGATCATAGGCTCGAGCTATGCGGTCACGCCAAGTCCCGGTGTCGTTGTCGTTTTGCCCGGGAATCACACCTAAACTAGTCTGGTCCCGGCGTTGCATGTCCCAGTAGATAGACATTAGGCCATGCAGGATCAGGACTCTAGATAGGCAGTTCAAACGTGGCAGCCGAGGCGATGACGGTGTGAGAAATGACTTGAGAGTAGTGAGAAACTGGGGCTCCGGAGTATACGTGGCGCCGTGGCTTTTCCACTCGGACGCTGTTCTGGCCTCCCAGAGTGCCTGGGATGACGGCAGTGATAACCTTAACTCAAAAGAGGACATGCAGAGAGACTGACAGAACAAAACTGCGTGTTGCGTATCCCACAGAAAGCAAAGGAGAGCAAGTCTGGTCCAGTCAGTAGTGAAAACGGGTACACCTTGGTTTGTTGAAGCAAATCCGTACCTTTTTTTCTCTTCTGCCTCAGCCCATCGCAGCCATGCCACTTCCAAGTCGTCGGCTACATTATCCGCTTCACTGGGTCCAACAGGCTGAATAGTCTGACAATCTGATCGGCGAATCAGGTTAATGAGTAGGCCGTGGAACAGGTGGCTCATGTTGTGTTGCTTTTGCCCGGCTCGGGACTTTCCTGTTGTCTGGTGGTTAGAAGAAAGGAAGACACTGGAGAATGGTCAGAGCATTGCCATACCAAAGCATTCGACGAGTAAAATGGTCTTCAGGATCCATAACTCGGGTTCCGCAGAGAAGGCCGCATGGGCAAAGATACCGGGTCGCATCACATCGTGGATGCAAACAGCTAGTTGATGGGCACCTTTTCCCGAGTACGTAGCACCCAGAAGAAGCATAGCTAGGAGATATAGTCTCTCAGTACCGCTTGCCACAAATGTTGGTTGATGAATGAGAGGATATGCAGTATTAAAGCGCGTGAAGAAGAGGTCTAGATATGCCTGGAGCGAAGATAGAGATAAGAGCTTGTTGTCCCGAGTAACAGGTTCATCCGCTGGCGAAAAAGCATGGAGTGACTCGATCAAATCCAGCAGCCCTCCTCGGGTACAATCGTCGATGCAGGGTAGAGAAGTGGTTGGATGAAGGGTCGCTAGGGGTCGTTCGGGCTCTATGGAACCCGGCGGCTTATTGATCACTGTGGGCTGGGTAGCCAAGTTGGCCGCGGAGGTTGCTTGAAGTCGTCTAAACGAAACAGGCGATGGCATCACGCCAACTGCGACCTGGGAGCATGAGAGAGTCCCAGTACCAAAACTGCTTGGGCTAGTCTGCTGCGGGCCGTGGGAGGTCTGGCTTAGGAGTTGCGCAGGGTGGGCCGAGCTGTTCTGGAGATTGGTCTGGTTCTTGGATATCTGTAGATGTTGGGGGTGTGGTTGTGGCAGTTGCTCTTCTTGCTGTTGCTCTTGGTGAACCAATCCATTGACGCCCATTTCGAGGTCGTTATTCAAGTTGAACAGCCAGTTATAGTTTGTGGCTGTGGTATAGGGCATGTTAAAGGAACTGGCGGTGTCTGGCTGGAAGACCTCATCGTATGGCATGTCAGTGCAGGTGTGCGTGCCCTGGTAGATTGACTGGAATGGAGGGCCGAAGAAATCCTCATTGAAATCTGCAGCAAATTGGAAGTTCGTGGATTCGAACGAGAAGTCTGGGAGGGTCAACGAGGTATCCTCCGTGAGGCCAACATCAATGTGTCGGTAGGGTTCTCGGTTCTGAAGCGAAGAGGATAGATCAGAACTTTGGTGGGAAATCGGAGGCGAAATCGGGCCTTCAGCGTTCGTCGTTAAGGACGGATGGTCATGTTCGCAGTTCCGAGTGAATTCGGCTGGGGGCTGCTCAGTCGTAGGGCGTTTCTGGACGACAGAGCCGTCGTCGTGTTTCCACGACCGTTTGCGAGTATTCAAAATCCCGTTCCCACCAGATTCTTCGTCCCTTTTCTTATGCCGTTCCATATGCCGAGCTACGAGGAACCATTGTGAATCTGCAGCCCTTGTTTGACGCCACGGGGAGCATAAAAACTAACCTAGGAGATCTCGACGCTTGAAGTGAGCCCGGCATCGGGAACATGTTGCATCCCCCGCCTTGTGGTTCAACGCATGGCGGTTCAAGTGCTCTAGGCGGGTGAAGCGCTTGCCACAGCCATCGTGCTTACAGACATAGCCCTTGGCTGCTACCCCCCCATTCTTGTCAGCAGCGTCGTTGGCACAGGAGCTATCCATCGTTTGTGCAGTCCACCGAGGTAGGCAACGGACAGAACCGTGATCAATCGTTAGAGGCTCAAGGATGGGAGAAGGGTGCTGAAATCCCACTTCAAGGTGACTACGTATGGGATAATAAGAAATACCCCGGTTATCGGAGCCCCATCGTTGCGCGAGATGCTTGGTAAGACCCGACGGACGCGTTTGAGAGATAAGAGGTGCGGAGGTCGATGGTCAAAAGTGGGGGTGGAGTTGGCGGACGGGCAATTTCTTGTCAAACCGAGGGAGGGTGGGCGAGTTGTCCGACACAGCGGAAGATACATGGGAAACTAGGATAATGCGACTACAAATGTGTCATCATGTATGTGATATTGAGAGTACCACGGAGAGTGAATCATTGCTACTTCAGAGACCGATATCATACAACACAACGAGTCAAACGAAAATAAACTATTAGCCGAAGAAAAAGGAGGTCTACACTTTACAATGTCTCGCCCAGCCAATGTCCAGGCACAAGTTCCAAGGACTGATTCGTCAAAACTAAAGGTGATCAGTTTGTGCAACCATGTCGAAAGCAGTGCTGACTTCGCTTAACAGACAATTGTCGTTGGCGCTGGTTTGGGAGGTCTAGGTGCTGCCATTAGCATTCTTCTCGCCGGGCATGATGTTACCGTGCTCGAGTCTGCCTCTGCTATTGGCGAAGTTGGCGCCGGTATCCAAATACTTCCAAACGCGGCTAGAGTACTCCGATCCTGGGGCCTGGAAGACAAGCTGAAACCGTACGCTACTGCTCCAAGAACTGCCAACTTTATCGGCTGGAAGGGCAACCATCTATCAACGATGGACTACCACGCCTATGCCGAGGCCCTCGGAGCACCATTCTGGGACTTTCATAGGGCACATCTTCATAAGTGCATGCTGGATCGGGCGATCGAATTGGGAGCCACGCTAAGGACCGGCTCCAGGGTCGAAGATTTTGTCGTGTCCGGAGACGGAACGGAAGCCACAGTTTTTCTTGCGGACGGCACAAGCATGACGGCCGACCTTGTCGTTGGTGCAGATGGCATCAACTCCAAGCTTCGAGAGGCACTTGTTGGCCACCCGGACCCACCCATTCTGACCGGAGATCTTGCCTACCGTCTGCTCCTAAGCACTAAGGACATGCTGGAAGATCCCGAGCTTCGTCAGTTCATTGAGGATCCACAAGTCCACTATTGGATTGGACCAGATGCACATGCCGTCAATTATGTTCTCAACCAAGGAGAGCTATTCAATATGGTGCTCCTTGTCCCAGACGACATGCCGGAGGGCGTATCAACCCTGGTCGGCAACGTGGATGAGATGCAAGCCCTGTACAAGGACTGGGATCCTCGCATCGGGAAGCTGCTGGGCCTTTGCCAATCCGTTCTAAAGTGGCGCTTGTGCATTCGGCCAGGCCTAGAGCCGCGATGGTCGCATCCTTCAGGAACAGTAACCCTTCTCGGCGACGCAGTACATGCTACCCTCCCGTATCTTGCCAGTGGAGCTGGGATGGCCTTGGAGGATGCTGGAGTCCTGGGTCTTTGTCTAGCCAAGCTGACAAACAAGTCTTGCGAGGCTAAGAGGCAAGCTCTGCAAGTATACGAGGAATGTCGGCGTGAGAGAACGGAGAAGGTTGTGGCGCGGGGGAACTACAACCAGGAAATGTACCACCTCCACGACGGCGAGAAGCAGTTAGCTCGAGATAAATTGTTTAAGGAGTTCGAAGAGCTGGACAGTGAGTGGTTGTCACAAGCGAGAGGCAGAGCTGTAGTTGAAGCAAGCACGGAGACTGGGAATGACCCTTTCCCATGGAGACGATTTGGCGTCGGGAGGTGGCTCTTGACTTACGAGATGTTACCAGATGTAGAAAAGAAATGGGCTTCAATAGCTCCCGAGACGAACTGAGGTCAGGAGATGCGGACGTTAATTTCCTAGCAAGAAAATAGTATTGAGCGACAATGTAAGGTATTCTATACAGAGTCTACAGCTAGCGACATGCATAGTATTAGGAAGACTGGCTCGATCGCACTAACATATATAGAAGGGAGTGTAACCTTATTGTAAGCGTGATTAGAGCGTAGTGGCTATGCTATACGTTCGAGTATCTAACTTCACGCAGGCAAGCTTGGATTTACTAACCCAAGAAACGCTACTTCACACGTTGCGCTTGTTAACATAAAGTTTAAACTAGTATAAATCTTAACCCCCGCCTGGCTCATTTGTTAGATGTAGTCATATCCTAACAGCTACATGTAACTACTACTAAGTGTTCATGTTACCTCCTTACGTAGGGTTGCTGGACAAATGCCCTTAGAGAAACATCGGTTACACTCATCATTGTACACAGCGATATAATTCCATAAGTATTGCATCCTTTATGACAATTCTAAAGAACATAGATATACGGAGGATCACCATCTCTAGGAAGATGTTTGTTCTGGGCGACACGCCTATTATGAAAGAAATAAACTGCCTCCTGGACCATTGCAAAGAAAAGACCAATAGATACCATAATGATCATTGTACGGAGACCTTTGTGGTAGCTATGGTGGACAAGTTAGTTTACCAAGCTCTAGTTGGTTGGGACTAGACATCGGAATGCTTTGCGAAAAGATGACTTACAATGGTGCATCACTAGCCTGAAAATACTGCGCACCGGCCATCAGGCCACTGATAGCGGACATAACCCACATCCTATAAGGAACATGATCAGAAACTGCCGTACAGATAGTGTTACTGCGACAAAAGGTATGGACTCACGCAATTGCAATACTTCTCTCTCTAGGGTCTCGGCAGTTGAGCTGCACCCATGAGTTGTGAACAGGGTGGTAGCCGACAGCAAAGCTGTTGACGACCGTCCACAGTCCCCATCTTGACCACTTGCCGACGTGAGGCTGAATGGAGCGAGCTATGATGAGGGCAATGAGATAACAGGCCTGAGCGAGCATCACCGATATCCCACGCTTATTAGTCTTGTCGCTGATGAAAGCAAAGACAAAGACGACCACAAGAGCGAGGGATGCACCAACGGCTGCAAGCGCATTTGCAGCAGTACGATCAAAGCCGAGATTCCTTTATAAGTTCTGGTGAATCAAACTTCGTGTGACAAACAAAAGGGCAAGGGGCTCAACTTACATTATTATTGTCGGCGTGTAGGTAGTCAAAGGGGCCCAGGTCGAAAAAACGGCGAATGTCGAAATGTAATGTGGCCACCGCTTGTAATGTTTCACTGTCTGCCAAACGACCGACAATGGAATCTTCATCCCCCGAGCTCCTTTCCTCTTTTCATCGTCGTCCAACTCGAGCCGCCTCTGCAGAACTTCCCGGTCCTGTTTGGAGAAGCGAATAATACCTGGACTGAGAAGCGGTCTAGGGGTATCGGGAGATCCGGGCAAGAACAGGACGAGTAACAGGGATACGGTCATTGTGAACAGACCCTCGACTTTGCGACTTGTCAGCGACCTCTGTTCACGACAAATTAGGGGTGGAATCAGGAGCTTACTAAGGAAAAGCCACTGCCATCCTGAGAGACCACGCCGTCCATCTAACTTCAGAATGCCAGAAGCTAGCAAAGGACTTAACGCATTGCCCCCGAACATTCCAAAGAATAGTACAGCAATTCGTCTTGCGAGCTCACGTTTGGTATACCATGTTGATAAAGTGTATGCGGCGCCCGGTATATATCCAGCCTCGCAAAACCCTAGGATCAAGCGAGTTGCAAGAAAGCCACCGCGGTTCCGGACCAAAAGCTGCAGCGTTGCTACCAACCCAAAGACGAAGACTTGCGCCGATATCCATTTTCTAGGACCGAGCTGCGTGGGTTATGCGGTCAGCTCCGTGGTACAGACGTCGAGGGTGTTGCTGCGTACATTTTGCAGCAGCATATTAGAGGGAATCTCTAGCACGACGATTCCCATGAACATGAGCTGATTTCCAGCATTGACAGTACTTTGAGTAATATGTATGTCCTTCGCAAAGCCGCCAGTAAGCGCACTGGCAATATTCATCCGGTCAAGCTGAAAAACCAACAGCCCAAGAAACAGGAGGGCTAGGACTGACGAGTCAACTCTGGAAAGGTCATTGTCAATAGCGGCGCCAATATGGAGAGCCCGGCTTCTCAGGCACAAAAGGAGGGTGAACGAACTTTCGTCGCGCCTTCTGCGCATCTTGCAGGGAGAATCCCTTCTCGACCGCCGAAACAGATGGGTCTTGTTTAATATCACTGTCTGAGCCTGTCTGAATGTGAATTTCCCCCATTTTATACTATTAAAATCTCCTGACGTGCATCCCACAAAGGATGTTTCAAGTCTCTCGATACTTATATATTTCGTATCTAAGTCGGTCATCAGGCTTGCTGCAGCCCCTTCAGTGGTGATGATCAAATACGTCTCTAGATAGCGTGGACTTAAGATCCATCGTTGTATTGCACAATCCGCACCAACTGTGACGTTTCTGGCGGGTCGCCCCGCAATGTCGGGATTAGCGCCCATAGGTATTACTGAGCTAGTGCCTGTCGGAGAACATAAAATTTAACAGCATTGATCACGCGAAATGTCGCCATGCGCACTAGAACAGATTGAAATTTTGCTAGCTCCCATTACCTCTAGGAGGATATCTCTATAGCCTGCTTCTAGATGCCGAAAATCTCATATACACCTTGAGATGTTACTTTGGCGATTGAGTTTTGACAATATCTCGGCGGATATTACTCGACTGTCACAAACATGGTCGCCGTCAAGCGCGTTGCCGTCATCGGCGCAGGCCCGGCCGGCGCTATCACTATTGATGCCCTGGCCAAAGAAAGAACCTTTGACATTATCAGGGTTTTTGAGCGCCGAGAAGCGCCGGGTGGCTGCTGGTAAGTCGAAGATCCGATCACAACCATGACTCTCCTCATCCTCCGTTTCCAGACGGGACTGAAAACTCCTCTCATGGCAGGATCAGCGATGAAACAGCCCCTCCACTGATCTCGGATTTTGCCAGCCTGGCTGCTCGGACGGCAGACCCTTCTACGCCTGTTCCGACCAACCTCCCGGCGCAGTCCCCAAAGACCGCACGACTCCGGTACAGCGAGTCATCCGTGTATCCCTATCTAGAGACAAATGTACACAGCCTAGCAATGGAATTCTCACAGGAGCCATTTCCAACAGAGAGAAGCGCTTGGTCAACAGCAATACATGGCCCAGACACACCGTTCCGTCCTTGGCATGCTGTGCAGAAATATATCCAGGGCCTTGTCGAGCGGAATGGGTATGACGACCTTGTCTCTTACAATACTACTGTTGAACGCGTGGAAAAGATAGGAAACAATTGGAAGGTCACGCTTCGGAAGGAAGGAAATGCCAGTGACTACTGGTGGGTCGAATGGTTCGACGCTGTGGTGGTCGCCAGCGGGCACTACTCGGTGCCTTATATTCCGGCAATTGACGGCCTCGAACAGTTCGAGAAGAACCGCCCTGGTAGCGTGATTCATAGCAAGCACTACCGCGGACGCGATTACTTTCGAGGCAAGGTAGGCATATGTCTTGTTCCACTTGCAGGCAGCCGCTGACAACAGTCACAGAAGGTAGTGGTGGTAGGGGCATCGGTATCAGCTGCTGATATCGCGTATGATCTTACAGACACAGCAGTGTCGCCTGTCTATGCCGTGGTAGAAGGCCACACGGCCAACATCTATTTCGGTGATGAAGCATTCAACCACCCTCGAATCAGCCGACAGCCTTCCATCACTCGTATAGAAGGGCGGACGGTATATTTCAAGGACGGCCACGTGGCCAGGGACGTTGACAGTATCATTTTTGGAACTGGTTTTAGCTGGACGTTACCGTTTCTGCCGGAGATCCGGGTCCGAAACAACCGCGTGCCGGAGCTCTATCTCCATGTCGTCTATCAGCGCGACCCGACACTGCTCTTCATTGGGGCGGTTGGTGCCGGTCTGACTTTCAAAATTTTCGAGTGGCAGGCCGTACTCGCTGCGCGCCTGCTCGCCGGACGAGCAACACTTCCGCCGCTGTTGGAGCAGCGGAAATGGGAGACTGACCGGATAGCGAAGAGAGGAGACGGGCCGAAGTTCACTTTGGTATATCCTGATTTTGAGGATTATTTTGAGGCTGTGCGGGCATTAGCTGGACCGGGCGAGAATGGGCTGGGACGGCAGTTGCCTCCATTCAAACGGGAGTGGTTCAAAGCATTCCTCGATGGTCATGAAAAGAGGAAGTTCATGTGGAGAAGACTAAATGAAGTAGCTAGGGAACAACAAAACGGCACGTCGAGCAACCGCAATGCCGAGGCTCGTGCAAAATTGTAGAATTGCCGATTCAGATTAAGTTTCTCGCGAGTACACGTGAGAGTCATTCATCCCCGATGATTTCCGCGACCGGTCCATGGCGGTCAGAAGTTTAAAATTTGGTGACTGACTGTTCCTCCGAAGC
This sequence comes from Coniochaeta sp. PK30-01, assembly GCA_023628855.1. Classification (NCBI taxonomy): domain Eukaryota; kingdom Fungi; phylum Ascomycota; class Sordariomycetes; order Coniochaetales; family Coniochaetaceae; genus Coniochaeta; species Coniochaeta sp. PK30-01. Next base: position 46,987 of record JAMAJW010000013.1, on the reverse strand, counting down.
GTAGACCGATACAAAGTACGCTCCGCCTGATGTTAGCGTCCACTTCGCAACTAGTGGGACAGACTGTTAACGCTGTGGGCTGCAACTTGAGGAACGTACGATTCATCTGGTCGCCATTCCCCAAGGAAATGATGCAATTTGATCCTCAGCCCATCTGCAACCTACAAAAGGGCTAAGAGATAGAACATACGTAGTAAAAACAATGCTAAGGACAATTTTTATCTATTATTCTCCAATAGCGATAAACATGTTTTCGACACATATTTCCTTTCTTGCGAGAACCTACACTCGTCTCCACTGCCGTCCCTCAGTTGCAAGCACAATTTGCCGTCCATTTTCTGCATCTTCGGCCCTGCTTCAAAGCATCCCCGTGGAGATTCACGGCCGAGGAACGGGAACGCAACAAACCATCTCGGTGCAAGATAAAAGTTACACCATCTCGACCGACACATACACTCCACTTGGGGGCAAGGATTCGGCACCGTCACCTGTTGCCTACTCTTTGGCCAGTCTTGGCTCTTGCAATCAGGTCACTGGGTTTGTTGTGGCCAGAAACCATAACATCACTCTGGGCCAGTGGCAGGTGACGGTCCAGGGGCAACTTCCGACAGCAGTGCTGGTGCAGGGCGAGCAAGGCAACCCAAACTGGGAGAGAGTGGCGTTAAAGGTACGCGTCCAGACGAATCTTACGGGAGGCAACGAAGACCCTGCCTTCAAACACTTCGTCGCTGAGGTTGAGCGCCGGTGCCCCATCACTCAGCTGTTCATTCGCAGCGGTGTTGTATTCACTAGCGAGTGGGTGAATGAGCCTCTCGATGCTTGAAAGATAGGGTAGCAGGTGAAACGAAGAGAAATGCATAGCGCTCGGGAGCGGATGAAAGTGGCCAATGGTTGTATTTATTTAGTGACATCTGGACAGAAGCTCATGTAACAGTAGGGATATCCCGGGATTTCCAGATACAAAGTCATCCGCAATTCGGGTCTTTAAATACTTCGTAATCTCGACCTTAATATGAATCGGAATGCTGCTGAGTTGTAATGCCTTAACATCGGCGACTGACACTGCTGTACAGCTGAGTATATTCTAGCACACCTAGCACGATGCGCAGTATATTCTTAATTCGCCGGTGCACCTAACGTATCCTTTTGGATTGTCTACCAAACAAGTCTCAAGATGCCGTACAAGTCGATTTCGCGAAGAATGATACAGGTTCATGGTAGCTCGTTATATTCGGCGGAAGTCGCCCTTGTAACGAACACAAGATGTAACATTACGCTACCACAAATACTGGAAACGTGGCCAGCCGTATCAATTTCTCCCACCTAAGCAACCCTAGTCAGAGGAGTCACTAACACACTCCGAGCTCTAAAAATGGCAACAAAATGTCTATAGGCTGTTGATGCATCAATATTGACAAGCCAAGCTTCAAAGACTCCCGTGTCGGCAACTTTTGTGGTAGATTAGTAAACGTTGTGCTTGAAGTTTCTATTCCTACATGCGCCCGGTGCTTACGAGACTGTCACTGAAGGTCGAAACACATCACTTGAGAGAACTTCATCTGAGGTGGGATTTGTAACCGCCCGATTGTTCTAGCGTAGGCCCATAGGGGGTGAGTTGCCGTTGGTTTTGAATAAATTATGAAATTTGAGGCCTGCCAGTTACCGGGAAGCGCGGTTGCTGCAGGCTTCAACTCCGCCGGCAGGACTAGATCCTGTTCTCGGCCTGTGTGGGCGGAGAGACGCAAAAGCGTAGTGGCTAGCTTGAACTCGACCACGTCATGGCCGTTGGAGGAAACCAAAGCCCTCCTCCCCGCATCCGTCTGGAAAAAGCGCAAGACGGCCTGCTCAGTAGCCGTGTCCACGCTATCAATATACCACACCCAATTCTCCTGCGAGTCCGGAAATTCAAGCCGGCCTAGAGTGATGGAAATGCCTGGAGGTTCGCATCGAAGCTCCTCAGCGACGAAAGAGAGAAGCTCAGGTCCGTGTTGACGGATCTGTTCATCGAATCTAGCCTGGATCGTGTGATCCATTTTGCCTTTATTGGTCCACGTAGTGATCGGTTGACCGTTGGCGGACGATAGGATATAATGCTGATTAAAAATACAATGACTGCCCATAGGGTGGGAGTTCTTTGGGTTTTATGAGCCCAAACGCAGTACCATATGTGGGGTGATGATCCAATCAGACATATAGCACGTATCGTGTGCGTCTAGAATAAGACCGAAGCTTATTGTTGAACACACATACAAACTAAAACAATGCGTTATAAGTCTTGACATTCCCAATCATCTCAATATCATTGAACTACGGCTAACCCAGACAACATCATTTCTTCGGTTCCCATGCCAAGTTAGCATCGCCATCGTGTCATGAGCTCTGAACGGCCAACGGTATGTCACACTAATAGCGCATCCTTGAAGCATATGCAATGTTCTGGCTCGTCGGCGCGAGCATGCGAAAAATGGCTGATTTCGGTGGTAGTCATTGAGTACATCCCGCAGAGTCAGAGATGAAACGCATCGTGTGTGCCGATACACGTGGGTAAGGCTGCCGCTGAAGAGAGCGGAAGCCCCAATTTACGCCAGCTGCAGCTCGGCCGGAGCCTTTCGTCGCTAACACGATGGACGCACAACGGCCGGAAACTAAAGCCGATCGCACGCTTTTACCTGGCCCAGCATTTTCGAACTAGGGTGCTCTTCTGCTGCCTGATCTGATCCATACCTGTGGCGACGTAATCCATATTAGCAAGCTCATCTTGGCGGCCGTAAAGAATCACTAGAACTTACTCGGAGCATGGTGGTTCTCGTTTTACTACAAATCTTCGCCATCAAGCGGAGGTTCGCAGTCCTCGCATCCGAGTTTCCCTAAATAACGCGGCCGCGAGGTCCGCTAGACAACACAGCACTGAAGATTCTACACGGCTTAGACAAGGGTAACAACACCATGATGCGATGTCGAGATAACCCCGCTCGCTCGTGACGAGGGTGGATGCTGACTCTCATGTGGCTGAGACGTCCTGGGCCTGAGAGCCTTTCAATGTTACTGTCAGCCTCGTGGGCGTGGCAGTTGATGGAGCCAGGACTTTTTTGGATTTCGGCTGTCGATACCCCTGAATTGGGTAATATGGTTCCTCAAGGCGTTGAGAAGTCTCCTGGCGGCTTTGACATCGAGTTCAGGAACCGATAGCGGATCCACCGTCCTGCTCTGGCTCCTTCAATCCGGATGATGTATCAAGGGGCCCAGCATCAAAGGTTGCATCGATACTAGCGAGGAGCATCTTGTAGACATTACCCTCGCCCGACTCCACATCAATGATATCTCGAAGAGAGAACGCTCGATCACTGAAGTCGTCCAGGTATTCGAGCCCTTTCAATGCCTCGTGATCCTTCCCAAAGGTGATGAACTGGATGGTAAGGAATTTCTAGGTTGGTTCTTACCTTGTGGATGCTCCGGGGGCAAGAAATGCAAGAAAACGCTTGACTGTTGACTGAATTGCATCAACTTCTGTGTCAATGATCCCAGTTGTGAAGATGTAGAGGGTAATGAATTGTGAAAAGGGTCTCATCGCCTGAGACCTGAACCGGTTGGAAAGAATACTTATTCTCTTTTTGTGGATAACATTCTCCAAATCGCGGAGAATCAGTTCGATGGTCTTGACAAATAGTTTGTTGGACGAGTGACTAGGTTGGTACTCCTTCAGGTAATCGACAAGTTCGTTACGGATGTCTGACGAATGTCTTACTCCATCTGGAAGATAGAGGCGAACCTCAGAATCGTCATGCTCATCCTCCGTTGATGGATAGATAAGTGCACGGAATGTTGAGATAACGTCTTCCCAGCTCTCTTTGAGAGCAAGCTCTTCGTTGGGCATGTTGTCCTTCGGCCCCAGTCCTTCATTCGATGTCGAGTCTTCACGAAGTACCATCTTGCCGTCAATCACAAAGATGTGGTTCTTTTCCTCAGACATTTCGAAACAAAGGCATTAAACAGATCCTTACGGAAGCGACTGCGTTGCTTTCAGTCGCTCAGCCATTCGGTTACGTCTTGAACTCTCAACCTGGCTGGGTTTTCTTTGTCGTCTTCCTGCCTTTTCCGGATAGGCTTCGACAGGCTTGGTGAATCGGTTGGGTATCTGAGCCTTTCCGGGTTCCGGAACCTGAATATATTGCCAGCATCTAATTCAAACGGCATCTGTTGATTCAATGTCAAGGCCTGACATGCTTCGGGCGGGCCACCAAAATATTCGCTTATTTGTCTCATCGGCACTGAGCTTGTTGGGGCCCGTGCAGATGCATCATGTGTATGCTCGTGTTGGAAGGCCTCTGTCGCTGATGTGCGCGGTTCTCCAGTTGGTGCCAGGCGCTGTTGTTTAGGGAAGGTAGAATACCTCAGAATGACCTTCGACGCCTCGTCGTTTTGCCCTTGGTCGCTCAAGACAGACGCGAGATCAGAAGTACTGTCGACAGTATCCGGGTGCTCGATACCAAGTTGCTTCTGCTTACATGCCAATACTTCTCGGAAGATTCTCTCTGCCTGACAAATTTTCCCTGACTTTGCAGTTGCATCGCAAGTGGCTTCTTAGTTGCTAGTGTCTCCGGATGTTCATCCCCGATTGCAGATTCAAAGGCGGCCAGGGTCTGACGCAATGCGGACTCCGCTTCCACGAATTTGCCGCTGCGAAAGTAGACGTAACCGAGTTCTCTGCGTAAACTCAGGGTATCGGGATGCTGGAGTCCGCGGAGGCGGTTCATAGCCTCCAGATTTGACTCGTACAGTTTCTCCGCGGCTGGGAAGTTCTCTTGGTCTTTGAGCACGGAAGCGAGTCTAATGGAAGTCCTCACTGTGGCCGAGTTGTCCGTTCCAAGGGCTTTCGTCAATACTGCTAGCGCTTGCTCCAGCAACCTGGCTGCCTCGGGTAGTCGCTGTTGGTGTTACAAACACGCGGCCAACTCGCTAACACAAATCATCGTGTCGGGGTGCTCGTTTCCGCGGAGTCTCATAAGTCCTTCTAGGACTGTGCGATAGTGAGATTCAGCTTCTTCGTAGTTCCCAAGATTATCAAGGCCTAGGGCAAGGTTCATCCGGCTGGAAAACGCTCCAAATCAATATGTATCCGACTTCATAACCCTCAGCCTCGGTTCTTCTTTCACAGCCTCATAGTAAAGGCCAAGGCGCTGCATCACAAGGCCCTTCAACCCCATAACATTGATCGTATCTTGGCTCCCCGGCTCCAATGCCTCGAGGCCGTCCAAGGCCTGAGTAACCATTTCCTCAGCTTGTCCATATTTGCCATGAGCCAACAGGACCCTTGCAAAGTGGGCCTGGCATCTCTTAGTATCTCGAGTATCGTTGCCGCTCAGGTCGCGGCGAATTTTCAAAGCTTCTGCGGCAAATCTCTCCGTATCTTGAAGTCGTCCAAGCTTCAATGTGTACTGGGATATCTTCTCAAGGAGCCCAGCACGGGCCATCTTGTCCCAGGCGGAAGTAAACTGAGAGGACAGGACTCTGATGGCGTGAGGCATTAGAATGGAAGACTTTTCCCAATTATCATACTGATCTTCCGGAAAGAGGTCAGCAAGGAGGAGCAGGGCCATCGACAGAAAATGTTCTCTGGTAGCTTGAGAATCAAGCAAATTCTCTATGACTTTCTAAACCAGGAGGTGGATGGAGTATAATTTCCCTTCTTTGTCCAGACGAATGAGTGAGAAGCTCCTAAGCATGGTCATTGCCTCACTTAGCGACAGTTTTTCATGGAACTGACGAGTAACGAGCCATAGACGTATGGAATCTGGGGCAAGACAGCTCATGAGAGCCAGGACATCGCCTGCCAATGGATTTCTTTGTCGTATTCTGTCAAGGGAGACGTTCAAGGCCGTTTGTACAGATTCCCAACCCTTATTCCTGGTTGGAGCCGTGGTTTCGAACTTCAAAATCCGTAAAGCTGCATCCCCGTTTGCTGCCTTCTTGAAGTATTCCAGGTACATGGATACAGGGACGTCGTATGAACTCATATAGGCAGCCGCTTGAGATATAGCCAAAGGAAGGTATCCGAATTCCGGCAGCAGCTTCTCCAGGGATTCCAAGTCTTCTTCGCTTGTTAGCTTTGTCCCTGTGGGCATGTATGCTCTGAGAAGTGCTGCCCCTTCTGCCTGGGTAAACCCAAAGACATGCACAATGTCCTCAGATACGGACACTTGTTTGGCAAACTGGAAGTCCCTTGTAGTATATAGGATGGTGCCATGCAGACACTTCGGCATGTACACTAGCTGGCACTTCGCGTCTTTTTCTTCGAGAAACAAGGCAGTATCGTCGACATTGTCAACAACCATGAACCATCTTCCAGCACTGTCGCTTTCCAGCCAGTGCTTGACGCGGTGCATGAAGCGGGAATCCAGCCGCTCACTACCAAGGATGCCACATTCAACGGCAATTTGGTGGTAAGATTCTTCGACACCGCTCAAGGCCCCACCATTGACCCAGAACACAGACATTGCTGGGTCTTGATCTCTGACTTGATGCACAAATTCAATCGCGATCTGGGTTTTGCTATGGAAGGCCTGTCAGATGCGGGTTTCGCGAGAGTGAAACCTTGGGGCACGAGAAGCAACTCACCCTATACCACGTATAATGACATGAAAATCTGTTTGTCTCTCTCCACCGGAGTTGATTATAGAATTCAACACATTTAGTATATCTTTACGGCCAACAAAACGAGTGGTCCGTTGCGGTGGGACTAGGAAGTGAGTGTTAGACACGAGGTTCTTGATGAGATACGCACCTACAAACCAATTAATTTGTGAGATACTTATACAAATATGGCGATATATATATATTTGCAATAAATGGAGAAAGACGACCGTATTTGTCTTTCTGAGTTAGCTTCTTCAAACTCAGCGTGTTGTCGACGAGCACAGGCGTCTGAGACGTAAGCGTCGATTGTTTGCTCGAAACGCTTAGTCGCTCTAAACAGTCCCTCCAGGATTGTTAAAGAGCTGTATGAAAATTAGAAGAGATAAGAGTGCCGTACGGGCCAACAAAAGTGTCATTCCAGACGCCGCGCTGTATGCATTCGTCCAAGATATCCACAGCGGTGGCCCTGGTATGGTTAGTCAAGCCGCAGCACCGGAATACAAGATCGCGGAGTTCCGAAGAATAGGTGATAGGGAGCTCTCCCAATGTGTCGCGACCGGACAGATTGTCTGGCGGTGTCTTCACGCTCATCAAATTTCATACCATGGCTCCAAGAGAGAAAATATCACAACTTGTGGTCCACTTAAAAGTATCATGGCTTCCAGGTCGGGTTGGGTGAAGTGACACTTCCATCAGTACCAGCGTAAGTAAGGAGTGTCAGAAGGGTGAGGACCATTTGCATACTGGAGCCGTAAATCCCCAAGATCCTACGCCCCTTGTCTGAGCCACGTGAAGTGGTGCGCTAAAGCCGAAGTCGCCAAGTAAAATTAACGGGTATAGACAGAATATATCGCCTTCGCCGATAGAAACATGGCCTCTCCAGCCTTGGTTGTACTCATTCCACGGAGGATCACACAACAGAACTGTGCGGACGGTGAAATGTTAGCACACGGAAATGCCATTATGTTCGTTCGGAGCGAGGGTGACAGACCGTTCCTTGGCTTGATATCTCGATGTATGATGGCCTCATGGGAATCTTTGATGGTAACCCTAACCCTAACCCTAACCCATAGCCGAGCAGGTCTTGAAAATTGCATTATCGAAGACAAAGTCTTTTCAGGACTACGCTCCCGGGAGGCATACGACAGCGCAGTGGATCTGGCTAGAACCCCCCAGTTTTTCGACCGTTCAAGAGGGTTACTTGAGTTCGTCGGCTTCCAGGTCCTCAGTACATCGCCCTTGACGGATGACCGATTTCGTTATGCGTTGCCTTTCCGAAAGGCCGCGTGAATCCACGCTCGTTTCGGGACATACTGCTAGATCCCGTGAACACGCCGGTGTCAGACACTGCTATTTTCGCACCAACATCGCCTATACCCCGAAACTACCATTTCATTCTCCCGAGAAAACTTGCAGAGGCGATCTATCATGTTCACCAGGAAAACCTCGTCCACAAATGTATCCGGCCAGAGTCTATCCTCCTCCTTGGACCCGCCCTTGACGACACTCCAGAGCTTAAATATCCCAGTGTTATCGGAACTCCATTCCTCGTCGAATGGAAACATGTTCGAAGGACTATCGAAGCTTCTAGACAACAGGAATATGACGACTGGACCATGGCAATGTACCAACATCCGGAACGCCAGGCGCCACCCGGGAGCGTGGCGGCAACGAGATACAATATTGGCCACGACATTTACATCTTTGGAATTTGCCTCCTAGAAATCGGGATGTGGCAATCATTCATTGTCCTCGATGCTGAGCAGCCTAGATTATCCCCATTGCTGATCGCGGCGAAAATAAGATGGGTGCAGAATAATCAGGCCGCCAGCCAGACTATGAAAGACTCGGAGATAGAGCCGAAGGACTTTATTGAACTTTCTGGTGCCTTTCTCGCGTATGAGATTGGTGAAGTCTACTCTAAATTGACAATCAAGTGTTTAACATGCATGGAGAAGGTTTTGGAAACGTCGTGCAGTTTGTCGACAGTACCAGTCGCGACTGGGACAAACAGGGCTACCTTTTTATTCAAGAGATCCGCAGAGCGTTGAAAGAAGCGAGCACTATGGGGGGCGGACACTACGACCGGATATAGACCTACAGAGCTAAAGCTTCATAAATCGAGAACATTTTAAGCTGAGTATATGCTTACAAATCTAAATATTTAAGAGTGGTAGTTCGGAGAAAAGCCGTAGTTCTACGTTCCCGCACCTGAAAATTAAGTCGTACACCTATATCTACAAAGCCAACGCAAATACCTACTCTTAAACAATTATCTTCAGCAAAACAAACTGATACTTTAAATCTGAACAGTAGCACTTCATTAACGTAGGTTAATCCCGCATTTTTACTCCTTAGTTTGATGTTCCTCATCTGATTTGATCTTTTGTTCTCGGCGTTCACCCCATTTCTGCATGGCTGGGATCCCGAAGCCCATCCACAGCGTCAGTGCAATCACGAACACCAGGGCACTGGCCCAACCGTGTGTCTTGGCAAAGTGCGGCGCTTGCGAGCTCGGAAACTGCCGCTGCTGGAAGGGGATCACGACAGCGCCGCCCACTGAAACCATGAAAGCAAGGATGAAACCGCGCTTCTGCTGGTCGCCACCGCAAGCCTCATTAGTCCAACCGGCTAGCAGCGGCGTGTAGCAGCCGTAGCAACCAATCAAGATGAACACTGCCATTTTGAGACCATCCGGCACGTTCCACACAGTCAGGACAATGTAGCAGAAGGTGAGGAGACATCCCACGGCGAAGGCGACGGGACCGCGCCGCCTAAGCTTGTCAGCCACAAAGCCTGTCGTCAGCATGAAGAAGAAGTTGACAGCACCGATGGCGGTTGGTATGTTGTTGATCTGCGGAACGGTGTACTTGTGTGTCGCCTTTAGATACAGCGCGAAGTATTGCATGATCAGGGAGCCGACCGTGAGAGTCCACAAGGAATAGCCGATGGTAAAAGCATATACCTGCCAGGAGAGGAAGATACGTTTGAGCACCGTCCAGTCCATCTTTCCGACGGGGGCGCGTCCTTCCTCCGCGATACGCTCACGGGCTCGTTGCCGTTCCCAGGCGCTGAGGTAGAAGGCCGTGGTTCTTTCAGGAGTATCCGGAAAGAAAATCTGCAATTGATGGTCAGCACCATGTGGCGAGGAGGGAACCTTTAGCAATTTGCATGGATTCATGAAGAGCCCACTCACCAAGCCATAGATGACGACAGGAACGGCGAGGATAAAATCGAAGATGAACAGCCATCGCCACGCTCGAAGACCTCCCTTGCCCTCCATGCCGCTGTATAAGGCAGCCTGAAGATATCCAGAAAACATCTGTCCCAGAACACCGCTGATAACAAAAAGCGATGATCGTCGTGACAGCTCGCTCTTTCGATACCAGCAACCCAGTGTCCACGTGATGCCCGGCCAGGCAGCCGATTCGAACAAGCCGCAGCAGAACCTCAGCGCGTAGTACTGCGTAGCAGTCTCGCCCTTGTACATGCCTAGAACGAATAGACTCCACATGGTGAGACAGAACGGAAGCCAGAACCGGGGGCGGACGATGGTGATGATAAGGTTGGCAATGGGTCCGCCGACCAGAGTGCCGGCCGTGAAAAAGGTGTTCATCCAGCTCAGTTCGTTGCCTTTACCGAATCCCAAGTCGTCGGACATGCCTGAAACGTATGCGTTGGAGATGTTGTTGCCGTCGAGCTGCTTGATAAAGAAACACAGACAAGAATATGAAAGGATAAACCAATCCAGTTTGAAGATCAGTTTCTTCTCTTCCTTGCTGGTGTTTGGTTCGTGCCAGTGAAACCAGCGTCGTCCTTCCGTTGTCTCGGACGCGTGCGCCGATTCCTTGGTGCCGGAGACCGACTTGTCATCGGCGGAGGCGACGGTGGGAGCAACCTGAACAAAGTCGACCGCGCCGGTCTTCGAATCCAGTGGAGGGGCCATCTTGTTGGCGCCGTGACGTAGACTTCCAAGGCAACTCGGTTCACAAGATCTATGAACAATGGTGAAGAGAAGGTTTACTGTCGCAGCGTTCTATAAGTCGAGTGCGAGGGACGAGATGTCTGAAGTTGTCTTATAACCATCACCGAACATCAAGAAGTCGTCGGATAGCTGCTGCTTTTGGCATTTGCAGATACGTACCTCAGTAGTGCTTAACAGGTTGTCAAACTGTAACAGCTCTAGGTCGTTAGAGGTTGTCTTCTATTCAGAATCATTGTCGGGATGAAGCAGACAGAATTTCCTGATTTGTCTCTTTTTTTATCAATATCGTCGGGATCAATCATACAGAATTTCCTAATATAGTAATTTGAATCGGGCATGTTCCGCCTTGCCACATTCCCCAGGGCAATTGTCCAATTGTCTTATCTGATTGCACCATCAACTAGGTGCACTAACTCCAGGACTACGTCTAGCCGCGATTGCGTGCTCGAGAGTATCCTCTTTTGATAAGAGTTTGTTATCGGTTTTTAATAGGGCACAGTACGAATTGTATCAATGCTATTTTGATTCCCTATAGCTTTTAGTATATTAGTAACACGTGCTATCGAATGGGACATCAATGATCGTTGTGGTACGAATTGTTAACTAATGTTCAGATGATGGATTACATTGATATCAATGGAGCATGTCTGGCCTACCGCATATGCGGACCAGAAGACGGTCCATTGATTATAACGCTCCATGGAGGACGAGGCTTTGGTGAGACATCTCCTCTTTTTCCTTACCGTTAGGGACGGTTGTTACTCATGCACTGGCCACATGTCAGGATCTCGGGTTCAAGACCGTGTCACCGCTAAACCTCATCTTCGTTCCTTCCAGGAAACCATAGGTCGGATTTCAGTGCCTTCGGCCCTCTGGGCAATCAGTACCGAGTGCTGTCCTTTGACTTTCGCGGCCATGGACAGAGCTCCTCGACCAAGCCCTTTACGTTCGCTCAGATTGTGGAGGACATCGAAGGAGTACGAAGGCAGTTTGCCGGTGACACGCAGAAGATCATCATCTGTGGAGGCAGTTTTGGCGGATTTCTCGCGCAGCAGTACTCTATCCAGTATGCCGACAAAGTCTCCCATCTGATTCTTCGGGGCACCGCCCCTAGTTACCATCGTAAGTAGCTCTGGCCCGTTGCAAGGCTGTCTTGGTGTGCGACAGACATGTCTGATACTGCAAAATGACGGGGTAATAGAAGAAGAAAGTGCTATTGAAGTGCTAGAACAACGACTGCACAAAGCCCCAAGCTTCTCAGTTGAGATGTTGAAAAACAAGGTGTTTGGTGCTTATGAAAGCGATCTCGAGTTCAGACTCATTCACCTGGCCTCGATGCCCTTGTATAGCGAGAAGTTCGACGCAAACGCAGCATTGCAGGGGTGTCTCAACACGATATACAATGCCGAGTCTCACAGTGAGTTAATTTAGCCTCACCGTACGGTTCACGAGTAAGCAAACAAACTGAACAGAAAACTCGATTCTAACCACGCCTCTTGGCGTAGACGATCTCTATTCTGAAAAAGAGAAGTATTTCGATTATAGAAATGACCTACCAAAGATCACAGCAAAAACGCTGGTGATAGTTGGAGAAAAAGACTGGATCTGCCCCCCAGGTGAGAAAGAACTCCCCTTTTCTCTCTCTCTCTCTCTCTTCTGAACACCTGTTTGGATATGCTAGGAGAAAACCTCTACTAACTGATTTTCGTGCCTAGAACACTCAGAACTGATTGCCTCTAAGATACCGCATGCTGAGTTGTTTGTCGTCGAGGATGCCAACCACAGTGTTCATCTGGAGAAGAATGCTGAGGTCATCGCAAAGATTAGAGACTTCTTGCGTTCATGAAATCGTTAAGTCTGTGTTGGCATATAATGATATTATGTATATGCGCGGCAGAGTCAATAGGTCAATAGTGAAACAGATATTATTGTTTTGGAGCATAGGTAAAACCCAAGTCACTCAGAGTCTTGATCTCGTGCCTTTTGTTGCCAAGGCCCCTGCTCGCAGCCTTGATGAGTGGAAAGTTCTCTCTTATCCATGCCTTTTCCGCGTCCCAGTATGGAGGCATCTTACCGACGCCATCGTTGTCCAGCGCTGGCGCCTTGGCACACGAGATACTGCATTTATAGAGGTGGTTGATGTATGCGACATCTCTGGGGAAGGCTAGGTTGTGGCTGGTCTTGTCTTCGTTGGCTTCACTGGACTCCCAGGCCCTCATCTCGACAACCGAGGGAACTGGCAGCCGGTCAGCCCACATGCGGGCGATCCAGGCGCTCTGGGCCTCGGACAAAGGGAAGGGCACGACGTGATGGGGGATTCCGATGAAGGCCAGCGTGTGATCGTCGATGTAGAGGACGTGTTCGTATAGATTCCGCGCGCAGGCCCCATTGGTGATGACGGGAGGCTCTAGGTTCCTGAGGAAAGGAAAGGAGTAGAAATAGCCGGTGCAAAAGATGACGGCGTCGATGTCCGTCTCCAGGGATCCATCTTCAAACACAATGGAGCGGCCCTCGGGCAGGAACTCGACAATCTGGGGCTTCATCTTGGCCCAGTCTCTCTCTTCGACCGTCGTCGGTCGCGCAGACTTCTCTGACACGACGACGGGCTTCCTAGACATGGTGGACACCTGCGCGCTGATGTCGACACCGGACGCCGAGTTGCCCACCACCACGACTTTCCTGTTGACATACTGGTCGGGACTGCGGTAGAACTTCGAGTGAGAAACCACGCCTGGATGCGCGGTGTTGAACTCGGCCAGTCCCTTGATAGTAGGAATAAATGGATCGTTGTAATGCCCCGTGGCCACTACAACGGCGTCAAATTGGGCGTTTCGGCGGTTATTAGTCTTCAATTCGAGCAGGCCGAGTTCCCAATATGGCGCGCTGCTCCCATCAGTACGGACTTTCCGTACCGAGACAACCTGGGTCTCCAGAGTGAGCATATGCTGTATGTCCCGTGCGTAGTCATGTAGGTAATTTGCGACTGCCTCGTGGCGTGGGAATAGCGAGGAGCCCTTGGGGAAGGGGAAGTTAGAGTAGTTCATTAGGGTGTGGGGGATGTTGGTCTCCAGAAAGTCATACACGGGCGAGACGAATTGTGCCGCCCGGTGGTCATCAGTCCAGATGGCCGTGTCATTCCGGTTAGTCGGCTGTGTTCTTGGAATGGCGAAGGTGTCATCGGCTACATTGACGGGGGTGTAATTCCAAAGACCGCCGGGCATGGCTCTTTGATCAAACACCTCAATCTTGTCGAATGTCTTCTCAGCCTCCAGATACCTTTTATCACGACAACGTTAGAATAACTAGTGATGACGGAAGCGTAGCATGGTTGTTCACGAACTTGGCTGCAGCTAGACCGCCAGGGCCAGCACCAATAACCGCAACCCGGCGGATATGGAGTTTTTCGTCGGTGTAAACAGGACACATGTCGGGATGGTAGCGCTGCTAAAGCGCATGGGTGGTGGTGTAGGATATCTGAGGAAGACGTGATGTAGGTCTTGGTAGGTAACGTTATGGCCGATGGATGGGAGTCATTTATGTCTCTAGTTTTGATAAAGTTATGTATGTACAGTACCTTATAAGTACAGACATCATTTTTCGCTGTCATTTAGATGTACGGCACCTGTACCCTTTGTCTAGACCGACCATGTTTTCACCTGTCTACGCAGCTCGTCCCATGTCGTGCCTTCCCGACTCGACACAGTTGGCATGAGTGGATCTAGAACGGGCTGGATCCCGACACGGAAAGCTGGTTGAGGTGTAGCACCTCAGGAGTTCCATCCCGTCATTATCCGGCATCGGCACACAGTTGCCACTTAAAATCACGTGCATAGGAAAGCTAACGGTTTAAGGGGTGTGGGTCTTCGATAGCTGTCGGGGCAATCCCGACACAACACACAACAGTTGTTGCCAGGAGCTCGAAATGCGATGTAGTGTCCCAGGCAGCATTCGTCTTAGTTCGTTGTGTTCACTCTAATTCCTTCTCAGAGAATGGCAGGATGGCTTCCGACATGCCGTCCTCCATTCGGCGCTTCCGCTTAGCGCGCACGTCGGGTCCAAACGGACATGGGGTCGGCAAAGAATCAGGGTCGGGTCGGCGGGGGAAGCCCGCTTCGGAGACGGGTAGGGCCACTGGTCCTGCCTGTGACCGGTGTCGCGGCCTCAAGAAGAAGTGCAGCCGGACCTTCCCGATATGCCAGCTGTGTGCCACCTCCGGCCGGGAATGCAAGTACACGGCAGTCGCGCCGGATAGAGTCGAGGTGCAACAACTACGGGCGCAGGTAGAGCGGCTCAGCGAAATCATCAACAACAGCAACAGCAACAGCAATGACAACTATGCCGCTCAACCACGGCTGTCGGGCGGTGACAGCCTGCCGGAGATGATGCACACGCCGATGGTGGCTCCGCCGGCGACTCTCCGGAGGGAGTCGAATATGAATATGAGTACACGGCCGGATGAGCATGGCAGCGACGACGTAGGCCAACCGCAGGGTCCAGATGTTCGTAGCGGGGATGAGGGGGCCGGTGCTCCACAGCAGACACACGTGTCGCTCGATGCATACCCGGCGGTGGCGGCGGCAGCCGTGTCGGTGTCGGTGTCGGAGCAGAGCACCGTGGTGGGCCTGCTGGAACTGCCGGCGCTATCGCGACGGTTCGTCGACGCGTACTTTCGGAACGTACACCGAGCCTATCCTTTCGTGAATCGCAGCAAGATTCTGCAGGATCTGGAGACGTTCGGCAGCACACCGTCGTGGAGGCGGGACCCTGGCTCCACGCTGCTCTACCTCACCATGGCCATCGGCTGCACCACGCTGCAGCGTGCTGGCCAGATCCCCGAAGGCACGGCCTCGCAGTTTGACATTGCCTACTCCGATATCATTCACGTGACTCTAGGTCACGGCAAAATCGAGTCGCTCGAGATCTTGGTGCTGCTGGCGTTATACTCGCTGTTCGACCCGAATGGCATGCCGTCGTGGTCGATCGTGGCCATCGCGGCGCGCCAGGCCATCCTCCTCGGGGTAACGCGGCGGTCGTCGCCAAGCGACGACACCTCTTCTTCAGCCCAGCCGGCGATAGACAGCGAGCTGCGCCACCGGCTGTTCTGGAGTGTCTACGTGCTGGACCGCATGATCTCGGCATCGCTAGGGTTGCCGGTGGCCCTTACCGACGACAACGCCGACGTACCACTGCCCGGCCTGACGCTGCAAGAGTTCGCCTCGCCCGACCGAGCCGGCCACGCCAACATGCTGCAGACCAGCCGTCACGTCATCCAGCTGCGGCAGTTGGAGGACCGCATCCTCCAGCAGGTGCACCTGCGCAAGCATGCCGAGGTGAGAGCCATGACCCCGGGCGACCGTCGCGGCATCGTGCAGGAGATGCGCGCCAGCATCGAGAACTGGTACAGCAGCGGCTGTCTCATCTCGCCACAAGAGGCCGACAACGTGCCCATCCACAGCTCTATCACCTGGCTGAGCGCCCGCTATTACCACCTGCTAGTGCTTCTGCACTACCCCTGCAACCTCAACAACCTGTCCGGCGGCGGGTACGGTCCCGTCATCTCGCGCATGGACCTGCTGCGTTTCGCCCAGCGCCACCTTGAGTCCACCTCGGTGCTCTTCCAGCAGCGCCTGCTCCCTCTCAACCGAATCACCCTCTGCCGCATGCTGCCCATCGCCCTCGTGCTCATGCACGGCTCGCTATGGTGCGCCGCCAAGTGCGTACCGTTCCCCGCCCGAGACGAGGTCGCTGTGCTCAGGTCCATTCTCGAGGCCTTCCCCGAGGGCTGGATCGCTGCTCGCCAGGCTGCCTACGTCGTACGTCAGTTTCTCAACGTCCTTACTAATGATATTGTCTCCGGCTATGGCCCCTTGCATATCAGCCCATACGGCCTGAGCCAGGGGGGCGACCGCACCCAGCGCAGCGTCTCGTCCTCCGAGGCCGCGCTGGTGCGGCCTATCATCGCGTCGCTCGTGCACCTCATGTACGACGTCCTCGGTAGTTCCACGTCTCTTGTCTTCCTAGAGACCACCCCGGACGACAGCAGCAGCGACGACAATGCCATCGACGGATGTTCCGGCCCCGATGTGGGGTTTGCGGGCGACTTATACGGCAGCATTGGCATCACCGCCGGCGCCAGCTCAGTTGCTGCAGTCTCTGGGATCCCGCCAACCAACCAGCCGGGGAACAATGAGGACGTTAGTGGCTTTGGCTGGGCTGGTTGGGAGCTGGACTTTCTGTGAAACGACACATTAACACATGACATATGACTCTAGGTATTTCCAACCTTCCTCTCATTTTTCGAAACGAATATTTCTAACCAAGAATATATAGGGGTAGTCTTCTATGCTATGGTATCTGATCTTGCGACAACTGGACCGGCGTCCCCCATCCACCGCCGCCCGGCGTGTTGATCTGCATCCTCTCGCCTGGGTTCAAACAAATGACGGCCTTTCCTCCCAGATTGACCCTCTCCAGCTCCCCATCCTCGTTAAACTTGAACGCATAGTTCTCTCCCGTCTGTCCCGGATGGCCCCCAGCCATGCCATACGGGCTGTACACCCGGCGGTCACTGAGAATACTGAACTTGAGCGGGACTCGCGCCTCAATCTCCCGGATCGTGCCGTCACCGCCCCTCCACTTACCCAACCCGCCGCTGCCTCGCCGGATCGCGTACCGCCGCACCAGCACGGCCGTGCGCTTCTCAATCACCTCGGCGTCCGTGTTGCGCGTGTTGGTCGAGTGTACGTTGGTCGCGCTCTCGCCGTGCCATCCGGGTCCCGCTCCGACGCCGCCCCCTAGCGACTCGCCGTAGTTCCAACCGGGCACCGCCTTGCCCGTCTCAGGATCTTTACCGCCCATGCCCCAGCCGAAGCTGTTGGCGCACCCCTGGCTCGCCGCGCACCGGCCGAACGCGCGCAGGATCGTGTCGATGACGCGCTGGCTGGCGAGCGTCGACCCGCACACCGCCACCGCCGGACCGGGGTCGAGGATCGAGCCGGCCGGCACGCGGATGTCAACCGGCGCTAGGCAGCCTTGGTTCAGTGGCATGTCCACGTTCATCAGGCAACGGATAGTGTAGATGATAGCCGAGTGCGTGATGGAGATAGGGCAGTTGTAGTTGCCCCAGATCTGTGGGCCGGTGCCCTCGAAATCGTACACGGCCGACCCGGAGTCGGGGTCGATCGTGATCTTCAACCGGATCGGCGTCCCGTCGTCGTAGTAGTCCGTCGCCGTCAGCGGCTCCGGATGCTCCTTGACTAGCTGCTTGAAGAAGTTACGCACGGCAGATTCGGCGGTGGCCATGATGGCCGACATGTAGCGGTGTACCGTCACGAGGGAGAACTCATCGCAAAGCCGCTGCAGGAGGACACTGCCGCGCTGGTTGCTGGCGATCTGCGCCTTGAGATCCGAGATGTTGTCGGCGATCCGTCGCGTGGCGCTGCAGCCGGGGTAATTGCCCGCCTTTGCAAAGGCCGCGCGCACCTCGTCCTCCATGAACGCGCCGCCGGACACGATCTTCAGGGACCGGATGTTGATGCCCTCCTCCCAGAGCTCCCTGGATTCCGGCATCATGCTCGTGATGCCCTTGCCGCCGATGTCGGTATGGTGCCCGCGCGACGCGACGTAGAAGGCGATCTGGCCATCGAAGAAGATGGGGCTGATCACGGTCAAGTCCGGCAGGTGCGTGCCGCCGCACTGCGGGTGGTTCGTCAGCAACACGTCACCAGGTTGGAGCTTGCCTTTCCACAGCTGGTGTTGGTGCTGGATGGCGAATTGCATTGAACCCAGGTGGATGGGAATGTGTGGCGCGTTGGCCACCAGTTTTCCGTCGGGAGAGAAGATGGCACAGGAGAAGTCGAGCCGCTCCTTGATGGAGCTGGATATGGACGTCCGCTGGAGCGTGTTGCCCATCTGTTCTGCGATGGCCATAAACCGGTGTGCGAACACGGACAGCTGGATCGGGTCCACACCCACGGCCTCGTCATCGGCTGCCGGTGCCGCGTCCTTATGCTCGGTCTTGGCGTCGTCGTTCCGCGTCTCTGTCTCCGTCTCTCGTGTCTTTTCCAACACGACGTGCTCGGTTAACATGGACGCCTTGAATGCACCGCCCACGAATATGGTCTGCGTCTCGTCGATGATCAGACAAGGTCCTTCGACCACGCTTCCCTCAGACAGCTTACGCAGCCGGAACACGGGGATGTCTTGCCAACCGCCGCCTTCGACGTATGCACGTTGTGTCTGTTGGGACGACGATACCCGCACTGGTGGTGCAATTTCTACTCCTGTCGGACATTGTAGTACGGGTCGGTCCCGAGACGCGGGGGTTGCCGTTCCCGTACCGCGGACTTTGACCGAATCCACAATGATATCTCGACTCAGGTTGAAGGCAAACTCTCGGAGATGGTGTGCCCGGAACGCAGCGGCGTAGTCCTCGTTGGCCGGCTTGGAAACCGAAATGCTCGTATCCGTGCCAAAATAGCGCAGGACGACGGACTCGTCGAAGTGGAGAGTCTCTTCGCGCGCTCCTTGGGAGAGCAGCTCATCGCCGACCTTTCGTCGAAGTACCGAGAGCCTCGTCCTCATGTGCTCGATGGACTCGTCGTTGCCGAGCTTTCCACCGAACGGTTCTATGGCTTCGGACTGCAGTTCTGCCTGCGATATACCGTATGCGGAGAGGAGAGAGGACCATTTGTGTATCAGGATACGGTTGATGCCCAGCTTCTCGGCAATCTCACACGCGTGTTCTACCTCTTGTTAACACATCGCGGTCTATTATACAGTAGACATAATCTGAGATTTACTTACGGCCACCGGCACCCCCAAAGCTCACCAAGTCGTGTTTTTCAGGAGAGTAACCTCGGCCCTCTAGGCGGAATTAGCAGTTGAGTCGCAGGTAACAACAAATAAGAGGGTAAAAGAAGCAGAAAAGAAGATGTATTTTGAAGAGTGAGTAAGTAGTAGGACATACCTGTTGTGTTGCGGATAGGGCGACTCATGGTCTCGTTGGAGATGTTTATGAATGCAAGCGCTACCTCCTCCGGACACAACTGTTTGCATGTCTGACGGTTGAACTCTGCCGTCATATCCTGAAACTTGCGGGCAACAATGTCTACATCCAGCGGTTCATCCGCATTGGGGCCGAAAATTGACGGAAATGACGAGGTCACAAGGCGACCTAGAAAGAGATTCGCATCTGTAACAGTCAAGGGGCCCCTAATGTAAGCGACACAAGTGGGAAAATGGTTAGCACCGGCGATCCACGGATACAGCCACTTAACACATTGAAAGATAAACCTACCCTTTCCTATAGCAGGCAGGTCCGGGATGGGCTCCCGCACTTTCCGGTCCGACGACAAGGAGCCCGTTGCGCACGAAGAGGATAGAACCGCCACCAGCGGCAACACTTACAACTGAGTTAGTCGGACATTTCTTTTAGTTATCGGACGGGGAAAGAGCAGGGCATTTACGTAGAAATGTTCAGCATCGGCATGTTGACCGTTCTTCCTGCGATGGTGGCCTCGGTCAAGTAATCGTATCCGCCGTCAAATCTCGACACGTCCGTGCTGGTCCCTCCCTAACGAAAAGCCTCGCGTTAGATATAGCGCTGATAGGAAGCGGGAAAAGTAGCATATCAATGGGGAATTTGCAAATGTTTTACCATGTCGAAGCCGATTATAGGGATACGCTTCTCTTCGTCGAAGCAGCTTCTGGCGATGCCTACAACACCACCTGCGGGCCCGCTGAGGAGGGACTCGTTCCCCCTAAACTTACTGGCCTCCCTGAGTCCGCCATCCGAGCACATGAAGTCGACTCGGCGAGGAAGAGACTGGAATCCCTTCTCGAAGTTGGCGATGTAATCTCGGATAACAGGGTACAGGTACGCCTCGGAACACGTAGCGTTGCTTCGGTTCAACAGCTTGACGACGGGACTCGTCCGAGCGCTTGTCGTGACGTACTTGAACCCGAGATCGCGTGCTATGGCTGCTACCGAGTCCTCGTGGTCAGGAAAGAGGTACGCGTGCATGAAGGCAATGGCAATGCTGGAGTATCCCGCCGCCCTCAGCGATAGCAGCTGGTCCCTCACCACGCTGTCGTCTGGTTTCTTGAGAATCCGGATTATCTCACCGCTAGCGGTGGCAATCAGATTCGGATCGGAGAGAGCCAACGTCTTGTCGATCGGGTTGGGGTTGAGATCGTAGTCCTCAATGGTAACCCTCTCATCAACTTCCACGACAGCATCGTGGAGTGCACGCGGCTTGCGCACATTCAAGTCAAACAACTTGGGACGAGACTGATCCCCGATAACGCAGACGTCCGCAAATCCTTTTGGTACCAGTCAGCTGTGGAATATTGGGAGTCACCACCTATCTGATCAGGAGGAACTATACCTTTCGTGGTGAGAAAGGCAAACCTTTCGCCCTTGTGCTCAAGCAGTGCATTGGTCGCAACAGTGGTTCCAATCCGACACGAGGCTACCATTGGTTTTTTTCCCGGTAAGCTGATGTTCTCTCAGACGCAAGAACAATGATGCACTGCCAGGGGAAACTTGGTAGGAAATGAGTGTGCATACAGATTCGTGTGCCGTCCAGCTTCGATCCAACCGAGATCTGCTTCCCTTCAGCGACCTCTAGAACTCGTCTGATGGCTTCCGTCGGGGCATCTGGATAATTCAAAGGGTCTTCTGAAAGCAGCTTAAAGATCAAGGGCTCTCGGCCCTCAATGTGGGCGATAACATCGCAGAAAGTGCCCCCTCTGTCGATAGAAACGCGAATGTCACCCATATCTTACCTACAGGGGCGACTTAGGGTGAGAGACGATTTGACTGGTAGCTAATGAGACTGTATTCATAGGAGGTCTCCTGTCCGTCTCGCATGAAGTTTTCCTCTCATAACGATGTCGGCGCTTAATAATAATAGTAAGAGATACGAGTCGGCCAACAATCCGACGCGCTAGGGGTATCGGTCGGGATTGCGCCGACAAATCTTGCTAAACCTCCACAAAACCCCATATCCTAGTGCATTTCTCTTGGCACTAGGCTAGCCAGGCAGTCTACCACTGTACAAAGTCCCTGTTCACCTTCTTGTAGTGTCCTGATCTACCACTGTACTTTATATGCCAGGTCCTCGGACCAAAGAGACTCTTACATATATCGCTTCGCTTCATTTACCCTTACTTATATTCGGGGCCACTATTGTTATCCGGGAATATCTTGTACATCAAACACGTCTTTTGTTTTCGCAATTGCGTAAATCCAAGCACGACGCCAGTGGCTATGAGTTCAAGTCCTCCAAACAGCCTTGAAGGGCTGTCGAGGATGCGGATCGCGGTCGGCGGAATCGGGCATGAGACTAACAGCTTTGCCGAGGGAGTAACGCCGCTCAGCAAATTTCTACAGGGGCCCGGCGAGATGCCAGCGGCTCTCACAGGCGAGGCGCTGGTCCGGACACTCCGAGATCTGAACTTCGGTGCATCCGGCTTCATCCGTTCACTGGAAGACGAGGCCGACTTTGTTCCGCTGGCGTGGGGACAGGGCGGCGCGGGGCCTCCGGTAGACGATGAAGCATTTGAATGGTTCGCTAGCCGGATCGTCGACGGCTTGAAGGCGGCAGGGCCGCTGGATGCGGTCTACCTGGACCTTCATGGGTCAATGATGACGCAGACGCACGACGACTCGGAGGGCGTGCTTCTTGATCGGATACGCGAGGTAGTGGGTGCGGAGCTGCCTGTCGTCGCAACCATGGATTATCATGGGAATCTGACGACGCGGATGCTGAATGCCCTAGATGCGCTCTCGGCCTATCGCACCTATCCTCACGTCGATCGTCATGATGCCGGGGCGCGAGTGGCAGGGATGCTGCGGGAGATCCGCAGTCGCGGGCGCCGCCCTACGTTCCGCACCATCCTCAGAGCGCCCTTCCTTATTCCGCTTCCCTTCGAAAACACCGACCGTCATCCGTCAGCTACGCTAGTGGGGCTTGTAGAGCCGCGGCCAGAAGGAGTGCTGTCCTTCGAATATGTCCCCGGTTTTCCCGCGTCCGATTTCCCAGAGGCTGGGCCCAGTGTCTTCGCGTCGGGTTATGATGCAGTGGCGATCGAGAGAGCCGCCTCGGGCCTCTATGATCGTTTGGTGGCTCTAGAAGCCGATTTTGCCGAACCGATCTTCTCGCCCCGCCAAGCTCTCGACCGGGCCGAAGAGCTGCGAAGAAACGGTGTACAACGTCCGGTCATCCTAGCGGACACGCAAGACAACCCTGGTGGCGGCGGCACCGGTGATACAACCGGTCTTCTTACAGCGATGCTAGAGGCTGGTATCGATAATGCGGCGCTAGCGAACATGGTTGATCCTTCTGCGGCAGCTGCGGCGCATAAAGCGGGTGTAGGGTCAACAATAACGCTGGGCCTTGGCGGACGCAATGGTCCGGCTGGCGTGCTTCCGGTATCAGGTACGTTCCAGGTCAAGGCGCTCTCTGATGGGAACTTCATCGCCACCGGAGGTACGGTTGGGGGTCGAAGGATTCGGCTTGGACTGACGGCGGTGCTCATGATCGGCGGAGTTGATATCATCGTCGCCTCGGAACGGATGCAGCCGTACGACCTTATGTTCTTCCGTCATCTGGGCCTCGATCCGGCCACTTATAGCATCCTCGCGCTGAAGAGCACCGTCCACTTCCGCGCCGACTTTGCACCTCTAGCCGAGGAGATCCTCCTCGTGAAAACACCCGGACTGCACCTTGTGGATCTCGCCGACTACCCCTTCCGAAAGCTGCGGGACGGCGTACGGCTAGGGCCCTTGGGGTCGACTTTCCATCGGAGATAATTGCTTGGGTTGAATCAGCGGGTATATGGCCTGTCCAGATATTGTTTCCATTCGTACGGTGAGTAGTGCAGCCTGTAGAAAGGTACTATCCAGAACGGGTACTCCGCACATGTTATGTTAGCTTGGCAGTCTGTTAAAGATAGAATTGGACTTCAAAGTTGCTATTTCGAGGTACTGTGCTAAAGTTCAATACTTCTTGGAACATTTTCAATTTGGATCTTGCAGAATTGGGTGTCGACCGGGAGAAGGAATGCCTGTGGCGAGTTCCGGTTCTTCCTGTTGAACTAGGGGGTTTAACCGAGACTGTTGGTGCAAGAGTTATTGACAGCAATGTGCTGCTGCATCGAACGAGTCACATTCAGCGATGCGTGATACGCACGTTTGGTTATGTGTGGGTGTTTTAGGTCTTCTTTTCCCTTGTCCCTTCATGGCAGTATCCCCTGGTATTGATGCGTACTGCGGGTTAGTTGTGTTGGCACAATATGGCGCATTCTGGCCAACTCCCGGGGTTGTGGTTGAACCGCACACCTTCATTGCGTCAATATATCAAGATCTCCGCATGCTCGCTGGTCATGTCGCCTTGACATCAACGTACATTTCGCCTTGACATCAACGTACATGACGTATAAGCTTTCTCAATAATTTTTTTGACCGGTCAGCAACGATTTACGAGTGTTACCGTAGGTGTGTTGGATGGTAGGCAATATATCGAGTTACAACGGCGTAGGGTGTAGACCATGTCTTGCAGGCGCTCTTTGTTGTCCTGTTATCAATTGCCAGAATAGCCAATAGACATCTCCTGCAAGTGATGTATCTGATTATATTTGATAGGGCACACGACGTTCGAACACGCTCAGTTGGAATGCAGGCCCTTTTGCCGGTGCTGTTGGCTCAGCTTCGACCCGCCAACCATGGCGGCAGCAAACATCGTATAGTTCTTTGATCCAAGTTGAACCTGCTTATCTACTTGCCAGACCCAGAAATTTGAGGTGGAGGGCATACGCTAGGTATTGTTTGGATCGCCCCTCTTCTCAGCCCCCTTCAGTTCTTCATCACACCAGCGTCTAGGTTGACCAGTTCCACCGGGTACTGAACACCACACGTACAGCACGCTTTCTGGGCTCCAACTCATTCGGGACGTCATGGACGGCGCCAACGCTACGAAAGTGGCTCTACGTGAACAGTTACCTAGCGCAAATACTAGAGAGAGCCTGTCCAGCGATAGCGCCGATGAAGAAGGCAAACCTAAGGATGCCAATTACTCGGCTTCGAAGGCGCCCTATGTCCATTTTCCGGCTTTGATCAATGTGTATCAGTCCGGTGCCCTTATGAAGACGTTTATCCTGTGTGGCAAGGACAAGAACCACCCCCTCTTCCGCGTCAGCGTTCATTTGGGCCTGTCTGGGCAAGGACCGCTCGGCACCAGGCCCGGAATATACCTCCAAAACGGCACGTCTTCCAAGGACCCGATACTCGCTGCTGCTGGATACGAAGTTCAATGGTCACAACGGGTCTACGCTTTTAACAACAAGAGCGTCATCGTCGTCCCACACCTCCTGGGAGACCATAGCGATGAGCTTGCGAGGGAATGGATCACTGAGCTCATGATCGCCTCAACTACTAGAGACGATGCAGGTGTCAATGTCATCTTCCGGTTCGCCGTCAATTCCGGCCCCGGAGACACGGTTCTGGAGCGGGAGACGTTCGAGTAGAGGAAGGTCAAAACCGGGAGCGACAAGGCGTATCCAGGCAGCGGGTATAAGCTACTTCGCCTCTCACGCCCCGCGACAGGTAGCCGCGATAATGACAGCACGGGGGACGCTAATCACAGTCCCCTAGCGGTTATGGAACCGAATAAGGGATTGGCGAAGTACTTGGACCACATGTACACCCTCAGCTTTGTTGGTCTCGGCTTGACTGGTGATCTCGGAGGACGGTGGAAGATCATGGTAGTGGTGACGGCTGCCAGACTGTGGATTGCTCGACTCAACGGCAAGACGAATAACACTGCTGTCAGCATGGCGGAGAGAGTTCAGGGAAAGTCCTCGACTCTAACATATTTGTGTTCCTCTGTGTATATCCCAGCCATAGCAGCGGTTACCAGGTAAAGCTCACATAATAAGAGGCTGTTCATTACCACTTAGCACGACCCTCGTGTAACCCGCTTACTGCATGCCAATGCACTGGCGAGATTTGTTCGAGAAAGACATGATGTACTTCTCCATCGCGTCGTTGGGCTTGCCTTCGGCGTCAATCCACCGTTCCGGCTCGTATTTCTCCGAGTCTGGGAAGAGCTGCTCTTTGTAGTAGTTGATGAAAGCGCTCATGCCGGTAGCAGTTCCTCTCAGCACAACATAGTAGAATCTGCAGTTAGGTAAACAAGGTCTGCATTGCGTACAACAGGGGGAAGATGGCCGGATATTCATGAAGCAACGCGGAAACCTTCGAAAATAACTTCATGAAGGTATGGATATTTTTTTACTTAGACCAAGCCCAGCTCCTGCGGACCTTCGTGCTTGAGCTCTTCCCTTAGATGAGCGAGTTTTCTAGGCAGAGACAACAGGAAGAATGTAATCGCGGTGAGTGATGCCTGTTACAAAGAGTACATCAGCATCAGATTTACGTGAGTTGATTCAACAAGAGATTTTGACATATGCTTACAGCGGTAGGCTCAGAATCGGCGGCGATCAAGGACCAGCCTTCGCCATAGAGGCGGTAGATGGTTTTATGCTCATCAGGAATTGGGAAATTCATGATATCGGAAAAGATTGTCCGACCCTCGCCAGACTTCTGCTGCTGTTGCACCTTGATGACATGGTTGGGAACCGTCTCGTGCATGGGCTTGACCATGTAGGCTACACCAGGTCCCAGGTAAGAGCCATCCCAAGCATCAGGGAATATGGCGGGAGGTATGACTCGTAGAAACCATGACCACAAATGCCCGCTGGTAGTTCTGTTCGAAGTCGGGTCTGTCCAGGAACCCTAACACACAAATATGTGTTTAGCACGACTCCAGTGTGCTAAACCACGGGTTGGAAGGGAGAAAGAAGTACCGAACCGGTCTCCAAAACAGTACTGAGAGATGGCGAAAGGTGTTCAATGGTCGCCATGTGGAGGGACGTCGTCGGATGAAATGGGTGCTCGATCAAGTTAAGCTCCATGTCGGGGTCGGCCATAGTGATGGAAGTGTTGAGACTTCTAATCTAAGAGAAATCTAGGTGATGTCAGAGTCTCAGCAAAGTGAAAGAGGTCAACCAGCCGTACTCAAGGCACACACCTTAGAAATCGAGCCTGGCGTGGTTTGTAATACTTAGCTGTGAAAGGTTTAGATCGTTGATGGGTTGTGGTATGTGAAGCTCTGAGAACTGAAAGAAGCACTAACAGTGTCCTGGTGCAGGCACCTTTGTGTCCTCTCTGGTCGGTTTGTTCGAGATAAGGCCTCAGAAAGTTTAGAGGTCAGATAAGTTATATCTAGGACGAGCCAGTCGGAAGGATCTGGGGACCATTGGGTGTGCTCTAAGCTCAACGGGCAGCAAGTGAATGTCGCAGGCCGAAACGGAAACAAGTGATGGGGTGCAAGGAGGTGAGGTAATGGCTTCATGTGCATTAGCGAGCGATAGTGGTAGAGCAGCGTCCAACTTCGCATGCAGCATAATGCACCTAGCTCATAAAACACCGTGGGTTCAGCTTGGGTGGATTTGTGTGTGAATTTCCTTGGACAGCTTCAGAAAGACAGAATGACGCTGAAGTTCAGTAATATCTGGTTTCGATCGGGTTGCCTATTGCTAACCGCAAGTTATCAAGCCAAAAATAAATCGCAACCTCATCAAAGAAAAGCTTGATATCCCCATCCCATAAAACACCGTATC
Source organism: Coniochaeta sp. PK30-01 (assembly GCA_023628855.1). Classification (NCBI taxonomy): domain Eukaryota; kingdom Fungi; phylum Ascomycota; class Sordariomycetes; order Coniochaetales; family Coniochaetaceae; genus Coniochaeta; species Coniochaeta sp. PK30-01. The sequence continues at coordinate 19,683 of JAMAJW010000013.1, read as the reverse complement.
ATGCAGATCTTTTCTTATTCCTCTATCCGTTCATCATATCTGTCAACTCCTCAAGGTCTGAGAAATCTCATATGGCTGTGTCCATGGTCAGTTCCTATTCGTGTCTGATGGGTCTGATGGGTCTGATGGGTCGACATAGGTGAGAGTATGGGGACAAGGATGAGAGCCGGGGCGGGGGGCAGGAATTTAAGCTGTTCCTGGGAAGTCGTTTGGCCAGCACTTCTCCTTCGGCCAGAGCTTCTGATCGTGGGTCTGGGCGTGGACCTCCAGCTGGATCTTGTTGGTGTTGATAATCTCCTTGCGGCAGTTGGCGCACTGCGGTGCTGTTAGCCTTGCGCTTGGAAGCCTGGAAACCGAGTTCATGCGAGACCTCGAGGATCCAGAGGGCTCGACTCAAGCAGAAGCATGAACCGCATAAGTAGTATGCACGTACAATGGATGTTGGCTTGGGTGCCTTAACTGGAAGACCGTTTGGCTTGACAGGAGCTCTGGTGCCAGCCTTCTCGGCGGCCTTGTGCTCACGCTGAACTCGAGCTTTCTTTGAGATAGGCATTATGAAGGTAGGTTGGGTGAAGCAGATAGATGAGGTAGAATTGCAATATTGTAAAGAAAGTGGTGGGGTTGGAGGGAAACAGTTTGGTAAGATCGGTGGAGAGTGTACCTGGCGGGATTCGGAGGCAATCGATAAGAACAAATTTTAGATGGGAAGATTTGTTGCACGTGATGGCGCATCTTTTCGTCTTTCCCGTGGGGCCCGTCAGTCATTGGGTCCTGTTACCCGACAACGAGGGAAAGGTGGGGCGCAGCCTTATCGGTAAAAAAATCCAACCAGGTGACGTCTCGGCAAGCGGCCCGAGCCCTGGAGCACAACACATGGTTTACCTCGATGTCCACAGGTTCCAGGTTGCTCCAGCGTGGAGGTGGAAGATGAATTACGACACCTACTACTTCACCAGTTGAAGAGCGAAGAGGTTGTGAAGAAAGGCTAAGGACCTGGGAGTTACAATTCGTCTTGTTATCTTTACAACATAGCCAGGTCCGTTGGTTAAGCCCCTGTGCTGACCAATGGTTGTTTTTGAGCACAACAGTACAGAAGCTACTTCTCTTGCATACAAGTACAGAAAAAGTAGTTCGGTCTGAGGGCGGTCCTCCACCCAGTAGTGATCTTCGATGGTGTCGTTGTGGGGAATGAAGTCGTTGTCCGTGATGTTGCTGTCGTCGTCAAGACTAGGGTCCTCATCTGAAGAGTTGTCCTCCTCCGAATAGCTTTTCCAATCTGAATCTAACACCTCATCCGGGTGTGCCTTGCGATGCATAGCCAAAACTTAGCTGTTCAACTGAGCAACACAAGTTAGCACGTGCATCACAAAGTTTGCATCACAACAGACAGGCCTTGAGAGGAAAGAAAATTACCTAGCGCTGTCAATCCTTATCAGTAGAACGTTACTGCGCCAGTACTAGATTATCTCGGCAATAAGCATTGATAGTCTCAGAAAACTCAGACTCCTCTGTAGCGGTTGAGCAAGTAAGGCTTGTACCTTTTAGCTTACACCCCTATTTTTTAACTTTCTACTAATCAAAAGCTTATAATCCTTACAACTGCCGAAAAGTCTAAGATTAATATAAATATTTTCTAAACTAGTATTATCTTTCTAGTTATTACTAAAAAGCTTACAACAAACGTTCTTCTTAATAACGATTCTAATACGTCTAAATCTTCTATAATAGTATCTTTTATATTACTAATATTACTACTATCTTTTCTTTAACTACTATCTTTATTATTATTATAATCTTAGTTAACTTTTTTTATATTATCTTTTAATAATTTATTTCTTTCGTTTTTATTTAGCTAAATCTAAATACTTTCTAATTATTACTTACTCGACGTCTAGTTTACTAAGTTTTTTAATTCGGAAATATTAACTAAATACTACGACTTTTATTTAAAAAAACTTTCTTTAATATACAAAATAACTTTAAAACGATATTAATATAAAGATCGCGTTTAAGAAGGTAGGTTATATAACGAAGAGCTACTTGTAATATTTTAACAGAGCGGTTTCTTTAAAAAAGATAAGAAAAGGGAATAAGATTTGTAAATATAATTTTTTAGAATATACTTTTAATCAATTACTACTTTCTTTTTGTATATATTATTTGATTCGTATTCTTCTAATTAGTCTAGTCTCCTTATCTATATTTCTATACGATAAGCTATTTACTCGTAATATAATACCCTATTTTGGCTTAAGATTAATGATTTTTTCACCTTTTAGGCTAAGCTTCTTTACACTTCAAGTAAAGACTTACGATTTACTTCTTAGACAAAAGAGTATATCTAAGGTATTTCAACTACTATCTAAGATATATATATATCTTGAGTATAAAGTCGTTCTTTTACTTTTTTTAGCAAACATACTTATAACTTAAACGCAAAACTTATTATTTACTTTTTAGATATAAGACTACGTCGAAGGCATTTTAATTACTACTACTAAAATATATATATATTTAAATATAAAGTCTTTAAATATAAAGTCTTTAAAGATAAAGTCTTAAAGGATAAAGTATTAAAAAATAAATTAAGTATTAAAAGATAAAATGTTAAAAGATAAAGTGTTAAAAGATAAAGTATTAGAAAATAAAGTATAAAAAGATAAAGTATAGAAAGACGAAGTATTGAAAAATAAAGTATTGAAAAATAAAGTATTAAAAAATAAAGTCGTTTTTTTATATTGTTAAACAAACCGACTTATACTTTTAGCGAAAGTAAGTCTCTTTTTAACTTACGTTTTACGTATAAGATTTACTTTCGCTAAACGCGTAAGTCTTTTCTTACTTATATCTTATATAACGTTTACTTTCACTTAATACGTAAGTCTTTTCAAGCTTCTTAAACTTTTTACTTACATCTTACGCGTACGACTTATTCTCGCTAAGTATATAAATCTTTTTCCCGCTCGCGTCTTACTATTCTTTATAAGAATTAAGAGACTCTAACTTATATCTATAGCTCTTATCGTCTTTTCTCTTCTAGATAATTTACTACTGTTTTCTGTTTGTAAGACTTAAAGTATCCCGAAATATACTTACTAAGTCTTTTTTTAATATCGTCAATATCGAAGATATTCTTTATAAACTTTAGTAGAAGTAATAGTTTATTTATTAGCGGGTAAGCTTTCTACTTATTTCTTTAATAGAGTTTGATAAACTAGTTTAAATCAACGTTAGTAATTAAGCTTAAGATTTCGGTCGAGTCGAAATTATACTCTTAAGCTAATATTATACGTATCGGCCGGTTATACTTTTACGTTTTTAACTTACTTATTATCACGTTCGAAGTTACGTCTAAGTATAATATAGTAGTATATTGTTAGAAGAAATAGAAAAAGAAGTATTTAGAAAAGATATAGTAGTGTAAAGTTTTATTATTAAGATCGCGTTTCGCTTTTTTCGCTATAGTTAACATTTTGCGGAATACTAATCTTTTAAAGATCGTCTTAAGGATTTCGGAATCCGAAAATCTTTAAAAGAAGTTGAACAGATCTTTCAAAGCTTTAATCTTTCTTTTATTTATATATATAACTATCGATCTTTCGCCTTTGTATATAGAAATAGTTTACTTTAAGTATTTAAAGCTAAAAAAGAAGTTATTATTCCGCTAAAAATCTATAACTTTAGTTTAATTATTTACTTTAAGTAATAGTTTACTAATTATAGTATTTTAGTACGACTGCAAGAGTAAGTAAACTATAACTTCGAAAAAGAAGATACTTTACTTTTCTATAAAGTTAGGTTACTAATATAAAGTTAAGACTTTTTCAAATAGAATTTACGTATTACTTATCTTCTATATTGCTAGATAATATCTTACTCGTTAGAAGTTGAAGATAGTAATCTGTTCTTCGGTATCTTTATTTAAGTAGAACTTATTTTATTCGATAATGTTAAGCTAGAAAGTAAACTTGTAGTCTTCTATTATCTTCTATAAGCTAATATCTAGTTCGACGCTAACTATATTTAAGTTAAAAGCTTCCGCTACTAGTAACTTTCAGATTAAGTTTTCGAATATCTAACGAGTTCGGAGTAGTATATAAGATATAAAGTAGCGAAAAGAAGTAAAGACGAAAGAAAAGAAAGCCGTAGTCTTAAGAAAGAGATTCGACTATATTAATAGCGTATTATAGAATATTATAATACTATCTAAGACAAGTAAGTACTTATTAATATTCTTCTTTAAAAAGTTAAAGAAGTATATAGTATTGATAAAGAAGACTAAACGGGTATCTAGTTCTATTTATATAAGTATAACTAAATTTGTATTACTAAAGTCGAAGTCTTCGTCGTTTTCGGCAAACGCAAACTTAGTATCTAAATCTTCGTTATTGTTAGCAAGCGTAAGCTTACTATTCGCGTCTAAAGTTACCTTATTAATTCGGAGTACTTATTTACAGTACGACGCTTCGGCTACTTAAACTTAGTTTACGAGCTAAAGCGTAATTTTAAACTCGATCCGGTGTTTAAATATAGTATTAGTATCTAGCGAAAAAGTATAGTAGACGCGGTAGACTTTAACAGCGAAAGCTTTTTATAAAGGGCCTTAGTTGTAGTTTATCTTTTTCGCTACTAACGCTCGAATTTCTTATAGGTTTTAGCTTTAACCGAAGTAAACTAAAGCCGGGTCGTAGAAAAACTACTTGTTGCGTATTTTAAACGCTACTAACGTAACTGAGTAAGACTAATAGTATACGAGCCCGAGCTTACTAAACTTATACGAAAGAGTCGGCTTATAAGTAATCGAAATAGTATCGTAGAAAGTAAAAAAGTTATACTCTATTACTTACGTTCTCCGAAGTTTAAATAGCTTGTATAAGCGAAAGTTTTCTAGCTCTAGTCCAAACGACTTGCTGTTTTTACTATTTAAAGCGAATAGTTTTACTTTTAACGCTACTATTATATTATTCTCGTTACTGAAAAAGAAACAAACGTTATTTCTTTAGCAATAGTAACGAAGTAAAATAGTTTTCTTAAACGTACTTTCGTTCAAATATAAGTATATCTCGATAACGAAGTCGATATATTATTAGTAGTAGTCTAGTATATCTCGCGCTAGCGCTAGCTTATTAATATTACTCGTATACTCTTACTAAAACTTATTTATAATATAATTAACAGTAACTAAATTGTAGTTCTTAATCTTATAGTCGGCGCTGTTATAATAGAAGAATAAGTTAGTAAAGTTATATATAGTTTCGTCGTTGACTTTAAATATATAACTATCGGGTTCGTTGTTAAAACGCTTTTAGATAGCTTTTTAGAACTTGCTGAAGTTAATGTTCCCGATCGTTATATTAGCAAGCGCGACTTGAGACTCGCTTAACTTTCGTAAGCTTAAAGACTAAGTTTTCGCGAGCGCGTTAACGAATATAAAAAGTATATAATAGTCGATATCGTTATTTAGACTAGCTAACGCTAGTTAGAAGACGCGTTCGTATAACGTTTTGTATTACTTATTAGACAAGTAAGTTAGCTCGTTATTATATCTTAGTTTCTTTTACTATATCTTCGGGAAAAAGATATATACTAAGTCTTTGTTAATATCGCCGAAGTAGATATAAGAGACTTAGTAAAGCTTAATAATTTCGCTTACGCTTTAGTAGTCTTCGTTAAGCGAAATGTAAACGGTAACGTAGATCGACTTCGATAAGAAACAGTTATACTAAAGTACGTAATAGTAATTGAAAACGTCTTTAATCTCTATTAAGTCTTTAAAGATAGTAATTACGCTATCGATATCGTACTAGCTATACTCTAGCCTAATACTTGCGTAGTTATCTTTATAGAAATAGATTTAAGATTCGCGTAATATTTAAACTAAGTTAAAAGTACTAGTAAACTAATACTTAAGTTTATTAGTAAGTAAGAACTCGACTTAGTACGCTAAGATAAAAGCTAAGTCAATAGTCTACGACTACTCTTTCTATATAATACTTATTCTATTACTATACTTTAAACGTATTGTATTAGCTATACTACTTAAATTACTAAACTGTAGCGCGTACGTCGAAGTAAATAGCTAGTAGTTCGTATATTCGGCTTCGTACTTTCGTATCGCTTTATTATATACGTTTTTTAAGCAAAAGATAATACTGTAGCGGAAAACGATTAACAAACGATAAGTAAGTTTACTTTGTACGTCTAAAGCCTATATAACTTAGTTAGTAATTTACTACTACGTAAGCTATAGAGTTATAGCCGGCAAAAGCTATTCTAATTTAACGCTACTACTACTAACTTCGCTACTGACGTTGCTACTTGTATTACTACTTACATTTAGGTTATTAAACTAACGCGCTACGGTATCTTAGTTGTTTTGTTGAGCTAGCGAAATGTACGGCTGTTTACTAAGTACGGGGTTCTAAGCTAATAGGGTAAACGGCGCTTTTCGTCGCTTACTACGCAAAGGATTCCGTACCGACGGAGTAAGTAGCGTCTCTCGTCGCTTACTACGCAAAAGGTACCGCGTTAATAAGGTAAGCGTTACTTCTTATCGCTTATAGCGTAAAAGGTACCGCGCTAATAAGGTAAGCGTTACTTTTCGTCGCTTATAGTATAAGGGGTACTTATTGTTGTCTTCTAATATTAACGCTACTTTCGATATCTAAAACTTAAGTTTAATTTAAAATATAGTAAAGTTAGTTTACTATTCTAACAAATCTAAAATATAAGTCGGTATAGAGAAAACGCTAATAGAAGAACGAGTAGAAATATTATTATTAAGTACTATTTTATTTGCTATACTAGTCGACTAACTACTTTATATATATAGTTAAGTTAAAGTTTATAAAGTTATAAGAAAGTTTAAAGTAAAAAGAAATCGATACTTAGAAATACTATCGCTATTAAGAGTTGAAGAGTTAAAGTTAAAAAAAAAGTTACGTATAAAGACTACAAAGTATTTAGAACTGTCTATAGTAAACCGAAAGTCTATAGAAACTACTTTTAAAAGACTTTTCTAAGATATCTATAGAAGTATTAGATAGCTCGAAACCTTAGAAGAGAATCAATATCTTCTTACTTCTAAGCTTTGTTAATTAAGCAACGTCTAGTTACTATATTAACAAAAGCGTCAGATAGCTCGAGATTTCGGAAAGGAAAGAGTTAACGATATCTTCTCGCTTCTAAGCTTTGTCAATTAAAGTAAGTTTAATTACTATATTAATAGAAACGTTAGATAGCTCGGGATTTTCGGAAAAGATTAACAATATCTTTTTACTTCTAAGTCGCGTCGATAAAGTAATATCTAGTTACTATATTGATAAGAAATACTAAGTAAGTTGAAACTTTTAAAGAGATTAATATCTTTTTATTTTATAAAATAATATTCCGGTTATTATATTGATAAAAAGTATTAAACAAATCGAAAACTTAAGATTAATATCTTTTTGCTTTTAAAGTAAAATAGCAAATACGCTTAACTACTAATATTACTAGTATACTAAGAGAAGTGTTAGTTAGATAAGTTAAAATTCGGGAAGGGAGCGGGAACTAGTATCTTTTTACTTTATAAAGCTTTTCGGATCAAGCAACGTTTTATCAAAAGCTCTTTAGTTCTTTTAAGTGAAATAGCAAATATATTTAAATATATTATACTTCTAATAGTTACGCTAGTTTATATCGATAAAGGTATTAAGTAAGTAGAATAAGTCGAAACTTTAAAGAAAGAAGAACTAGTATTTTTTTGCTTCTAAGCTTTATTAAACTAAAACGTTTAGTCAAAAGTCTTTAGTTTCTTTAAGCGAAGTAGCAAATACGTTTAAAAGCGTCTACAAAAGCGTTAGATACGTTGAAGCTTTTAGGGAAGATTAGTATCTTCTTACTTCTAAGCCCCGGTTAAGAAATTCTTAACTCTTTTAAGTAAAATAGTAAATACGTTTAAATACGTTATACTTCTAATAGTTACACTAGCTTATATCGATAAAAGTATTAGGTAAATAGAATAAGTCGAAACTTTAAAGGGGGAAGAACTAGTATCTTCTTACTTCTAAACTTTATCGGACTAAAACGCTTAGTTAAAAGTCTTTAGTTCTTTTAAACGAAGTAGCAAATACGCTTAAAAGCGTCTACAAGAGCGTTAGATATATTAAAGCTTTTAAAAAGATTAGTATCTTTTTGCTTCTAAGCTTTAGTTAAGAAATTCTTAACTCTTTTAAGCGAGATAGTAAATACGCTTAGCTACTTAAATCGTCGGTACGATTAGTATATATTTCGTATTACTTTTAGAAACCTTTATCAGATCGTATTTGTAGTACTAATAAGAAATATTGTATACTTAAAGTTATACGATTTTATAAACTAATAGTACGCGACGTTTTTTATTTACTTTAGCTAATAAGAATCAAAACTTACTTACGCTTTAAGCGAACGCGTTACTAGTTACAAGTCTTTTATACTTTTATAATATAATAAAAGAAAAGACTCTTCGTACTACAGATAGAAATACGTAGATAAAGTTATCTAATATAGTAAACAAAGTATATAAGACGTACTATACTTATTATAGACGACTAAAACAAACTAGAAGTCGCAATAATTATTAAACTAAAAGTTTACTAGCGTTTTCGACTAGCTAAGTATCCTAACTGTTAGAAAGATTCGTCTAAAAGCTAATAACTATATAATTGTAAGACGTTAAGAGACTTCGTTAGTTACGTTTAATACTAATAGTACGAGTAAAGCTTAATCGTTTACTTATAATAAACAAAAACGTTTTAAAATAATATCTTCTTTGTAGCTTAGAAAGGTTGACTCGGGAAAACGGTAGAACTTAATCATTTTACGTCGACTAAAAAAAAATAAAAAGTCGCGAAAGAAAGAAATATAGAAGCGGAGTTACTAGTACTTTAGTTTCTAATCTTATTTAGTAAGTCCGAGCGGGGCTGACCGTAAGCTTTAGCGTACTTCGGCAGACTAGCGTTTTAAATAAGCTTAAGCTTACAAGCTAAGAGCTTACGTACTTAACTGTTAAGCGCTAGCGCTACTTTACGTACGGTTCTACGTATTATCTTATATACTATACTACTTTACTATAGCGAAGTTATTTAAAGTAAAGCTACGTCCGGCTAAGTTAAACAAACGACGACGACGACGACGACCGGTACTAGTATCGGCGACATTAGGGTATACAAGAATAAGTTGCTAGAAAGTTTCCCGCAAAAGGGATTACTATTACAAGTAGTCAAAGGCTCTAAAACTGTAGTAAGACGTCCGACCGTAACAAAACTTATAATCGTATATTTTTTATTTTAGTTTTAGAATAAGAACATATATATTTAGACTCAGATTCGCAACAGTTAGCACTACCGACTATATCTACGAAAGACAAAAGCTTCTAGCGTTTACTATAGCTAAGAATAACTTATAAATAGTATTTTAACTTACTAAGAAGTCGATCTAGTTAAAGAAAAGCAGTACAAATGTTTAACGAGACAAGTATATAAGGTAGTTTAGCGCTTCGCTTCTATATTCTACGACGCTATCTTTACAACGAAAACAGATAAGATACTACTAGCTAAGCTGTATAGACGTTTTACTTACTACAATTATAACTTATCTACGAACTTACGTTTGTACTTTCTAACGTACTAGTATACTTGTAATGTATTACAAACAAGTACTTTGTCTACTATAATCGCTATATACGTCGTAGTTGTAAAAGCGTACGAAGAAGTAACTTCGATCTGTAGCTCTATCGACAATCTCCTAGTACTTAAAGCTATCTTTAACGCTAGACTTGTCCGGGGCTATCGATAACGATACTGTATAGTAACTCGGCTAGTCCTAAGACTCTACGACTAAACTTAGTACGTAGACGTCCGTATCTAACCTCTACGTATAAAAGCTACGGGAATTAAAGACTACGAGATAGTTCGAATTAATATTAAATATCTAAGCGTTAAGCAAACTTTAAACGCTAGCCGGATTAAAACTTACGACCTCGTTAAGTATCTAGGAAACGATTTATATAGATTACCGCTAAAGTTACGTAGTAGAAAGTAGCCCGTAGTCTACTCGGACGATAGAATTTAGCTACTGTCGCTTCTACAAAAGACTAGCGCGGCGTAAATAACAATAATTCGGGACAAAAAGTCTTTGGTATTAAACTAGCAATCTCGGCTAAAATCTTTTACTTAGTTATTTACTTGCTAGTTATTCTATAAGTAGCTTTACCGAATACGTAGCGTTGAAAGTCTAAAGTTAGTTTGTAGCCGGCGAAGAAGCGTTACCGATATTTTACTAAGACGCGCTACTTTAAACTAACCGACTACCTATCTAAGTACAAAAATAAAGTTATACCCGAGCTTCGGTCAAATCTCGCGAATCTGTCCGAGCCCCTAACTATAGATATCACTCTTAAACCTTATAGAGCTAGCAGATACGCGCTGTACTAGCGCTGCCGAAGCAGCGAACTCGCACTCTTTACCCTTCATACCCTCTAACTCTTCGCATTAATCCTTACAGAGACGCGGCACCTATTCCTTATTCCGTAATAGACTCTACTACAATCCTTCTGTTTTGATACTTTCTACATAAGTGTTTTTTTAACAAAGGTCCCTAATATAAGTCTTCAAGCTCGCTCAGCTGCAAAAACCGCCTCGGAACCTATTGCTTGCTAGGGGGAAATAGCAGTAGCGTCTAATTGACTAATCTCAGCCCTAGCTTTAATCGGCGCTTTTAGTCAGTCAGCTTCTAAATAGTCTTTCGCTTTTCCTACGCGCTTTTAGAACCCCCGGTCGCGTCTTTTCGCGTCAGCTAGCTAGCTAGCAGTCCTTACTCGGGGAGTAGATATAAAGATTTTGCTTCTTCTTTCATTCTTCTTCTCTTAGTTCGACTGTAAATTGATAGTAGACTTTATTTTATCCGTTCGATATTAGCTAATATTTAAGTTTCTTACGCTTTTTACAATAGTAGCTTTCGATTTTATTCGTTATAACTTTATCTTCTAAGTACTTATCTATAAAGCGTATAAGTTATACTTAAAAATATCGATTATTAAATATATCTATATTTAATACAAAAAAGCTTACTACCGCTTTACTAAATATATTTTATAAGAATATAAAACTTCTTTTATAAAATATACTGTCGTTACGTCGCTTAGCAAGATCTACGAGATTCAGCTACTACGTAACAGAACGCTTATCGAATCTCTTCTGCTCTATCGAAATAGTATTCTCTACCTCCTTTACAACTTTCACTATCAACTATATACGTACTGTAGTATAAAGATCCTATAGGTCTATATACAAGTCGTCTATAACTATACTAAACGTAGCTACAGTTACCTTAGTAGCTCTAAGTACGTTAAGGATATACTCTAACAATACTTTTAAGACAGTACTATCTCTACTCTTATAGCTTGCTAGTCTTTCTTCTAAGTCAGCTCTAATATATAATACTTCTTTATCGCAATATCCTTACGTTTAGATACAAAGCTAAGTATAATAACCGTAGCCGCTGCTACTACTACTACCAAAGCAGCTACCGCTCTCGAACTCTGCGACTAAATCGAAGCCGAGTTAAAGACGATCGAGAGAGAGAAAGCCGAAAAAGACGCTACGGGGACGTTCGCATCAGCGCTACTGCTAACGTCAGAACAAACCCGGTAGCTCTAACTAACCGAATAGACTAAGTTCTTAAACAACTACCTACTCGATCAAACAGCTTGCTTAATCGACTTACCTACTACCGCAACGAAAGCGCTAGTCGTAAGCGGTCGTAAGCGAAGCGATCAAACTTTTAACCTCTTCTTAACGTATATTTTAAAATCTCTCGACTAAGTTATCGAATAGGCTAAGGAATCGTTAGCTTACGATAGATTAAACACCTTCGACTAATACTAGTTCAATTCGTTTATTCTTCAACGTATATCGAATAAGCTTTTATTTCACTAATTCTACGAAACTTCGTACAAATAATATATACAAGTGTTCCGGTAGCTACTATACTTCGTCTATCGTCGCGCTTAAGTAAAAGTAGACCCGGACCTCTACTTCCGCCTCTAAAGCAGGCAATCTACCGCGTTCGCCGAAACTGTTGCTAGAGCGGAATAAGTAGTTACAGCGGTCCGGCTAAAAGAAAAACAGTAACGCTTAAACGTTCTTCGAAAGCGTTTCGATAATAAGTACCTAGTCTTCTATATCTCTTTACTCGACTACCTTTTATACGGAAATATATACGATAGTCTAGTCGTTAAGTTTACTACCGTACTCGCTATCTAAGAGACCGACGGAAGCGAACTATTAAAAACGCTACAGCTATCCGAAGCCGTCTACTATACGCTATACTTGTTAGCGATCGTCAAAATCTCATAGCTACTCGTTACTAAGCAAGCGATTCTAATAGTCGAAAGAGACGAGGCAGATTACCCGGTACAAACGTTAGAAGAGATACAAAAGCGCTTTATAGTCTAAAGCACGTAGTCGTTTATATACTAAGTATAAAAAGTCTAAGCTTATAGCAAAGCGATCTAAGATACAACGACGTCTTTAAACTAAATCAGCTAGTCGGACGACGGCGAAGTTATAACGTACAAGTCTATATAGTTAACGATAACACTTTTGTAAGCCGTTATCGTAGCTAAACTCGCCTCGGTACAGAGTTAGCTCGCCGACCTACTGTTAATCTACTTAGACGAAGATCGGTACGAAGTTATCCCCCCGCTCAACTTCTATTTGCTATAGGATAACCTATCGGAATCTACGCTAGAGTAGAATTTTGTCTAATACCTAACGAATACTATCTTATATAAGCACGAGAAGTAGCTTATAAACCGTATCTTCGATAATACTTAGCTCTAGAAAGATTTCTTCGGGTCAAGATTATAAACTAAAGTACAAGACTAAGCGGTAAAAGACTACTTAACTCAAGTAGACGAGTTTCTCGAAACCCTACTCTTCTTCGTCTACGTTACAAGCGAGTAGCTTATAAGAAACACAGAGCTCCTAACGATCTAGTACTATAATACAGAAGATAGCTAAAGCAAAAGGAATATCTTTTTCGAAAATAGTCTCGTCAGCTTCGTTACTTTCTATTACAAAAATTATAGTATTTCTAATTCGACTAAGATTATCTATCGCTACCTCTTTATCGAAATTAGCGAGTTACTTGTCTACTATATCTAGCTAGTCGTCCTGTTTGTTATTCGGCTAGTAAAGCTCGCAAAGCGTTTAGATCTTCAGATCTTAAAAGCTCCGTATCTCTAAGGCAAGATCCCTACTTATACGTCAAGTAGCAAACAGTCGGTAGTTTAGAGAAAGAAGATACCTAACAAGTCGTCGCTATAGCAAGACTAAGCGTAAGCGCCTGCGCGTCTTAGCAAAGTCCTCTCGTACGAGTTCTAACGCTTAGCTTAAGCTAAAGTCGATATCTAAATATAATAGCATATAGCTATCGCTATCTCTCGACAATACTTATAGCAAGCTAAGTTCAAGTAAGATTTTATCGAAGCGCTCTTGTAAGCGTAGAACGACGAGATAGCGGTATATAGAACGAGGATAGTAAAGTTAATTTACGTACGTAGAGTTGACGAAGCGCTAAGCTATATAGCAAGCGCTAAGGCTAAGTATCGTTATATCTGCCGCGAATAGTATAGCTAGCTCGGATTCGGGGATTATTAGATACAGAAAAGTAACGTAAGCAGTAAATAGTAACGGTAAAGACTTTGAAGAATTATAAAAAGATCGTAGTATATAGCGTTAACTAATATTTAATTTTGAAAACTCTATCTCGACGATATAGCTTTTAGCTTATTCTTAAACTAGTATTTCTTAAGTATACTTGCTATTTAATATAAACTTCTGTAGAATAACTTATAGAAGTCTATATCAGATCCTTTAAAGAAGTATTATATAGCTTAAATCTAATCTCGTATCAAATAAGCAAAAAGTACTAGTAGTCGTAGTAGAACCTAAGAAAGTAAAGAAATACCGGGTTTAACACTATAAATCGAAAGCGTATACTGCTAACAGTTCTTCTTATCGCGATAAGCTAGTAGCTAATTTAAAGTCGAGCGAAGCGAAACACCTTAAGAGAGCTTAGAAGCTAAAGAAACGGTAGAGTAGCAGTTAATACGAGCTTACTAGAAGTAAGTAGCCCGGTTCGAAGTAAAGAAACGCGAGATCTAAGTACCCGACGAGAAGAAAAAGCCGAACTTGTAGCTACAGCGCGTCAAGTAAATAGAACATCTACAAAGCTTCGACCGGGAATAGCTACAAGTATCGCTCGGGCCGGTAAAAGACGACGAAGTCGTACTACAGAAAGTATAGCAGAACTGCGAGTAGGTTTTAGAGTAAGCTAAAGCTATAGCTTATCCGCAGCGCGTAAGATACGCTACATTATTCGAAGTCAACCGGAACGATATACAAGTGAAGCCGAAGAAGCTATTTGATAGCTAGATAGAAGACGATACGTAGGTTAGGTATAAAAAAATAATATGTAAGCTAGTATATTATACGCTACGTACTAAGAAGTAAAACGAATAGCTACTGTACGAACTAACGTACTAGTAGAAGCGTCTAATCGACTTTACTACTAGTATAAGTAAAAGCTCGGCTGATCGTACGTACTTAAATATAATAGTAAAGTTCTTCGACTACGCGTTAAAAGATAGCTACTACGAAAGCGTCGTTATCAGCAAGCTAGCAGTCATAAGACTCTGCGAAGACGGCGGGTAAGTAGTAGCACAAGACTATACGCAGATATACTCTATAGTTATTAAAGTGCTAAGGCTACTAATAATATACTAAACCGTAACCGAGAAAGACGAGCAAATAGCGGCGAAAAAGTAAGTTCTAAGCTGGCAAGAAGTACGAAATACCGTACTTAAAGTATTCCGGATAGTTAAAGCTAAAGTATAGTAGTTTATAGTCTTAGTTAGTTCGAAGTCGGAGCTAAGCCCGGTCGATTAGATATTCGACGTACGTACATACAGACTAAAGATCTAGTATACGACAGTAGCTAGTAAGTCGATCGACTAATAAAGCGACTAAGTAACGTACTAACGGATTAAGATAACAATAAGCTAGCTAGCAAATATAATATACAAGTTAGCTACCGAAGCTAAAGTGTAGCTAAGTCGGCTATTAATAGCCGACGAGTAGCTACCGATCCTGTAAGTATCGATCGAAAACGACTATAATAAAGACTACGTCAAATACTCGTTCTTATAAAACAACCGGAACACGTAAGTATACAATAGCGCGGGCTAAGTTGTATAGTAGATTATACGGTAGCTAGCTAAGCAAGCGGAGTAGTTATTAAACAATAGTATAAACATATATCTATACAAGCTAACAGTAGTCTGCTAGTACTAACAGCAGTTCGATAAGTTTTAGAAACTGCTACTAATACTTATATATATAGTAGGCAAGTAACCGACGCGCGCGCCCGAACTGTTCGGGATCTAATACAACAATACAGCTAACAGTAGTGTTTGTAACGTATTCGTATATCAAAGTATAATATATTTCGTAGCGATATACTATAAGAACTACTAAAGTAGCAAGCAAGTCAAAATTATTTACTAATATCTCTTACGCGAAATAAACAAACTTTTAGTATAGTATCTGTAGCTAGTACTACTATTCTAGTAAAAAGTTAAAAGTATAGTTAAAGAAAGCGACGATATTAACGCGTTTATATAAGACGATAAAGTAATAAAGAAAAACTAGAGCTAAGATAGCGAAGATAAGGAAAGCTAAGACAAAGAAAACGAAGAAGAAGATTTAAAGTTAGACGTAAGCTAAATACTATCCTAAAAGCAATTAGCTATAAACTCTAGTTAAGAAGCAGTATAGCAGTAGTTTCGGATACGTAAGTAAATAGTAAACTATATATAGCAGATTATATACTAATACAGCGCTTAGTATATCGGGTATAGGGTCGGAATTAGTACGTAGTAGTAAATTGTAGTCGGGATATCTAACCGATATCTAAACAAAGCGTTTAAGCAATCGGCGGGCCGAAAAAGCGACAGAGACGAAGACAACGAGATAGAAGATAGCCCGTACGACTTATAAACTAAATACAATACGTACGTAGTAGAAATAGTATATACGCGCGAGCTATAGCAAAATACGTCGAGTATAGTAGCGTAGCAAAAGCAATTCTAGGCAGTAAGCTAGCAGTAGTACTAGTTCTTAAGATTCGCGTCCGACAATAACGCGAACTAGCAAGTACAAGCGAAGTAGAAGAAAAATGTATTCGAAAGTATATAAGAAGAAGCGAAGTATTAGCGCTTTGCGTAGCTATAATAAGTAAATATCGTAGGCTATCTACAATATATAGTAAACGGCGAAGCGTAGTTCTATAGTATCTAAAAGCAAGTAGTCTAAACGGTTATCTGTAGCGAAAGCTTAGTCGTATAGATTACAAATACGGGTAGCGGTAAGAGTATAACGTTCATATTGCTAGCGTTTTACTCGCTAGACAGTATAACGGTCGTAATAGTACTACTAGTCGTACTGTAAGAAAACTTGTACTAGCGTTACTAAAAGAGCAAGATCGAGTTGTATATATAACAAGGTATAAGAGCGAACAAAGCGGCGGCTGTAGTGTTCGTTACGCCCGAATCTGCCGTTACGAAAGCGTTTTAGCTATTCGTCAACTAGCTACAAGCGTAGTAGTAGCTAGACTAGTTCGTAGTTAACGAGTACTATATAGTACTCGACAACGAGTAGTCGTTCCGGCTATAGATACGGGAAATCGGCTACGTTATCTAAGAAGCCGAAGTACAAACGGTATTCTTAACAGCGATACTAGTACCTAAAGACGAAAGCGAATTCTATAGCCGGATAGGTCTAACGCCGAACCGAATACGTATATTCCGAATACGTACGACAAAGAGTAATATCGGGTACCAAATCGAAACAGCAAACGACGAAAAAACGTAAGAAACGGCAGTCGGAACAGTAGTAGCAAATAAGTTAACGCGTTACGAAATAAGCAAGATTATCGTATATAGTAGTCTAATAGAATAAGCCGAGCGGTTAGAGTAAGTATTATCGTATCCCGTATACTATAGTAAAGTAAATAGTAAGGTAAACAAAGCGTAGTAGATAGTAGAGTAAATATAGAAGATATAGGTTATCGTAGCGACAAATACGCTAAGACTAAAGATCGATATCTTAAACGTCTAGTTAGTCGTATACGCTAAGTTACTACAACGGCTGTAAGACTACGCGCAAAAGAGTAGACGCGGCAAGCGTAACGAGTTACCTAACGAAGTAGTAATACTCTAGATCTACAGCGAAAAAGAAACGAAAGGCGACGATACGAAGTAAGTATACGACCGGGGTATCTAAGAGTTCGCGTCTAAGCGTATATACCGCTGTATAGTATTAGATAAAGTTATAAACAGTTAGCTAAAGTAGACAAGCTATAAAGATAGCGAAATAGCGTATAACGTATACAAGTAATACGGACTACAAGAACAAAATAGAGAAGAAGAAGTAAGAGTAAAAAAAAATACGGAGTCCGATATAGAAGTAATAAAGTTTTTAGAAAGCCGGTTAAGCTAAACAGTAAACAGCCGAGCAAAGCGTATAGATACTCAACGCGAAGCAGAAGAAGTAGAAAAGTTCTAGCGTATAATAGAAAACTGAGTAAAGTACTATATAGTATACCGGCTACGCGGACAAAAGAACATATACTACGCGGTAGAATACTACCCGGAGCGAAGAGAAAAGGTATAGAAAAAGATCCGCGACAAGGTAGCGTTGATAGAAGAAGAAGTATTTAGCAAAAAACAAATAGAAAGGTTTTCCGGGTATTTTAAGTACGGAATACCGTAAACGATATGTACGAAGTAAGTTGTAGCGGACGACAATAGTAGAAGCTTCGTTCGGGACGCCCGAAGCCGGTACTAGTTCGAAAGGTTACTAGTCTAATTGTATATAGCGTTCGTATTCCGGTTCGGTAGCGAAAGACTAAAGATAATAGACGAGTTCGTACAAGAAGAAAAGTATACTAAAGAAAGCGAAGGATAGTACGAATAGTTCGGCAAACAGATCAAATAAAGAAGAATAAAGAGTAACCGGTTATACAAAGTGTTATACCGACTAAGAAAGTTAGAAAAGTAGAAAGAGTTAACAAATATAGATATAATATAGTATATAAGTTAAGTTATAATATTTAAAATAGTTAAAGTTATAATATTAAAAATAGTTAAGGTTATAATATTTAAAATAGTTAAAGTTATAATATTAAAAATAGTTAAAGTTATAATAACTAAAATAGTTAAGGTTAAAATGTTTAAAAAAAGTTAGATTAGTATTATATAAAAAAATTATAGTTATAATATTTAAAAGGATAAGTATTTATATAAAATATAATAATAAGTTAAAGTTATATTAAGTATATACTAATATAGTTTACATTATTAATATAATTAATTAAGTAAGTATAAATATAAAGAATTAAGAGAGTAGTAATAGTAAAGTAGATAAAGTATAAAGTAAGAGTAGAACTCGGAACGATATTAAGAAAAAAGTAAAGAGTAGTAAAAGAACGAAAGTTAAAAAGCTAAAAGTAAGTACTTATAAGTTATATAGAACTTAGTAATACTAAAGTAGTATAATAGAAGAGATTAAAGTTAAAGTAAAGTATAGAGTATAGAGCGATAGTAAGAAAAAAGCCGAGCGTAGCGGAAGAAGGTAAAGGTAAGGGTAAGTATTATAAAAGCAAAGCGCGGAGCGCGGAACGATAGTAAGAAAAGAGCCGAGCGTAGCGGAAGAAGGTAAAGGTAAAGGTAAGTATTATAAGAGCGGAGCGCAAAGCGTAGAGCGATAACAAGAAAAGAGCCGAGCGTAGCGGAAGAAGGTAAGGGTAAAGGTAAGTATTATAAGAACAGAGCGCGGAGCGTAGAGCAATAGCAAGAAAAGAGCCGAGCGCAACGGAAGAGGGTAAAAGTAAAAGTAAATATTATAAGAGCGGAGCGCAGAGCGCGGAGCGATAGCAGGAAAAGAGCTAAGCGTAGCGGAAGAAGGTAAAGGTAAAGGTAAGTATTATAAAAACGGAGTACGGAGCGCGGAACGATAGTAAGAAAAGAGCCGAGCGTAGCGGAAAAGGGTAAAGGTAAAGGTAAGTATTATAAAAGCAGAGCGCGGAGCGCAAAACGATAGTAAGAAAAGAGCCGAGTATAGCGGAAGAAGGTAAAGGTAAAAGTAAGTATTATAAGAATAGAGCGTAGAGTGTAGAACGATAGTAAGAAAAGAACCGAGCGTAGCGGAAGAAGGTAAAGGTAAAGGTAAGTATTATAAAAGTAGAGCGCAAAGCGTAAAACAATAGTAAGAAAAGAACCGAGTATAGCGGAAAAGAGTAAAGTACGGGTTAAAGTTAAAGGTTAAAGTTACGTATACGAAGAGTATAAAATAATAATATATAAATAGTATAACGTAGTAAAAAAGTTAAAGTATTAAGATTAGAATACAAAACGTAGAGTAATAATAAGAAAAATAGCAAAATATTACGAGAAAAGTTAAAGTTAAAGTTATAAGAGTAAAGTATAAAATATAAAGTAATAGTAAGAAAAAGATAAAGCGTCAAATAAAAAGGTTAGAGTTAAAGTTATAAAAACGAAAGATAAAATATAAAATAATAATAAAAATATAATAAATTGTA